>CM059349.1:1037544-1552265 GCA_030324255.1 Phytophthora capsici | reverse complement strand
CGCCAAGAAGATGGTGATCGCCGACTTGGCAGTCACGTTCGAGGACCACGCGGCCGGCGCTCGTCACTCCTCGCTGCAGCTCAGCCACGATCACAAGACACTCAAGTACCAGCCAATCGTGGCAGAGCTGCGGGTGCAGGGGTGGCAGGTGCAGACCGCGGCAATCGTGTACGGGTCGCTCGGCTCCGTGCAGCCCAGCAACTTCAAGACGTACACCGAGAAGTTGAAGCTGCACAAGCGCGAGGCTAGACAGCTGGACCTTCAGCTGTCTAGTCACTGCATTCGGGCCAGCCACCGCATCTGGGGCTGGCATTGCCGGCGCCACCGCGAAGGGCAACGGAGCGGCAACGCCTCGCGAGTGTCGCGTGGGTCTGGGGGGACCCCGCGGCGCACATCGCAGGCAAGGGCACGGCGATAAGCTGGTCATTGACCGACAGGGCACTACCCAGGTAGGGAACCGCCCTTCAGAAACCCAGGAAGACACAAACACCCTCCCTTTAGTGACATACATATTTTAGGCTACATTTCAGTTACGGAGAGGTTACTAACTGGTAAATAAAAAGCACTTTTCTGTTCTAATCAGTGTGAAAACTGGTTTTCCTCATTTTTGGGGATCTTTTTCACATTCATTTTTGGACTTCCCGTTGCGGCCGGCTTGCTGGGCGTTTACGGGGCGGTCTCCGGGGGGTTGCACCACTTCCCCCGCGAGGCCAACTACATTTGTTCTTTTCTACTTGCATCTTCTTCTTGGGTTTTCTTGTCCCTTTGCCTTTTCTTTTTGACCAATTAGATCGCAGCGATGCGGCTATTTTGGCCAATCAGAGAGCGAGCCCTGTCCTCGGACAGCGAGGCGTCCACCGCCAGCCAATCGAGCCTCGCCAGCGACGCGTCTTTCTATAGCGCGGCCGCTGACGAGGCCGACCTGGCCGTCGCGGATTGGCCGGATTTTCCACCAATCAGTGACGCAGCGGATCCACCAGCGGATCCGCCGGTGGATCCGCTAGGGCTGGGGTTGCACACTTTTGCCCCCGTTTCGAGCCCTTTGGCTTCTGAAAATGGCTCGGAAGAGCCTCCGCGCGCGGTGCCACTGCTCGGCACCGGCGCGGTTTCAGCCGTTGCAACTTCGGGCACGTGTGCACCACACGCAGCGCCCATTGCACACCAAGCGTCTACACGGGCCGAGGCCTCGGGTGCGCAAGCGCCGGCCCGCCCTTCCAGCACCACCTCGCGTCCTTTCGGATCGCCCGCGCCCGTCCACCGTCCCCCGGGCCCTCCCACTTCAGGGACTGGGCCTCCCATACTCGGTCTGAGTATGGGAGAATCCCTGCTCTCACAGAGAGCAGACGCCGCCTCCGGCTTCGAAGCCGCCGCCTCGGCCGAGGCTGGCGCCGCCTGTGATGGCGCCGAGAACGACGGCTCCCCCGCCGCCGCCAGGCCTCCGCCGGACCCCCAAGCGCGCCGTTTGGCTTCTACGGCGTCTCCCCTCGCCTCTCCGCCGCTCGGTGCCGCTCCGCCCCAGTCCTGTGGTCGAATCTCACCCGGCAGGGCGGGCGGCATGCTGCCCGATTGGGTAGCGCCGAGCGACGGCCTTTCCTCGGCCTCTCCGACCCCCACGGCGGTCCAAGCGCGCCGTTTGGCTGACCAAGACCCCGGGCCAGCCTCTCAGCCGCTCGCCGCCGCCCTGCCTGCCTCCAGTGTTGTGATTACACCCGGCAGGGCGGGCGGCATGCTGCCAGACCAGACAGCACCCGGGGCAGCGCTCGTAGCCGCTACGGCTCGCGCTCTCGCGGCTTCTGCCGGCCCCCAAGATCTCCCCTCGGACAGCAGCGACGACGAGGACGGCCAAGACGTCCACGCCGCCGCTCCAGCCCCCCGTGAAGCACCCCCGGATGATGGCTACCCACCCGGCAGGGCGAGCGGCATGCTGCTCGCCGGTGGAGTAGCCACTACTGCTGCCCAAGCTTCCCGCTCTGCTGCTCGCGTCGCCGTGGAGCACCACGTGCACGCCGAGCCGGACCAAGACCAAGCACCCACGGCTCGCGTGCGCGTGGAGCCCATGCAGGTCGACGCGACCAGCAGCAGCGACGATGAGGAGTTGAAGGCGGGCGACGACGGACCGGCGCCCATGCTGGTGGACGATCAAGGCCGCTCCGCCGCCGCCACCGCAGACACCACGGTGGACACCGGGTGGTGCACACCGTGGAGCCGACCGCCTTCGCCACCCACGCTTCGTGTAGGGGTCAAGCGCCGCCGCCTGGACGACGGAGACGAAGACATGCGGGCTCTGGCGGAGCTCCTCGCCGAGGAGGAGGACCAGGCTGGGGTTCAAGCTCCAGCGCTCAGGCTACCCGCGGCCAGCGCTCACCCGGCCTCGGTCCTCTCCGTGTATGTGCACAACGCATCGCGCTTCGAGTGCACGCTGTGCACATACACGGCCGCCAGCTTCGCCTCGCTCAACCGACACCGCGACACTCGGCACCGGCGCACAGCCTTCCTGGATCGCTTCTCGGCAGGCTGCGCGTGCGGCACGCCATTCGCTTCGAGGCTGGCTGCAGCGAGACACGCGCAAGTGTGCGCCAGCCTCTCGAGCACCAAGTTAGCGGAGACTGCACCGGCAGCAGGGGCATTGAGCTCCACTGCTGATGCAGTCGAAGCACCCGTGACGGCGGCCACCGACCTGCCCCCACCAGACCAAGCAGAGCCCAGCGTGTCCCCCGCGACTGGGCTCACATGCCTGCCATGCCCCGACCGTAAGTACGCAGGCCGCAGTGCAGCAGCGACCGTCGACAAGGTGGGGCCCGCCACTCGCCGACGCCGTGGTGGCAGCTCGATGGACCACGCACCCAGCACCAAGGACCACGCGCTGGGGCCCACCGCTCTCTGACCAGGCCGTGGAGGCAACTGCAGCCACGCTTCCACCGGCAGCAGCGGTGGTGGCGGTGCACCACGACGAGCCTCCGACCCGGTGGGGACCTTGCCTTCCGGACGACGTGATCGAGGCCCGGGCAGCCTCGCTCGAGCCGCTGCAACCGACGCAGTGGGGCCCGCCACTGTCGCGCAGCGTCGTGGCGTCCAGGATTGCCGACCACCTACTCCCGTCCGCTACCACCACGCATGCCGACGACCATCATCCCCCAGCGCACCCGACAGGGCAGGCAGCTAACGGCGGTGCACAGGACAGCGAGCCGATGGACTGGTCACCGGTGTGGACCGACGAAGAGTCCAAGGAGACCGACCCACCGGAGCCTGCACCGCGGACGACCGACGCGGAGGCATGCACCACCAGCGACACCGACGACGACCGCAACGGTGAGTGGCTTCTGCGCTTCGACGGCGCTTGCCGTGCGAACCCAGGACCTGGTGGCGCGGGGGCAGCTCTATTCAGGCCAAGCGGTGCAGTCTTGTGGACTTGCTCTCAATACGACCCCAGCCGCAACGGAACAAACAACACGGCTGAGTACACCGCGTTGCTGCTCGGGGCCAGGGCTGCCGCTGACCACGGCGTGAAGAAGCTGCGCATCGAAGGAGACAGCACTCTGGTCATCCAGCAGGTGCGCGGCATCTACGCAGCGCGTAGCACGCGACTCCGAGCGCTGCGGAACGACGTCAAGGCTGAGCTCAAGCGAGTTGGAAGCTTTTCACTGCACCACATTGACCGACAAGCCAACGGCCACGCCGACCGCCTCGCCAACCGGGCGCTCGACCTCCGCCGCACGGTGATGGAATGCGGTGCCCACAGCAACGGTGAGGGGTGCACTTCCACTTCCACTGTGACGGTGACGTTGCCCCCAGGACAGACCCAGCCGACCGATCGACTAACGCAAACGAGCCGTATCGACGGCTCCGACGGAGAGCATGGTGATCGTAGAGATTGTAGCGATCGTAGCGACGGTGGAGATCGCAGAGACTGTGGAGATCATAGAGCCATGGGAAATTGCGGAGTTTATGGAGAGTGTGGAGTTTGTGGAGATTGTGGAGATCGTGGAGTTTGTGGAGATTGTGGAGATCGTGGGGTTTGTGGAGATGGTGGAGATGGTGGAGTTTGTGGAGATTGTGGAGATATCGATGACGGAGACGTCTATTCACCGATGCGTGTAGGACCGGACGCTGTTCCAGCGCGCCGACCACGCCTCCGTCTGCGAAACTTGACGGAAGACGAACACGAAGAAGCATCCAATGTGGTGGAACGACTCGGTGCGGCAATTGCTGCAAAGATTGTGGATGCTAGTGACTGGGAGTCGGCGGAGGGCTACATCACAGCCCTTCCCCACCTCCTCTACGATAAATTGTTGCCTTACACTCAGGCACAGCACCACACCCGACCGGAACCCAGACGCCAGACACAGCGAGGTCAACGGCAGCAGCAGCAGCAGCAGCAGCACGGGTCCCAAGAACAGCATCGGCATCAGCCACACCGCCGGTCTCGCCGCCGACAAGGACGTTCCGGTGCGAGGAAACGCAAGCGACGACAGCGCCCGCAACGCGTAACTACGCACCACCGAGAACACAGGCTTGATGAAGCACTGGACAACCTGGCTATGGTGGAGAACACTGCGCCCAGCGACCGTACAGCTGTCAACAGAGCTCGCCGGCGGGTGGGCAGGGTGAACTCGGCCATCGAACAGCAACGCCTCCGGCACCGATTCGACAAGGCAGAAAAGGACTGCGTGGCGGACATCTTAGCCAAGGCGCGTGACAAAAGGATGGCGCAGACGACCGGCGCACCGGCTGGTGCACCGACGAGCGGGCCGGCCGAGGATGAGGGCACATGCCCCATTTCGAGTGAGCTTCTCCACCAGCACTTTACGCGGGTAAACACGCCCCGGTCCCGCTTCGACCCAATGGATCCTGTCGGAGCCAAGTTCCGCGAGGCGCTAGCACGTCTACCTACCGCAGCCAACGCCATGGAGCTACTCAATGATGCCCCTACCGTGGACGATATCGAAGACCAGCTCCTGCACGCACGCGCCGCCTCCAGCCCCGGTCTCGATGGAATTGGCTACGATATATACAAGAAGTTTGCCGTGCAGCTCCTCCCCGCCCTCCACGCAGCTTTCGACTGCTGCTGGCGCCACCGGAGCGTCCCCCAGAGCTGGAAGCTCGGCTTCGTGCGACTCATACACAAGAAGGGTGACCGGCAAGACTCGGCCAACTGGCGTCCGATCTGCCTGCAACAAACAGTGTACAAGCTGTACACAGGAGTTCTGTCTCGGAAGTTCACGCGCTGGCTGGACGCTAACGGCCGCCACGCAGACGCGCAAAAAGGCTTTCGAGCTGTCAATGGCTGTGGTGAACACAATTTTCTGGCGTCGACGCTGATCGACCATGCCCGCCGCAGCCGCAAGGAGCTCCACGTGGTCTGGTACGACCTGAAGAATGCCTTCGGTAGCGCACCACAGGAGCTACTGTGGAAAGTGCTCGAGCTCATGGAGGTGCCACCGGCATTCATTCAAGTCTGCCAGGGACTGTATTACAACGCTGCCTTCACTGTCGGCAACGCCGCCGACGGGCCGACGGACCTGGTGCGTCAGCTGGTGGGGGTGTTCCAGGGCTGCCCACTCAGCCCACACCTGTTCACCGCGGCGATCAGCCCCCTGCTGCATGCGTTGCAACGACTACCGACCACGGGCGTTCAATTGTCAGCCGACGACCGCCCCGGTGCTTCAGCCTACGCTGACGACCTTAAGGTGTTCAGCAGCACAGTGGACGGCGTCAGGCAACAACATGCACTCGTGACAGACTTCCTTCGCTGGACCGGCATGGAGGCCAACCCCAACAAGTGCTGCACCATGTCGGTACAGCGGGACTCCCGTGGAGTCCTGAAGACCTACGGCCTCGGCCTGGAACTGGATGCCACACCGATCCCGGCGCTGGACATGTCGGCGTCGTACGCTTACCTTGGGATCGGTGATGGTTTTGACCACGTGCGCCGCCGTGTCGAGCTGGCCCCCAAACTCCGTGAGCTGAAGGACGACACAACAGCGCTCCTACAGTCCGGGCTGGCTCCGTGGCAGGTGGTGAAGGCCATCAAGGTGTACCTGTACCCACGCGTGGAGTACGCACTCCGCCACCTCCGCCCCTTCCAGCAGCAGCTGCAAGGCTACGACCGCCACCTTATCCGCGGCCTCCGCCACCTGCTCCGCCTCCCGACCACTGCCACGACGAGCTTCTTCTTCGCGCCAGTGTCGCGTGGCGGCCTCGGGCTTCTGCCGTTGACGGAGCTACATGCGGCGCTGCAGATCGCGCATGGGTGGCAGATGCTGAACTCGACAGACCCGGCCATCCAGCGGATCGCGCGCACGCAGCTCCGGCAGATTGCGGACCGGCGCAGCCGCCTGGACCACGACCACTGGAAGGAGCGGGAGGTGGAGCTATGCGAGAGCTTCCTCAATTCCCAGCTTGGTTCGTCTCCCCACGCCCCACCCAAGCGCCGCAACGGCGACATCGGGTCGCTGTGGGTCGACCTCCAGCGCCACCTCCGCGCCCTCGGACTCAAGCTCGAGACCGCGCCGGCCCAGGCAGAGCCGTCCACACCGGAGCGACCGCTGCAGCTTCGCGTGCCGCACCACGACAAGTGGCTCGACCAGCGCACGATCCTGCGGCATGTGAAGCTGCACATGAAGAACCGCCACTGGCAACGGTGGGCCGCGATGAAAGACCAAGGCAAGACCGCCCGCACCCACGGTGGTGCTGGGAGCGGCTTCCTCTCGCGGCCACGCGGTCTGTGGGAGACCGACTACCGCTTTGCGGTGGCCGGTCGCCTCAACCAGATCGACACCAACAGTGTCTTGCAGCGCCGGCGACTCCGGGCGCACGGGACGTGCAGGCACTCAGGGTGCACTCGCCCGGAGACACTGGCCCACGTGCTCAACCACTGCCCGGGCACCATGGACGCGGTCCGAGGGCGCCATGATGAGGCGCTCAAGGCAATCGAGCGCGCGCTGCACGCATCAGCCGCGGACCGCCCGGACCGCGTCGAGCTCCGCGTGAACCAGACGGTGCCGTCGCTCACCGGCCCCGCGCTTCGGCCCGACCTGCAGCTGTACAACCACGCGACCAAGACTGTAGCGGTGGTCGACTTGGCCGTGGCGTTTGAGGAGCAGGCGAGCGACGACCCGGAGAGCTCAGCACTGGCGCGCATTGCTACACACAAGCGCGCCAAGTACAACCGCATCAAGCTACACCTCGAGCGCCAAGGGTGGAAGGTGCACCTCTCAGCGCTCGTATACGGGTCGCTTGGTGCGGTGGCGGGTGGCAACCACAAGGTGTACACCGAGCACCTTGGGCTGCTCAAGCGCGATGCTAAGCGGCTGGACCGACAGTTGTCTGCCGCATGCATCCAGTCCAGCCGCCGCATCTGGAACCTACACTGCAGCCAACACCGCGCCCACCAACACCAAGTGCGACCAGGCCAAGACACAAGGGGCAGTCGGGCGACGGAGACCGGGGGGACTCCGTCGCACACCGGCCGCCAATAGACGGCAACCAGGCCCACCGCGGCCGAAAGGGCCACACCCACGTAGGGAACCGCCCTTGAAACCCAATCGGTACATTTTGGTCCGACACCTATGAGGTGCAACCTACACACCAATTTTACACTAAATAGGGACTACCAGGTAATTACTACCTGGAAGCACAGGATTAACCTTTTGGTAATACACATAATTTCTCTGTTCTAATCAGTGTGAAAACTGGTTTTCCTCATTTTTGGGGATCTTTTTCACATTCATTTTTGGACTTCCCGTTGCGGCCGGCTTGCTGGGCGTTTACGGGGCGGTCTCCGGGGGGTTGCACCACTTCCCCCGCGAGGCCAACTACATTTGTTCTTTTCTACTTGCATCTTCTTCTTGGGTTTTCTTGTCCCTTTGCCTTTTCTTTTTGACCAATTAGTTAGCAGCGATGCGGCTATTTTGGCCAATCAGAGAGCGAGCCCTGTCCTCGGACAGCGAGGCGTCCACCGCCAGCCAATCGAGCCTCGCCAGCGACGCGTCTTTCTATAGCGCGGCCGCTGACGAGGCCGACCTGGCCGTCGCGGATTGGCCGGATTTTCCACCAATCAGTGACGCAGCGGATCCACCAGCGGATCCGCCGGTGGATCCGCTAGGGCTGGGGTTGCACACTTTTGCCCCCGTTTCGAGCCCTTTGGCTTCTGAAAATGGCTCGGAAGAGCCTCCGCGCGCGGTGCCACTGCTCGGCACCGGCGCGGTTTCAGCCGTTGCAACTTCGGGCACGTGTGGGCCACACGCAGCGCCCATTGCACACCAAGCGCCTACACGGGCCGAGGCCTCGGGTGCGCAAGCGCCGGCCCGCCCTTCCAGCACCACCTCGCGTCCTTTCGGATCGCCCGCGCCCGTCCACCGTCCCCCGGGCCCTCCCACTTCAGGGACTGGGCCTCCCATACTCGGTCTGAGTATGGGAGAATCCCTGCTCTCACAGAGAGCAGACGCCGCCTCCGGCTTCGAAGCCGCCGCCAGGCCTCCGCCGGACCCCCAAGCGCGCCGTTTGGCTTCTACGGCGTCTCCCCTCGCCTCTCCGCCGCTCGGTGCCGCTCCGCCCCAGTCCTGTGGTCGAATCTCACCCGGCAGGGCGGGCGGCATGCTGCCCGATTGGGTAGCGCCGAGCGACGGCCTTTCCTCGGCCTCTCCGACCCCCACGGCGGTCCAAGCGCGCCGTTTGGCTGACCAAGACCCCGTGCCAGCCTCTCGCCCGCCCGCCGCCGCCCTGCCTGCCTCCAGTGTTGTGATTACACCCGGCAGGGCGGGCGGCATGCTGCCAGACCAGACAGCACCCGGGGCAGCGCTCGTAGCCGCTACGGCTCGCGCTCTCGCGGCTTCTGCCGGCCCCCAAGATCTCCCCTCGGACAGCAGCGACGACGAGGACGGCCAAGACGTCCACGCCGCCGCTCCAGCCCCCCGTGAAGCACCCCCGGATGATGGCTACCCACCCGGCAGGGCGAGCGGCATGCTGCTCGCCGGTGGAGTAGCCACTACTGCTGCCCAAGCTTCCCGCTCTGCTGCTGCTCATCGAGCCGCAGTAGTCGCAGCTGTACAAGCACCACCTCCTACTGGACGCGTCGCCGTGGAGCACCACGTGCACGCCGAGCCGGACCAAGACCAAGCACCCACGGCTCGCGTGCGCGTGGAGCCCATGCAGGTCGACGCGACCAGCAGCAGCGACGATGAGGAGTTGAAGGCGGGCGACGACGGACCGGCGCCCATGCTGGTGGACGATCAAGGCCGCTCCGCCGCCGCCACCGCAGACACCACGGTGGACACCGGGTGGTGCACACCGTGGAGCCGACCGCCTTCGCCACCCACGCTTCGTGTAGGGGTCAAGCGCCGCCGCCTGGACGACGGAGACGAAGACATGCGGGCTCTGGCGGAGCTCCTCGCCGAGGAGGAGGACCAGGCTGGGGTTCAAGCTCCAGCGCTCAGGCTACCCGCGGCCAGCGCTCACCCGGCCTCGGTCCTCTCCGTGTATGTGCACAACGCATCGCGCTTCGAGTGCACGCTGTGCACATACACGGCCGCCAGCTTCGCCTCGCTCAACCGACACCGCGACACTCGGCACCGGCGCACAGCCTTCCTGGATCGCTTCTCGGCAGGCTGCGCGTGCGGCACGCCATTCGCTTCGAGGCTGGCTGCAGCGAGACACGCGCAAGTGTGCGCCAGCCTCTCGAGCACCAAGTTAGCGGAGACTGCACCGGCAGCAGGGGCATTGAGCTCCACTGCTGATGCAGTCGAAGCACCCGTGACGGCGGCCACCGACCTGCCCCCACCAGACCAAGCAGAGCCCAGCGTGTCCCCCCCGCGACTGGGCTCACATGCCTGCCATGCCCCGACCGTAAGTACGCAGGCCGCAGTGCAGCAGCGACCGTCGACAAGGTGGGGCCCGCCACTCGCCGACGCCGTGGTGGCAGCTCGATGGACCACGCACCCAGCACCAAGGACCACGCGCTGGGGCCCACCGCTCTCTGACCAGGCCGTGGAGGCAACTGCAGCCACGCTTCCACCGGCAGCAGCGGTGGTGGCGGTGCACCACGACGAGCCTCCGACCCGGTGGGGACCTTGCCTTCCGGACGACGTGATCGAGGCCCGGGCAGCCTCGCTCGAGCCGCTGCAACCGACGCAGTGGGGCCCGCCACTGTCGCGCAGCGTCGTGGCGTCCAGGATTGCCGACCACCTACTCCCGTCCGCTACCACCACGCATGCCGACGACCATCATCCCCCAGCGCACCCGACAGGGCAGGCAGCTAACGGCGGTGCACAGGACAGCGAGCCGATGGACTGGTCACCGGTGTGGACCGACGAAGAGTCCAAGGAGACCGACCCACCGGAGCCTGCACCGCGGACGACCGACGCGGAGGCATGCACCACCAGCGACACCGACGACGACCGCAACGGTGAGTGGCTTCTGCGCTTCGACGGCGCTTGCCGTGCGAACCCAGGACCTGGTGGCGCGGGGGCAGCTCTATTCAGGCCAAGCGGTGCAGTCTTGTGGACTTGCTCTCAATACGACCCCAGCCGCAACGGAACAAACAACACGGCTGAGTACACCGCGTTGCTGCTCGGGGCCAGGGCTGCCGCTGACCACGGCGTGAAGAAGCTGCGCATCGAAGGAGACAGCACTCTGGTCATCCAGCAGGTGCGCGGCATCTACGCAGCGCGTAGCACGCGACTCCGAGCGCTGCGGAACGACGTCAAGGCTGAGCTCAAGCGAGTTGGAAGCTTTTCACTGCACCACATTGACCGACAAGCCAACGGCCACGCCGACCGCCTCGCCAACCGGGCGCTCGACCTCCGCCGCACGGTGATGGAATGCGGTGCCCACAGCAACGGTGAGGGGTGCACTTCCACTGTGACGGTGACGTTGCCCCCAGGACAGACCCAGCCGACCGATCGACTAACGCAAACGAGCCGTATCGACGGCTCCGACGGAGAGCATGGTGATCGTAGAGATTGTAGCGATCGTAGCGACGGTGGAGATCGCAGAGACTGTGGAGATCATAGAGCCATGGGAAATTGCGGAGTTTATGGAGAGTGTGGAGTTTGTGGAGATTGTGGAGATCGTGGAGTTTGTGGAGATTGTGGAGATCGTGGGGTTTGTGGAGATGGTGGAGATGGTGGAGTTTGTGGAGATTGTGGAGATATCGATGACGGAGACGTCTATTCACCGATGCGTGTAGGACCGGACGCTGTTCCAGCGCGCCGACCACGCCTCCGTCTGCGAAACTTGACGGAAGACGAACACGAAGAAGCATCCAATGTGGTGGAACGACTCGGTGCGGCAATTGCTGCAAAGATTGTGGATGCTAGTGACTGGGAGTCGGCGGAGGGCTACATCACAGCCCTTCCCCACCTCCTCTACGATAAATTGTTGCCTTACACTCAGGCACAGCACCACACCCGACCGGAACCCAGACGCCAGACACAGCGAGGTCAACGGCAGCAGCAGCAGCAGCAGCACGGGTCCCAAGAACAGCATCGGCATCAGCCACACCGCCGGTCTCGCCGCCGACAAGGACGTTCCGGTGCGAGGAAACGCAAGCGACGACAGCGCCCGCAACGCGTAACTACGCACCACCGAGAACACAGGCTTGATGAAGCACTGGACAACCTGGCTATGGTGGAGAACACTGCGCCCAGCGACCGTACAGCTGTCAACAGAGCTCGCCGGCGGGTGGGCAGGGTGAACTCGGCCATCGAACAGCAACGCCTCCGGCACCGATTCGACAAGGCAGAAAAGGACTGCGTGGCGGACATCTTAGCCAAGGCGCGTGACAAAAGGATGGCGCAGACGACCGGCGCACCGGCTGGTGCACCGACGAGCGGGCCGGCCGAGGATGAGGGCACATGCCCCATTTCGAGTGAGCTTCTCCACCAGCACTTTACGCGGGTAAACACGCCCCGGTCCCGCTTCGACCCAATGGATCCTGTCGGAGCCAAGTTCCGCGAGGCGCTAGCACGTCTACCTACCGCAGCCAACGCCATGGAGCTACTCAATGATGCCCCTACCGTGGACGATATCGAAGACCAGCTCCTGCACGCACGCGCCGCCTCCAGCCCCGGTCTCGATGGAATTGGCTACGATATATACAAGAAGTTTGCCGTGCAGCTCCTCCCCGCCCTCCACGCAGCTTTCGACTGCTGCTGGCGCCACCGGAGCGTCCCCCAGAGCTGGAAGCTCGGCTTCGTGCGACTCATACACAAGAAGGGTGACCGGCAAGACTCGGCCAACTGGCGTCCGATCTGCCTGCAACAAACAGTGTACAAGCTGTACACAGGAGTTCTGTCTCGGAAGTTCACGCGCTGGCTGGACGCTAACGGCCGCCACGCAGACGCGCAAAAAGGCTTTCGAGCTGTCAATGGCTGTGGTGAACACAATTTTCTGGCGTCGACGCTGATCGACCATGCCCGCCGCAGCCGCAAGGAGCTCCACGTGGTCTGGTACGACCTGAAGAATGCCTTCGGTAGCGCACCACAGGAGCTACTGTGGAAAGTGCTCGAGCTCATGGAGGTGCCACCGGCATTCATTCAAGTCTGCCAGGGACTGTATTACAACGCTGCCTTCACTGTCGGCAACGCCGCCGACGGGCCGACGGACCTGGTGCGTCAGCTGGTGGGGGTGTTCCAGGGCTGCCCACTCAGCCCACACCTGTTCACCGCGGCGATCAGCCCCCTGCTGCATGCGTTGCAACGACTACCGACCACGGGCGTTCAATTGTCAGCCGACGACCGCCCCGGTGCTTCAGCCTACGCCGACGACCTTAAGGTGTTCAGCAGCACAGTGGACGGCGTCAGGCAACAACATGCACTCGTGACAGACTTCCTCCGCTGGACCGGCATGGAGGCCAACCCCAACAAGTGCTGCACCATGTCGGTACAGCGGGACTCCCGTGGAGTCCTGAAGACCTACGGCCTCGGCCTGGAACTGGATGCCACACCGATCCCGGCGCTGGACATGTCGGCGTCGTACGCTTACCTTGGGATCGGTGACGGGTTCGACCACGTGCGCCGCCGTGTCGAGCTGGCCCCAAACTCCGTGAGCTGAAGGACGACACAACAGCGCTCCTACAGTCCGGGCTGGCTCCGTGGCAGGTGGTGAAGGCCATCAAGGTGTACCTGTACCCACGCGTGGAGTACGCACTCCGCCACCTCCGCCCCTTCCAGCAGCAGCTGCAAGGCTACGACCGCCACCTTATCCGAGGCCTCCGCCACCTGCTCCGCCTCCCGACCACTGCCACGACGAGCTTCTTCTTCGCGCCAGTGTCGCGTGGCGGCCTCGGGCTTCTGCCGTTGACGGAGCTACATGCGGCGCTGCAGATCGCGCATGGGTGGCAGATGCTGAACTCGACGGACCCGGCCACCCAGCGGATCGCGCGCACGCAGCTCCGGCAGATTGCGGACCGGCGCCACCGCCTGGACCACGACCACTGGAAGGAGCGGGAGGTGGAGCTATGCGAGAGCTTCCTCAATTCCCAGCTTGGTTCGTCTCCCCACGCCCCACCCAAGCGCCGCAACGGCGACATCGGGTCGCTGTGGGTCGACCTCCAGCGCCATCTCCGCGCCCTCGGACTCAAGCTCGAGACCGCGCCAGCCCAGGCGGAACCGCCCACACCGGAGCGGCCGCTGCAGCTTCGCGTGCCGCACCACGACAAGTGGCTCGACCAGCGCACGATCCTGCGGCACGTGAAGCTGCACATGAAGAACCGCCACTGGCAACGGTGGGCCGCGATGAAAGATCAAGGCAAGACCGCCCGCACCCACGGTGGTGCTGGGAGCGGCTTCCTCTCGCGGCCACGCGGTCTGTGGGAGACCGACTACCGCTTTGCGGTGGCCGGTCGCCTCAACCAGATCGACACCAACAGTGTCTTGCAGCGCCGGCGTCTCCGGGCGCACGGCACGTGCAGGCACTCAGGGTGCACTCGCCCGGAGACACTGGCCCACGTGCTCAACCACTGCCCGGGCACCATGGACGCGGTCCGGGGGCGCCATGACGAGGCGCTCAAGGCAATCGAGCGCGCGCTCCACGCATCAGCCGCGGACCGCCCGGACCGCGTCGAGCTCCGCGTGAACCAGACGGTGCCGTCGCTCACCGGCCCCGCGCTTCGGCCCGACCTGCAGCTGTACAGCCACGCGACCAAGACAGTAGCGGTGGTCGACTTGGCCGTGGCGTTTGAGGAGCAGGCGAGCGACGACCCGGAGAGCTCAGCACTGGCGCGCATTGCCACGCACAAGCGCGCCAAGTACAACCGCATCAAGCGACACCTCGAGCGCCAAGGGTGGAAGGTGCACCTCTCAGCGCTCGTATACGGGTCGCTTGGTGCGGTGGCGGGTGGCAACCACAAGGTGTACACCGAGCACCATGGGCTGCTCAAGCGCGATGCTAAGCGGCTGGACCGACAGTTGTCTGCCGCATGCATCCAGTCCAGCCGCCGCATCTGGAACCTACACTGCAGCCAACACCGCGCCCACCAACACCAAGTGCGACCAGGCCGAGACACAAGGGGCAGTCGGGCGACGGAGACCGGGGGGACTCCGTCGCACAACGGCCGCCAATAGACGGCAACCAGGCCCACCGCGGCCGACAGGGCCACACCCACGTAGGGAACCGCCCTTGAAACCCAATCGGTACATTTTGGTCCGACACCTATGAGGTGCAACCTACACACCAATTTTACACTAAATAGGGACTACCAGGTAATTACTACCTGGAAGCACAGGATTAACCTTTTGGTAATACACATAATTTCTCTGTTCTAATCAGTGTGAAAACTGGTTTTCCTCATTTTTGGGGATCTTTTTCACATTCATTTTTGGACTTCCCGTTGCGGCCGGCTTGCTGGGCGTTTACGGGGCGGTCTCCGGGGGGTTGCACCACTTCCCCCGCGAGGCCAACTACATTTGTTCTTCTCTACTTTCTTCTTCTGTATTGGGTTTTCTTGTCCCTTGGGTAGTTGTCCCTTTTTCTTTTTGGCCAATTAGATCGCAGCGATGCGGCTATTTTGGCCAATCAGAGAGCGAGCCCTGTCCTCGGACAGCGAGGCGTCCACCGCCAGCCAATCGAGCCTCGCCAGCGACGCGTCTTTCTATAGCGCGGCCGCTGACGAGGCCGACCTGGCCGTCACGGATTGGCCGGATTTTCCACCAATCAGTGACGCAGCGGATCCACCAGCGGATCCGCCGGTGGATCCGCTAGGGCTGGGGTTGCACACTTTTGCCCCCGTTTCGAGCCCTTTGGCTTCCGAAAATGGCTCGGAGGAGCCTCCGCGCGCGGTGCCACTGCTCGGCACCGGCGCGGTTTCAGCCGTTGCAACTTCGGGCACGTGTGCACCACACGCAGCGCCCATTGCACACCAAGCGTCTACACGGGCCGAGGCCTCGGGTGCACAAGCGCCGGCCCGCCCTTCCAGCTCGGCCTCGCGTCCTTTCGGCTCCACCGGCCGTCCACCGGAGCCCGCGGGCCCGTCCACAACCGGGACAGGGCCTCCCATACTCGGTCTGAGTATGGGAGAATCCCTGCTCTCTCAGAGAGCAGATTCCGCGTCCGATTTCGAAGCCGCCGCCTCGACCGAGGCTGGCGCCGCCTATGATGGCGCCGCTACCGACGGCTCCCCCGCCGCCGCCAGGCCTCCTCCGGACCTCCAAGCGCGCCGTTTGGCTTCCTCCGTGTCTCCGCCCGCCACTCCGCCGCTCTCCGCCGCTCTGCCCCCGTCCTGTGGTCGAATCTCACCCGGCAGGGCGGGCGGCATGCTGCCCGATTGGGTAGCGCCGAGCGACGGCCCCTCCTCGGCCTCTCCGCCTCCCACGGCGGTCCAAGCGCGCCGTTTGGCTGACCAAGACCCCGTGCCAGCCTCTCGCCCGCCCGCCGCCGCCCTGCCTGCCTCCAGTGTTGTGATTTCACCCGGCAGGGCGGGCGGCATGCTGCCTCAACAGGTAGCGCCCGGGGCAGCGCTCGTAGCCGCTACGGCTCGTGCTCTGGTGGCCTCCACCGGCCCCCACGACCTCTACAGCGACAGCAGCGACGACGACGACGGGCAAGACGACGCCGCCGCCGCTCCTGCTCCGCGCGAAGACCCCCCGACTGATGGCTACTCACCCGGCAGGGCGGCTGGCATGCTGCCCGCCGGTGGAGTAGCCATGTTGGCCACCACCGCCCAAGTCTCCACCGCAGCTGCGACTGCTGCTGCTCATCGAGTCGCAGTAGTTGCAGCTGCACAAGCACCACCTCCTACTGGACGCGCCGTCGTGGAGCACCACGCGAGCGCTGAGCCGCATCAAGACCAAGAATTCCAGGCTCGCGCGCGCGTGGCGCTCCTAGACAGCGACGCATTCAGCAGCAGGATCGGTTGCAGCAGATCGACGCTCCACAGGGACGACAGCGACGGCAGATACCAAGACCATGACGACCAAGCCGTCGCTGCCGCCCCCATGGACGTCGACCAAGGTGCTCGGTGGCCGACAGCGGATCACCAGCCGCTGTCACCGCCACCTGAGCTTCGAGTCGGTGGCAAGCGCCGCCGCCTGAACGAGGGCGACGATGAAGACACCCGCGAGCTGGCCGAGCTTCTGTTGCTCGAAGAGGACGAGGTCGGCGACCATGACCCAGCGCCAAGGTTATCTGCAGCCAGCGCTCATCCGACCTCCGTCCTCGCCGTGTACGCGCACAACGCGCAGCGCTTCAACTGCACGTTGTGCGTGTACTCGGCCGCCAGCTTCGCAGCACTGACGCGACACAGAGACTCGCGCCACCGGCGCGTGGCCTTCCTGGACAAGTTTTCGGCCGGCTGCTCCTGCAGCACGCCCTTCGCCTCGAGGCTGGCCGCAGCAAGACATGCGCAAGCGTGCGCCAGCCTCGCGCGTCTTCCTCCGGTTGCGACTGCGCCAGCAGCAGGGGAATTGAGCCCCACTGCTGATGCAGTCAACACCACCGACACGGCGGCCACCGCCACACCCGACTCACCCCACCAAGACGCACCGGAGCTTGCAGCGTCCCCCCCGCTTGCGAGCTCCACCTCTGCTCCAGCACCAGACCCCAGACAGCAGAACCGCGGACGTTGGGGACCCTTGCTACCCCGGGAAGTGATTGCCGAGCGTGTCGCCACGCGCCTCGGAGAAGTCCCAGTGCCTCGCTGGGGACCACCACTGCCGCGCAGCGTGGTGGCTTCCAGGATCGCCGATCGCCTGCTACCCGAGACCTACGAGGAGACCAAGGAGAACGGCGAGGCTGCCTTAGACGTACGCGACCCGACCAGCGGCGACGACGACCAGCACGGCGAGTGGCTTCTGCGCTTCGACGGCGCCTGCCGGTCCAACCCAGGCCCAGGCGGCGCCGGAGCAGCACTATTCAAGCCCAGCGGCCCCGTCGTATGGACTTGCTCCCACTACGACCCCGACAGCAGCGGAACCAACAACACGGCAGAGTACACCGCGTTGCTGCTCGGGTCCAGGGCTGCCGCTGACCACGGCGTGAAGAAGCTACGCATAGAAGGAGACAGCACACTGGTCATCCAGCAGGTGCGCGGCATCTACGCAGCGCGCAGCACGCGACTCCGAGCGCTGCGGAACAACGTCAAGGCTGAGCTCAAGCGAGTTGGAAGCTTTTCACTGCACCACATTGACCGACAAGCCAACGGCCACGCCGACCGCCTCGCCAACCGGGCGCTCGACCTCCGCCGCACGGTGATGGAATGCGGTGCCCACAGCAACGGTGAGGGGTGCACCTCAACTGTGACGGTGATGTTGCCCCCAGGACAGACCCAGCCAACCGACCGACTAACGCAAACGAGCCGTATCGACGGCTCCGGCGGAGAGCATGGTGATCGTAGAGCTTGTAGCGATCGTAGCGACGGTGGAGATCGCAGAGACTGTGGAGATCATAGAGACATGGGACATTGCGGAGATGATGGAGAGTGTGGAGTTTGTGGAGATTGTGGAGATCGTGGAGTTTGTGGAGATTGTGGAGATGATGGAGAGTGTGGAGATTGTGGAGATCGTGGGGTTTGTGGAGATTGTGGAGATATCGATGACGGAGAAGTCTATTCACCGATGCGTGTAGGACCGGACGCTGTTCCAGCGCGCCGACCACGCCTCCGCCTGCGAAACTTGACGGAAGACGAACACGAAGAAGCATCCAATGTGGTGGAACGACTCGGTGCGGCAATTGCTGCAAAGATTGTGGATGCTAGTGACTGGGAGTCGGCGGAGGGCTACATCACAGCCCTTCCCCACCTCCTCTACGATAAATTGTTGCCTTACACTCAGACACAGCACCACACCCAACCGGAATCCAGACGACGGCCACAGCGAGGTCAACAGCAGCAGCAGCAGCACGGGCCCCAAGAACAGCATCGACATCAGCCACACCGCCGGTCTCGCCGCCGACAAGGACGTTCCGGTGCGAGGAAACGCAAGCGACGACAGCGCCCGCACCGCGTAACTACGCACCACCGAGAACACCGACTTGATGAAGCACTGGACAACCTAGCTATGGTGGAGGCCACTGCGCCCAGCGACCGTACAGCAGTCAACAGAGCTCGCCGGCGGGTGGGCAGGGTGAACTCGGCCATCGAACAGCAACGCCTCCGGCACCGATTCGACAAGGCGGAAAAGGACTGCGTGGCGGACATCTTGGCCAAGGCGCGTGACAAAAGGACGGCGCAGACGACCGGCACACCGGCTGGTACACCGACAAGCGGGCCGGCCGAGGATGAGGGCACATGCCCCATTTCGGGTGAGCTTCTACACCAGCACTTTACGCGGGTAAACACGCCCCGGTCCCGCTTCGACCCAATGGATCCTGTCGGAGCCAAGTTCCGCGAGGCGCTAGCACGTCTACCTACCGCAGCCAACGCCATGGAGCTACTCAATGATGCCCCTACCGTGGACGATATCGAAGACCAGCTACTGCACGCACGCGCCGCCTCCAGCCCCGGTCTCGATGGAATTGGCTACGATATTTACAAGAAGTTTGCCGTGCAGCTCCTCCCCGCCCTCCACGCAGCTTTCGACTGCTGCTGGCGCCACCGGAGCGTCCCCCAGAGCTGGAAGCTCGGCTTCGTGCGACTCATACACAAGAAGGGTGACCGGCAAGACCCGGCCAACTGGCGTCCGATCTGCCTGCAACAAACAGTGTACAAGCTGTACACAGGAGTTCTGTCTCGGAAGTTCACGCGCTGGCTGGACGCTAACGGCCGCCACGCAGACGCGCAAAAAGGCTTTCGAGCTGTCAATGGCTGTGGTGAACACAATTTTCTGGCGTCGACGCTGATCGACCATGCCCGCCGCAGCCGCAAGGAGCTTCACGTGGTCTGGTACGACCTGAAGAATGCCTTCGGTAGCGCACCACAGGAGCTACTGTGGAAAGTGCTCGAGCTCATGGAAGTGCCACCGGCTTTCATTCAAGTCTGCCAGGGACTGTACTACAACGCTGCCTTCACTGTTGGCAACGCCGCCGACGGGCCGACGGACCTGGTGCGTCAGCTGGTGGGGGTGTTCCAGGGCTGCCCACTCAGCCCCCACCTGTTCACCGCGGCGATCAGCCCCCTGCTGCATGCGTTGCAACGACTACCGACCACGGGCGTTCAATTGTCAGCCGACGACCGCCCCGGTGCTTCAGCCTACGCCGACGACCTTAAGGTGTTCAGCAGCACAGTGGACGGCGTCAGGCAACAACATGCACTCGTGACAGACTTCCTCCGCTGGACCGGCATGGAGGCCAACCCCAACAAGTGCTGCACCATGTCGGTACAGCGGGACTCCCGTGGAGTCCTGAAGACCTACGGCCTCGGCCTGGAACTGGATGCCACACCGATCCCGGCGCTGGACATGTCGGCGTCGTACGCTTACCTTGGGATCGGTGACGGGTTCGACCACGTGCGCCGCCGTGTCGAGCTGGCCCCCAAACTCCGTGAGCTGAAGGACGACACAACAGCGCTCCTACAGTCCGGGCTGGCTCCGTGGCAGGTGGTGAAGGCCATCAAGGTGTACCTGTACCCACGCGTGGAGTACGCACTCCGCCACCTCCGCCCCTTCCAGCAGCAGCTGCAAGGCTACGACCGCCACCTTATCCGAGGCCTCCGCCACCTGCTCCGCCTCCCGACCACTGCCACGACGAGCTTCTTCTTCGCGCCAGTGTCGCGTGGCGGCCTCGGGCTTCTGCCGTTGACGGAGCTACATGCGGCGCTGCAGATCGCGCATGGGTGGCAGATGCTGAACTCGACGGACCCGGCCATCCAGCGGATCGCGCGCACGCAGCTCCGGCAGATTGCGGACCGGCGCAGCCGCCTGGACCACGACCACTGGAAGGAGCGGGAGGTGGAGCTATGCGAGAGCTTCCTCAATTCCCAGCTTGGTTCGTCTCCCCACGCCCCACCCAAGCGCCGCAACGGCGACATCGGGTCGCGGTGGGTCGACCTCCAGCGCCATCTCCGCGCCCTCGGACTCAAGCTCGAGACCGCGCCAGCCCAGGCGGAACCGCCCACACCGGAGCGGCCGCTGCAGCTTCGCGTGCCGCACCACGACAAGTGGCTCGACCAGCGCACGATCCTGCGGCACGTGAAGCTGCACATGAAGAACCGCCACTGGCAACGGTGGGCCGCGATGAAAGATCAAGGCAAGACCGCCCGCACCCACGGTGGTGCTGGGAGCGGCTTCCTCTCGCGGCCACGCGGTCTGTGGGAGACCGACTACCGCTTTGCGGTGGCCGGTCGCCTCAACCAGATCGACACCAACAGTGTCTTGCAGCGCCGGCGTCTCCGGGCGCACGGCACGTGCAGGCACTCAGGGTGCACTCGCCCGGAGACACTGGCCCACGTGCTCAACCACTGCCCGGGCACCATGGACGCGGTCCGGGGGCGCCATGACGAGGCGCTCAAGGCAATCGAGCGCGCGCTCCACGCATCAGCCGCGGACCGCCCGGACCGCGTCGAGCTCCGCGTGAACCAGACGGTGCCGTCGCTCACCGGCCCCGCGCTTCGGCCCGACCTGCAGCTGTACAGCCACGCGACCAAGACAGTAGCGGTGGTCGACTTGGCCGTGGCGTTTGAGGAGCAGGCGTGCGACGACCCGGAGAGCTCAGCACTGGCGCGCATTGCCACGCACAAGCGCGCCAAGTACAACCGCATCAAGCGACACCTCGAGCGCCAAGGGTGGAAGGTGCACCTCTCAGCGCTCGTATACGGGTCGCTTGGTGCGGTGGCGGGTGGCAACCACAAGGTGTACACCGAGCACCTTGGGCTGCTCAAGCGCGATGCTAAGCGGCTGGACCGACAGTTGTCTGCCGCATGCATCCAGTCCAGCCGCCGCATCTGGAACCTACACTGCAGCCAACACCGCGCCCACCAACACCAAGTGCGACCAGGCCAAGACACAAGGGGCAGTCGGGCGACGGAGACCGGGGGGACTCCGTCGCACAACGGCCGCCAATAGACGGCAACCAGGCCCACCGCGGCCGACAGGGCCACACCCACGTAGGGAACCGCCCTTGAAACCCAATCGGTACATTTTGGTCCGACACCTATGAGGTGCAACCTACACACCAATTTTACACTAAATAGGGACTACCAGGTAATTACTACCTGGAAGCACAGGATTAACCTTTTGGTAATACACATAATTTCTCTGTTCTAATCAGTGTGAAAACTGGTTTTCCTCATTTTTGGGGATCTTTTTCACATTCATTTTTGGACTTCCCGTTGCGGCCGGCTTGCTGGGCGTTTACGGGGCGGTCTCCGGGGGGTTGCACCACTTCCCCCGCGAGGCCAACTACATTTGTTCTTTTCTACTTGCATCTTCTGTATCGGGTTTTCTTGTCCCTTTGCCTTTTCTTTTTGACCAATTAGATCGCAGCGATGCGGCTATTTTGGCCAATCAGAGAGCGAGCCCTGTCCTCGGACAGCGAGGCGTCCACCGCCAGCCAATCGAGCCTCGCCAGCGACGCGTCTTTCTATAGCGCGGCCGCTGACGAGGCCGACCTGGCCGTCACGGATTGGCCGGATTTTCCACCAATCAGTGACGCAGCGGATCCACCAGCGGATCCGCCGGTGGATCCGCTAGGGCTGGGGTTGCACACTTTTGCCTCCGTTTCGAGCCCTTTGGCTTCCGAAAATGGCTCGGAAGAGCCTCCACGCGCGGTGCCACTGCTCGGCACCGGCGCGGTTTCAGCCGTTGCAACTTCGGGCACGTGTGCACCACACGCAGCGCCCATTGCACACCAAGCGTCTACACGGGCCGAGGCCTCGGGTGCACAAGCGCCGGCCCGCCCTTCCAGCTCGGCCTCGCGTCCTTTCGGCTCCACCGGCCGTCCACCGGAGCCCGCGGGCCCGTCCACAACCGGGACAGGGCCTCCCATACTCGGCCTGAGTATGGGAGAATCCCTGCTCTCTCAGAGAGCAGATTCCGCGCCCGGTTTTGAAGCCGCCGCCTCGGCCGAGGCTGGCGCCGCCTGCGATGGCGCCGCGAACGACGACTCCCCCGCCTTTGCCAGGCCTCCGCTGCCCCTCCAAGCGCGCCGTTCGGCTTCTCCGGCGTCTCCGCCCGCCTCTCCGCCGCTCGCTGCCGCTCCGCCCTCGCCCAGTGGTCGAATCTCACCCGGCAGGGCGGGCGGCATGCTGCCCGATTGGGTAGCGCCGAGCGACGGCTCCTCCTCGGCCTCTCCGTCTCCCACGGCGGCCCAAGCGCGCCGTTTGGCTTACCAAGACCCCGCACCAGCCTCTCAGCCGCTCGCCACCGCCCTGCCCGCCTCCAGTGTTGTGATTTCACCCGGCAGGGCGGGCGGCATGCTGCCTCAGCAGGTAGCGCCCGGAGCAGCGCTCGTAGCCGCTACGGCTCGCGCTCTGGTGGCCTCCACCGGCCCCCACGACCTCTACAGCGACAGCAGCGACGACGACGACGGGCAAGACGACGCCGCCGCCGCTCCTGCTCCGCGCGAAGACCCCCCGACTGATGGCTACTCACCCGGCAGGGCGGCTGGCATGCTGCCCGCCGGTGGAGTAGCCATGTTGGCCACCACCGCCCAAGTCTCCACCGCAGCTGCGACTGCTGCTGCTCATCGAGTCGCAGTAGTCGCAGCTGCACAAGCACCACCTCCTGCCGGACGCGCCGCCGTGGAGCTCCACGCGCGCGCTGAGCTGTACCCAGATCAAGGTTTCCAGGCTCGCGCGCGCGCGGAGCTTCAAGACAGCGACGTGTTCTGCAGGAGGGTCGGTTGCAGCAGCGCGACAGTGCACGGGAACGGCAGCGACGGCAAGCACCAAGACCACGATGACCAAGCCGTTGCTGCCGTCCCCATGGACGTCGACCAAGGTGCTCGGTGGCCGACAGCGGATCAACACCCGCTGTCGCCGCCACCGGAACTCCGAGTCGGTGGCAAGCGTCGCCGCCTGAACGACGGCGACGACGAAGACATTTGCGAGCTGGCCGAGCTTCTGCTGCCCGACGAGGAGGAGGCCGACGACCACAAACCAGCGCCCAGGTTACCCGCGACCAGCGCTCATCCGGCCTCCGTCCTCGCTGTGTACGCGCACAACGCGCAGCGCTTCAACTGCACGCTGTGCGTGTACACGGCTGCCAGCTTCGCTGCTCTTACGCGACACAGGGACTCTCGGCACCGGCGCGTGACCTTCCTGGACAGGTTCTCGGCGGGTTGCGCGTGCGGCAAACCTTTTGCCTCGAGGCTGGCCGCAGCAAGACACGCACAAACGTGCGCCAGCCTCAGCACCACACTGGTCGCGGTTTCGACGACAGGAGGAGCATCAAGCCACACTGCCGTCGGAGCCAACACCACCGTCGCCACGGCGGTCACCGCCGAACCCCCCCTGCTCCACCATCAAGCCTCGGAACTCACTGTGCCCCCCCCACGTGTGAGTTCCCCCGACGTCGATGTGCAGCTGCACAGTCCGCCACAGGAAGATCAGCACGAGGACGCCACCCAACACCCGGAGAGCACGCAGCACCAACCTCCTGAGGCAACCCGCTGGGGTTCGCCGCTTGCGCCCACGCTCGTTGCCTCCAGGATTGCCCAGCGACTCGGCGAGCTGGAACCTCCACGCTGGGGCCCCCCATTACCCCGCGCGATGGTTGTTTCGCGAATTACAGCACGGCTTGAAGCTACACCTGCTTTTCGATGGGATCCTCCACTCCCACGCCGTGTCATCGCCTCCCGCATTGCCGACCGGCTTGTACCTGCGACGGCACCGTGTCGCTCGGCCATGGACGCTGCATTCCCTTCTCCATCGCGAGACACGGTGACGGAACCGTTCACCCATGAGGACAGGCGACTGGGAACCCTGACGCGGCACGTGGACGAAGAGACGAAGGACAGCGAGCTGCCGGGCAGGGCGCCGACTGTACTCGACGAGGAGTCCAAGGACAATGACGCCACTGCCGGTGAGTGGCTCCTCCGGTTCGACGGAGCTTGTCGAGCGAACCCAGGCCCAGGCGGAGCAGGTGCCGTGCTATTCAACCCCAGCGGTTCAGCGTCATGGACCTGCTCGCACTTTATGCCGGGCGCCACGGAGACAAACAACACCGCCGAGTACACGGCATTCCTCCTAGGCGCCAGAGCTGCTGCAGATCACGGTGCGACGCTACTTCGCGTCCAGGGGGACAGCCAGCTCGTACTCAGGCAGGTCAAGGGCATTTACGGTGCGAAGAGCACCCGTCTACGGAGACTACGCGACGCTGTTCGTGCCGAACTGGCTCGGGTGGGGCAATTCTCCCTCCACCACATCGACAGGCAGGACAATGCGCACGCAGACCGCCTTGCGAACAGAGCGCTCGACATGAAGCGCACACTAGTGGAATGCGCAACGCACCCCGGCCGGGACGCCTGCACCACGACACTGATCACCAGTGCTGCCGCTGAATCACCAGCATCACCCCCGCCGGTGGGAGCTCGAGACACGCCGATGGCCGATGCCGGCGAAGAGCGCCTCGCAGACGTTGACGACGGTGAAGTTTACGCGGCGATGCGGCTTGGGCCAGGCGAAGTTCCTGAACGACGGCCACGACTCCGCCTCCGCCAGCTGAGCGACGAGGAACTGGAAGAAGCGAGCGAGATGGTGGAGCGACTGGGCGCCGCCTTATCGGCCAAGATCACAGACGCGGAAGACTGGGCGAGTGCGGAGGGCTACATCACGGCCCTACCGTACATGCTGTACGACAAGCTTCAGTCGTACTCACAGGCACCGCGTGGACCCCAACAACCGGTGTTGACCCGGTCCCCGCGCGGCGACGATCGACCAGCTTCCTCGGAGCCCCACGCATCATCCACGACTGGAGGGGTGGCATCGGAGCACCAACCGCGGCGCCGCCGACGGCGAGGACGACGCAAGGGCCGACGACAGCGCCGCAACACGCGCCGATCGGGACGCGAGGGAGCTACAGGTGGGCATCAACAACACAAGAAACACAAACCACGCCCACCCCGCGAGACGCAGCACCATCGGGAACACCGTCTCGACGAGGCTCTCGATGAGCTCCACGCACTCGAGCGTACCGATCCCCACAACCGGCCAGCAATCGCCAAGGCCCGCCGCCGCGTCGGCCGCATCCGGTCTGCCATCGCCCAGCAGCTACTCCGCCAAAAGTTCGACACGGACGAGAAGGCCTGTGTCGACGGCATTCTGTCTACAGCCCGCGCCGAACGCGCTGCACGAGCAGCAACGACGTCGCCACCAGCATCAGGAGCGCCCACCACGACAGTCTCGGCGCCCGGTGCCATCGTGACCAACGACGATGGCACGTGCCCCATCCCGAGTGACGAGCTTTGGCGACACTTTGACGCCGTGAACACACCGCGCCTTGACTTCGATGCGGAGGCACCCGGGAGTGCGGCCTTCCGAGCGGCGATGGACCACCTGCCCGCGGCGACACGGTTGCTGGACCTGCTCAAAGAGGCGCCGAGCACGGACGAGATCGAGATGCAACTCCAGCACGTGAAGGCCTCCTCCAGCCCCGGCCTCGACGGCGTCGGCTACGACGTGTACAAGCGCTTCACGATGCAGCTGCTGCCCGTGCTGCGGGCGGCGTTCCGGTGCTGCTGGCTGTATAAGAAGGTTCCTCAGAGCTGGAAGATCGGCGTGGTGCGCTTGCTACACAAGAAGGGCCCGCGTGAGGACCCTGCGAACTGGAGACCCATCTGTCTCCAACAAGCCATCTACAAACTATACACGGGCATCCTCGCGCGGCGACTAACCCGGTGGATGGACGCGAATGACCGCCACGCACCCGGTCAGAAGGGATTCCGAGCGGTGAACGGCTGCGGGGAACACAACTTCCTCGCAGCTACGCTCATCGACAACGCCCGCCGCAAGCATCGGCCACTGTACGAAGTCTGGTACGACTTCCGAAACGCGTTCGGCAGCGTGCCGTTCGCGTTGCTGTGGGATTCGCTACAGCGCCTCGGTGTACCGCCCGACTACGTGGACATGTGCAAGGGACTCTACAACCAGGCCTCGTTCGTCGTCGGGAACGCGTTGGATGGCAGCACAGCGCCGGTAGAGCAGCGCGTCGGCGTTTTTCAAGGCTGCCCGCTCAGCCCCCAGCTCTTTAACGCCGCCATCAGCCCACTGCTCTTTGCGCTGCGCCGGCTACCAGAAACCGGCGTGCAGCTCTCCAGCGTTGACCGCCCTGGTGCCTCAGCGTACGCCGACGACCTTAAGATTTTCAGCGGCACCAAGGCGGGCATCACACAGCAACACGAGCTGGTGGCGACGTTCCTGCGGTGGACCGGGATGCAGGCCAACCCTGCCAAGTGCAAGTCCATGGGCGTGCGGCGCAACACCAACGGGGCCGTCGAGGCCGACGACTTGCATTTGGCGCTGGACGACACGCTGATCCCCACGATGACCCACCTCCAGTCGTATGCATATCTGGGGATCGGCGACGGCTTCGACCACGTGCGTCGCCGCGTCGAGCTCGCGCCCAAGCTCAAGATACTCAAGCAAGACGCGACGGCGCTGATGGAGTCAGGGCTCGCGCCGTGGCAGGTGGTGAAGGCCGTGAAGGTGTACTTGTACCCTCGGGTCGAGTACGCCCTCCGGCATCTCCGGCCGGATGACCAGTACCTGGAGAGCTTCGATCTCCACCTACGTCGTGGCCTTCGCCACCTGCTACGCCTGCCCAAGTCCTCCACCACCGAGTGGCTATACGCGCCGGTGTCGCGCGGCGGCTTAGGCTTCTTGCCGCTGGTGGAGCTGCACGCAGCGCTCCAGATTGCGTACGGATGGCAGACTCTGCACTCGCCCGACCCAGCTATCCGTCGCATCGCGCGCGAGCAGCTCCACCAAATAGCCGACGCTCGCCACCGTCTGGACAAGGGTCACTGGAAGGATCGCGGTGAGGAGCTCTGCGAGCTCCTCTTGAACTGGGAACTCGGGACGTCCGCCCACGCGCCACCCAAGCGTCGCAACGGCGACATCGGCTCGCTGTGGATCGACGTCCGCAAGAACCTGAAGGCCTTCGGGCTCCGGCTCGAGACCGCGCCACCCAACTCGGAGACGGGCACACCAGCCCAACCGATGCAACTCCGCGTGCCGCACCACGAGGAGTGGCTGGACCACCGCAACGTGCTGCGGCACGTGAAGTTACACTTGAAGAACCGGCATTGGCTGGCCTGGTGTGCCAAGCCGGACCAGGGCAAGACCGCACGGGTGCACGGCGGTGTTGGCAGCGCATTTCCTGACCCGACCTCGCGGCATGTGGGAAAGCGACTACCGCTTCGCGGTGGCCGCTCGCCTCAACGTGGTCGACACCGTCAACACACTGTCGCGCCGGCGACTCCGCGCCCACGACCGGTGTCGGTACCCGGCCTGCAGGTGGAAGGAGACTCTGGCACACGTCCTCAACCACTGCCCGGGTACCATGGACGCGGTACGTGGCCGGCACGATGACGCGCTCAAGGAAATCGAACACACGCTCCGCGCGTCGTCGGGCGACCGCCGCGAGCTGCGTGTTAACCAAACGGTGCCTGGCCTGCCCGGGCCACCCCTGCGCCCCGACATCCAGGTCTACAACCATGACAAACGCACGGTCGCAGTTGTAGACCTGGCTGTGGCGTTCGATGAGCAGCCGAGTGAGGACCCAGAGAGCTCGGGGTTGGCCAAGGCAGTCCAGATCAAGAAAGCCAAGTACGCGGGCATCAAGGAGCATCTCGAGAACCAGGGGTGGAAGGTTCATCTCTCGGCCATCGTGTACGGCTCGCTTGGGTCGGTGGCGGCCAGCAACTACAAGGTGTACACTGAACACCTTGGGTTGCTCAAGCGCGATGCAAAGCGGCTGGACCGGCAGCTCTCGTCGGCATGCATCCAGTCCAGCCGCCGCATCTGGAATTTCCACTGCGCCAAGCACCGAGCACGCCAGCACGAGCACCAAGCACCACCAAGCCAAGCGACACGGGGCAGGAGGGTGACGGAAACCGGGGGGAATCCGTCGCGCACCGACCGCCGCTAGACGGCACAGTTCTGGCCCACGTAGGCCGAAAGGGCCCCACCCATGTAGGGAACCGCCCTCGGGAAATCCATTCCGGTGTTCGACTGAAGAGATGCTCCTTCGCCTTGACGGAGGTACATCTCGACAGTCGAACTTCAACTCGCAACATATCCGATACAGTTACAAACCACAGTTAGATATCAGATAGGAACCTTCCTTTAGGAAGCTAACGGGTACACTGGATGGTAAATACACATACATTTCTCTGTTCTAATCAGTGTGAAAACTGGTTTTCCTCATTTTTGGGGATCTTTTTCACATTCATTTTTGGACTTCCCGTTGCGGCCGGCTTGCTGGGCGTTTACGGGGCGGTCTCCGGGGGGTTGCACCACTTCCCCCGCGAGGCCAACTACATTTGTTCTTCTCTACTTGCATCTTCTGTATCGGGTTTCCTTGTCCCTTTGCCTTTTCTTTTTGACCAATTAGATCGCAGCGATGCGGCTATTTTGGCCAATCAGAGAGCGAGCCCTGTCCTCGGACAGCGAGGCGTCCACCGCCAGCCAATCGAGCCTCGCCAGCGACGCGTCTTTCTATAGCGCGGCCGCTGACGAGGCCGACCTGGCCGTCACGGATTGGCCGGATTTTCCACCAATCAGTGACGCAGCGGATCCACCAGCGGATCCGCCGGTGGATCCGCTAGGGCTGGGGTTGCACACTTTTGCCCCCGTTTCGAGCCCTTTGGCTTCTGAAAATGGCTCGGAAGAGCCTCCGCGCGCGGTGCCACTGCTCGGCACCGGCGCGGTTTCAGCCGTTGCAACTTCGGGCACGTGTGTACCACACGCAGCGCCCATTGCACACCAAGCGTCTACACGGGCCGAGGCCTCGGGTGCGCAAGCGCCGGCCCGCCCTTCCAGCTCGGCCTCGCGTCCTTTCGGCTCGCCCGCGGCCGTCCACCGGAGCCCGCGGGCCCGTCCACTTCAGGGACTGGGCCTCCCATACTCGGTCTGAGTATGGGAGAATCCCTGCTCTCACAGAGAGCAGACGCCGCCTCCGGCTTCGAAGCCGCCGCCTCGGCCGAGGCTGGCGCCGCCTGTGATGGCGCCGAGAACGACGGCTCCCCCGCCGCCGCCAGGCCTCCGCCGGACCCTCCAAGCGCGCCGTTTGGCTTCTACGGCGTCTCCGCCCGCCTCTCCGCCGCTCGGTGCCGCTCCGCCCCAGTCCTGTGGTCGAATCTCACCCGGCAGGGCGGGCGGCATGCTGCCCGATTGGGTAGCGCCGAGCGACGGCCTTTCCTCGGCCTCTCCGACCCCCACGGCGGTCCAAGCGCGCCGTTTGGCTGACCAAGACCCCGGGCCAGCCTCTCAGCCGCTCGCCGCCGCCCTGCCTGCCTCCAGTGTTGTGATTACACCCGGCAGGGCGGGCGGCATGCTGCCAGACCAGACAGCACCCGGGGCAGCGCTCGTAGCCGCTACGGCTCGCGCTCTCGCGGCTTCTGCCGGCCCCCACGACCTCCACACGGACAGCAGCGACGACGACGACGGGCAAGACGACGCCGCCGCCGCTCCTGCTCCGCCAGAAGACCCCCCGACTGATGGCTACTCACCCGGCAGGGCGGCTGGCATGCTGCCCGCCGGTGGAGTAGCCATGTTGGCCACCACCGCCCAAGTCTCCGCCGCAGCTGCGACTGCTGCTGCCCATCGACTCGCAGTAGTCGCAGCTGTACAAGCACCATCTCCTGCTGGATGCGCCGCCGTGGAGCACCACGCGCGCGCGCTGAGCCGTGCCAAGACCAAGAATTCCAAGCTCGCGCGCGCGTGGCGCTCCCAGCCAGCGACGCATTCAGCAGCAGGATCGGCTGCGGCAGCTCGACGCTGCACAGGGACGACAGCGACGGCGGATATCAAGACCATGACGACCAAGCCGTCGCTGCCGTCCCCATGGACGTGGATCAAGGTGCTCGCTGGCCGACAGCGGATCACCAGCCGCTGTCGCCGCCACCTGAGCTTCGAGTCGGCGGAAAGCGCCGCCGCTTGAACGAGGGCGATGACGAAGACGCCCGCGAGCTGGCCGAGCTTCTGTTGCTCGAAGAGGACGAGGCTGGCGACCACAAACCAGCGCCCAGGTTACCCGCGACCAGCGCTCATCCGGCCTCCGTCCTCGCTGTGTACGCGCACAACGCGCAGCGCTTCAACTGCACGTTGTGCGTGTACACGGCTGCCAGCTTCGCTGCTCTTACGCGCCACAGGAACTCTCGGCACCGGCGCGTGACCTTCCTGGACAGGTTCTCGGCGGGTTGCGCGTGCGGCAACCCCTTTGCCTCGAGGCTGGCCGCAGCAAGACACGCACAAACGTGCGCCAGCCTCAGCACCACACTGGTCGCGGTTTCGACGACGGGAGGAGCATCAAGCCACACTGTCGTCGGAGCCAACACCACCGTCACCACGGCGGTCACCTCCGAACCCCCCCTGCTCCACCATCAAGCCTCGGAACTCACTGTGCCCCCCCCACGTGTGAGTTCCCCCGACGTCGATGTGCAGTTGCACAGTCCGCCACAGGAAGATCAGCACGAGGACGCCAGCCCACCACCCGGAGAGCACGCAACACCAACCCGCTGAGGCAACCCGCTGGGGTTCGCCGCTCGCGCCCACGCTCGTTGCCTCCAGGATTGCTCAGCGACTTGGCGAGCTGGAACCTCCACGCTGGGGCCCACCATTACCCCGCGCGATGGTTGTTTCGCGAATTACAGCACGGCTTGAAGCTACACCTGCTCCTCGATGGGATCCGCCACTCCCACGCCGCGTCATCGCCTCCCGCATTGCCGACCGGCTTGTACCTGCGACGGCACCGTGTCGCTCGGCCCTGAACGCTGCATTCCCTTCTCCATCGACGAGACACGGTGACGGAATCGTTCACCCAGGAGGACAGGCAACTGGAACCCCTGACGCGGCACGTGGACGAAGAGACGAAGGACAGCGAGCTGCCGGGCAGGGCGCCGACTGTACTCGACGAGGAGTCCAAGGACAATGACGCCACTGCCGGTGAGTGGCTCCTCCGGTTCGACGGAGCTTGTCGAGCGAACCCAGGCCCAGGCGGAGCAGGTGCCGTGCTATTCAACCCTAGCGGTGCAGCGTCATGGACCTGCTCGCACTTTATGCCGGGCGCCACGGAGACAAACAACACCGCCGAGTACACGGCATTCCTCCTAGGCGCCAGAGCTGCTGCAGATCACGGTGCGACGCTACTTCGCGTCCAGGGGGACAGCCAGCTCGTACTCAGGCAGGTCAAGGGCATTTACGGTGCGAAGAGCACCCGTCTACGGAGACTACGCGACGCTGTTCGTGCCGAACTGGCTCGGGTGGGGCAATTCTCCCTCCACCACATCGACAGGCAGGACAATGCGCACGCAGACCGCCTTGCGAACAGAGCGCTCGACATGAAGAGCACACTAGTGGAATGCGCAACGCACCCCGGCCGGAACGCCTGCACCACGACACTGACCACCAGTGCTGCCGCTGAATCACCGGCATCACCCCCGCCGGTGGGTAGCTCGAGACACGCCGATGGCCGATGCCGGCGAAGAGCGCCTCGCAGACGTTGACGATGGTGAAGTTTACGCGGCGATGCGGCTTGGCCCAGGCGAAGTTCCTGAACGACGGCCACGACTCCGCCTCCGCCAGCTGAGCGACGAGGAACTGGAAGCAGCGAGCGAGATGGTGGAGCGACTGGGCGCCGCCTTATCGGCCAAGATCACAGACGCGGAAGACTGGGCGAGTGCGGAGGGCTACATCACGGCCCTACCGTACATGCTGTACGACAAGCTTCAGTCGTACTCACAGGCACCGCGTGGACCCCAACAACCGGTCTTGACCCGGTCCCCGCGCGGCGACGATCGCCCAGCTTCCTCGGAGCCCAACGCATCATCCACGACTGGAGGGGTGGCATCGGAGCACCAACCGCGGCGCCGCCGACGACGAGGACGACGCAAGGGCCGACGCACAGCGCCGCAACCCGCGCCGATCGGGACGCGAGGGAGCTACAGGTGGGCATCAACAACACAAGAAACAACGTCAACCACGCCCACCCCGCGAGACGCAGCATCATCGGGAACACCGTCTCGACGAGGCTCTCGATGAGCTCCACGCCCTCGAGCGTACCGATCCTCACAACCGGCCAGCAATTGCCAAGGCCCGCCGCCGCGTCGGTCGCATCCGGTCTGCCATCAACCAGCAGCTACTCCGCCACAAGTTCGACACGGACGAGAAGGCCTGTGTCGACGGCATCCTGTCTACAGCCCGCGCCGAACGCGCTGCACGAGCAGCAACGCCGTCGCCACCAGCATCAGGAGCGCCCACCACGACAGTCTCGGCGCCCGGTGCCATCGTGACCAACGATGATGGCACGTGCCCCATCCCGAGTGACAAGCTTTGGCGACACTTCGACGACCGTGAACACACCGCGCCTTGACTTCGATGCTGGAGGCACCCGGGAGTGAAGCCTTCCGAGCGGCGATGGACCACCTGCCCGCGGCGACACGGTTGCTGGACCTGCTCAAAGAGGCGCCGAGCACGGACGAGATCGAGACGCAACTCCAGCACGTGAAGGCCTCCTCCAGCCCCGGCCTCGACGGCGTCGGCTACGACGTGTACAAGCGCTTCACGATACAGTTGCTGCCTGTGCTGCGGGCGGCGTTCCGGTGCTGCTGGCTGTATAAGAAGGTTCCTCAGAGCTGGAAGCTCGGCGTGGTGCGCTTGCTGCACAAGAAGGGCCCGCGTGAGGACCCTGCGAACTGGAGACCCATCTGTCTCCAGCAAGCCATCTACAAACTCTACACGGGCATCCTCGCGCGGCGACTAACCCGGTGGATGGACGCGAATGACCGCCACGCACCCGGTCAGAAGGGATTCCGAGCGGTGAACGGCTGCGGGGAACACAACTTCCTCGCAGCTACGCTCATCGACAACGCCCGCCGCAAGCATCGGCCACTGTACGAAGTCTGGTACGACTTCCGTAACGCGTTCGGCAGCGTGCCGTTCGCGTTGCTGTGGGATTCGCTACAGCGCCTCGGTGTCCCGCCCGACTACGTGGACATGTGCAAGGGACTCTACAACCAAGCCTCGTTCGTCGTCGGGAACGCAGTGGATGGCAGCACAGCGCCGGTAGAGCAGCGCGTCGGCGTTTTTCAAGGCTGTCCGCTCAGCCCCCAGCTCTTTAACGCCGCCATCAGCCCACTGCTCTATGCGCTGCGCCCGCTACCAGATACCGGCGTGCAGCTCTCCAGTATTGACCGCCCTGGTGCCTCAGCGTACGCCGACGACCTTAAGATTTTCAGCGGCACCAAGGCGGGCATCACACAGCAACACGAGCTGGTGGCGACGTTCCTGCGGTGGACCGGGATGCAGGCCAACCCTGCCAAGTGCAAGTCCATGGGCGTGCGGCGCAACACCAACGGAGCCGTCGAGGCAGACAACGTCCACCTCGAGCTCGACGATACGCCGATCCCCTCCATGACACACATGCAATCCTACACGTACCTGGGGATCGGCGACGGCTTCGATCACGTGCGCCGCCGCGTCGAGCTCGCTCCCAAGCTGAAGACTCTCAAGCACGACGTGACGGCGCTCGTGGAGTCCGGCCTTGCGCCATGGCAGGTGGTGAAGGCCGTGAAGGTGTACCTCTACCCTCGGGTAGAGTACGCCCTCCGGCACCAACGACCCGATGATCAGCACCTGGAGAGCTTCGACCTCCACCTTCGCCGCGGCCTCCGCCACCTGCTTCGCCTTCCCAAGAACGCCACGAACGAATTCTTCTACGCGCCGGTGTCGCGCGGTGGTTTGGGGCTGCTGCCGCTGGTGGAACTGCACGCAGCACTGCAAATCGCGCACGGATGGCAGACGCTCCACTCACCCGACCCAGCCATCCGTCGCGTCGCGCGCGAGCAGCTCTACCAGATTGCCGACGCGCGGCACCGGCTCGACAAGGACCACTGGCCACACCGGAGAGAGGAACTTTGCGAGCTCCTCCTCAACGGGGAGCTCGGGACGTCGGCCCACGCACCGCCCAAGCGACGCAACGGTGACATTGGCTCTCTGTGGGTCGACGTCCGCAAGAACCTCAAGACGTTTGGACTGAAGGTGGCCACAGCGCCGGCCAACCAGGAGACCGGTGTACCAGCCCAGCCGCTGCAGCTCCGCGTGCCTCACCACACCGAGTGGCTGGACCACGGCAACGTGCTGAGGCACGTGAAGCTACACATCAAGAACCTCCACTGGCAAACCTGGTGCGCCCTAAGTGACCAAGGGAAGACCGCACGGGTGCACGGCGGTGTTGGCAGCGCATTCCTGACCCGACCTCGCGGCATGTGGGAAAGCGACTACCGCTTCGCGGTGGCCGCTCGCCTCAACGTGGTCGACACCGTCAACACACTGTCGCGCCGGCGACTCCGCGCCCACGACCGGTGTCGGTACCCGGCCTGCAGGTGGAAGGAGACTCTGGCACACGTCCTCAACCACTGCCCGGGTACCATGGACGCGGTACGTGGCCGGCACGATGACGCGCTCAAGGAAATCGAACACACGCTCCGCGCGTCGTCGGGCGACCGCCGCGAGCTGCGTGTTAACCAAACGGTGCCTGGCCTGCCCGGGCCACCCCTGCGCCCCGACATCCAGGTCTACAACCATGACAAACGCACGGTCGCAGTTGTAGACCTGGCTGTGGCGTTCGATGAGCAGCCGAGTGAGGACCCAGAGAGCTCGGGGTTGGCCAAGGCAGTCCAGATCAAGAAAGTCAAGTACGCGGGCATCAAGGAGCATCTCGAGAACCAGGGGTGGAAGGTTCATCTCTCGGCCATCGTGTACGGCTCGCTTGGCTCGGTGGCGGCCAGCAACCACAAGGTGTACACTGAACACCTTGGGTTGCTCAAGCGCGATGCAAAGCGGCTGGACCGGCAGCTCTCGTCGGCATGCATCCAGTCCAGCCGCCGCATCTGGAACCTCCACTGCGCCAAGCACCGAGCACGCCAGCACGAGCACCAAGCACCACCAAGCCAAGCGACACGGGGCAGGAGGGTGACGGAAACCGGGGGGAATCCGTCGCGCACCGACCGCCGCTAGACGGCACAGTTCTGGCCCACGTAGGCCGAAAGGGCCCCACCCATGTAGGGAACCGCCCTCGGGAAATCCATTCCGGTGTTCGACTGAAGAGATGCTCCTTCGCCTTGACGGAGGTACATCTCGACAGTCGAACTTCAACTCGCAACATATCCGATACAGTTACAAACCACAGTTAGATATCAGATAGGAACCTTCCTTTGGAAAGCTAACGGGTACACTGGATGGTAAATACACATACATTTCTCTGTTCTAATCAGTGTGAAAACTGGTTTTCCTCATTTTTGGGGATCTTTTTCACATTCATTTTTGGACTTCCCGTTGCGGCCGGCTTGCTGGGCGTTTACGGGGCGGTCTCCGGGGGGTTGCACCACTTCCCCCGCGAGGCCAACTACATTTGTTCTTTTCTACTTGCATCTTCTTCTTGGGTTTTCTTGTCCCTTTGCCTTTTCTTTTTGGCCAATTAGATCGCAGCGATGCGGCTATTTTGGCCAATCAGAGAGCGAGCCCTGTCCTCGGACAGCGAGGCGTCCACAGCCAGCCAATCGAGCCTCGCCAGCGACGCGTCTTTCTATAGCGCGGCCGCTGACGAGGCCGACCTGGCCGTCGCGGATTGGCCGGATTTTCCACCAATCAGTGACGCAGCGGATCCACCAGCGGATCCGCCGGTGGATCCGCTAGGGCTGGGGTTGCACACTTTTGCCCCCGTTTCGAGCCCTTTGGCTTCTGAAAATGGCTCGGAAGAGCCTCCGCGCGCGGTGCCACTGCTCGGCACCGGCGCGGTTTCAGCCGTTGCAACTTCGGGCACGTGTGTACCACACGCAGCGCCCATTGCACACCAAGCGTCTACACGGGCCGAGGCCTCGGGTGCGCAAGCGCCGGCCCGCCCTTCCAGCTCGGCCTCGCGTCCTTTCGGATCGCCCGCGCCCGTCCACCGGAGCCCCCGGGCCCTCCCACTTCAGGGACTGGGCCTCCCATACTCGGCCTGAGTATGGGAGAATCCCTGCTCTATCAGAGAGCAGATTCCGCGTCCGGCTTTGAAGCCGCCGCCTCGGCCGAGGCTGGCGCCGCCTGTGATGGCGCCGAGAACGACGGCTCCCCCGCCGCCGCCAGGCCTCCGCCGGACCCCCAAGCGCGCCGTTTGGCTTCTACGGCGTCTCCCCTCGCCTCTCCGCCGCTCGGTGCCGCTCCGCCCCAGTCCTGTGGTCGAATCTCACCCGGCAGGGCGGGCGGCATGCTGCCCGATTGGGTAGCGCCGAGCGACGGCCTTTCCTCGGCCTCTCCGACCCCCACGGCGGTCCAAGCGCGCCGTTTGGCTGACCAAGACCCCGGGCCAGCCTCTCAGCCGCTCGCCGCCGCCCTGCCTGCCTCCAGTGTTGTGATTACACCCGGCAGGGCGGGCGGCATGCTGCCAGACCAGACAGCACCCGGGGCAGCGCTCGTAGCCGCTACGGCTCGCGCTCTCGCGGCTTCTGCCGGCCCCCACGACCTCCACACGGACAGCAGCGACGACGACGACGGGCAAGACGACGCCGCCGCCGCTCCTGCTCCGCCAGAAGACCCCCCGACTGATGGCTACTCACCCGGCAGGGCGGCTGGCATGCTGCCCGCCGGTGGAGTAGCCATGTTGGCCACCACCGCCCAAGTCTCCGCCGCAGCTGCGACTGCTGCTGCCCATCGAGTCGCAGTAGTCGCAGCTGTACAAGCACCATCTCCTGCTGGATGCGCCGCCGTGGAGCACCACGCGCGCGCCGAGCCGTGCCAAGACCAAGAATTCCACGGCTCGCGTGCGCGTGGCGCTCCCAGCCAGCGACGCATTCAGCAGCAGGATCGGCTGCGGCAGCTCGACGCTGCACAGGGACGACAGCGACGGCGGATATCAAGACCATGACGACCAAGCCGTCGCTGCCGTCCCCATGGACGTGGATCAAGGTGCTCGCTGGCCGACAGCGGATCACCAGCCGCTGTCGCCGCCACCTGAGCTTCGAGTCGGCGGAAAGCGCCGCCGCTTGAACGAGGGCGATGACGAAGACGCCCGCGAGCTGGCCGAGCTTCTGTTGCTCGAAGAGGACGAGGCTGGCGACCACAAACCAGCGCCCAGGTTACCCGCGACCAGCGCTCATCCGGCCTCCGTCCTCGCTGTGTACGCGCACAACGCGCAGCGCTTCAACTGCACGTTGTGCGTGTACACGGCTGCCAGCTTCGCTGCTCTTACGCGCCACAGGAACTCTCGGCACCGGCGCGTGACCTTCCTGGACAGGTTCTCGGCGGGTTGCGCGTGCGGCAACCCCTTTGCCTCGAGGCTGGCCGCAGCAAGACACGCACAAACGTGCGCCAGCCTCATCACCACACTGGTCGCGGTTTCGACGACGGGAGGAGCATCAAGCCACACTGTCGTCGGAGCCAACACCACCGTCACCACGGCGGTCACCTCCGAACCCGCCCTGCTCCAATACATCAAGCCTCGGAACTCACTGTGTCCCCCCACGTGTGAGTTCCCCCGACGTCGATGTGCAGTTGCACAGTCCGCCACAGGAAGATCAGCACGAGGACGCCACCCACCACCCGGAGAGCACGCAACGCCAGCAGGAATCACACCCGCTGGACGAGCTCCCACAACAGCACCAAGCGAATCGTTGGGGTCCACCGCTTGCGCCCACGCTCGTTGCCTCCAGGATTGCCCAGCGACTCGGCGAGCTGGAACCTCCACGCTGGGGCCCCCCATTACCCCGCGCGATGGTTGTCTCGCGAATTACAACACGGCTTGAAGCTACACCTGCTCCTCGATGGGATCCGCCACTTCCACGCAGCGTCGTCGCCTCACGCATTGCCGACCGGCTTGTACCTGCGACGGCACCGTGTCGCTCGGCCCTGAACGCTGCATTCCCTTCTCCATCGCGAGACACGGTGACGGAATCGTTCACCCAGGAGGACAGGCAACTGGAACCCCTGACGCGGCACGTGGACGAAGAGACGAAGGACAGCGAGCTGCCGGGCAGGGCGCCGACTGTACTCGACGAGGAGTCCAAGGACAATGACGCCACTGCCGGTGAGTGGCTCCTCCGGTTCGACGGAGCTTGTCGAGCGAACCCAGGCCCAGGCGGAGCAGGTGCCGTGCTATTCAACCCTAGCGGTGCAGCGTCATGGACCTGCTCGCGCTTTATGCCGGGCGCCACGGAAACAAACAACACCGCCGAGTACACGGCATTCCTCCTAGGCGCCAGAGCTGCTGCAGATCACGGTGCGACGCTACTTCGCGTCCAGGGGGACAGCCAGCTCGTACTCAGGCAGGTCAAGGGCATTTACGGTGCGAAGAGCACCCGTCTACGGAGACTACGCGACGCTGTTCGTGCCGAACTGGCTCGAGTGGGGCAATTCTCCCTCCACCACATCGACAGGCAGGACAATGCGCACGCAGACCGCCTTGCGAACAGAGCGCTCGACATGAAGAGCACGCTAGTGGAATGCGCAACGCACCCCGGCCGGAACGCCTGCACCACGACACTGACCACCAGTGCTGCCGCTGAATCACCGGCATCACCCCCGCCGGTGGGTACCTCGAGACACGCCGATGGCCGATGCCGGCGAAGAGCGCCTCGCAGACGTTGACGATGGTGAAGTTTACGCGGCGATGCGGCTTGGCCCAGGCGAAGTTCCTGAACGACGGCCACGACTCCGCCTCCGCCAGCTGAGCGACGAGGAACTGGAAGCAGCGAGCGAGATGGTGGAGCGACTGAGCGCCGCCTTATCGGCCAAGATCACAGACGCGGAAGACTGGGCGAGTGCGGAGGGCTACATCACGGCCCTACCGTACATGCTGTACGACAAGCTTCAGTCGTACTCACAGGCACCGCGTGGACCCCAACAACCGGTCTTGACCCGGTCCCCGCGCGGCGACGATCGCCCAGCTTCCTCGGAGCCCAACGCATCATCCACGACTGGAGCCGGGTGGCATCGGAGCACCAACCGCGGCGCCGCCGACGACGAGGACGACGCAAGGGCCGACGACAGCGCCGCAACCCGCGCCGATCGGGACGCGAGGGAGCTACAGGTGGGCATCAACAACACAAGAAACAACGTCAACCACGCCCACCGCGAGACGCAGCATCATCGGGAACACCGTCTCGACGAGGCTCTCGATGAGCTCCACGCCCTCGAGCGTACCGATCCTCACAACCGGCCAGCAATTGCCAAGGCCCGCCGCCGCGTCGGTCGCATCCGGTCTGCCATCAACCAGCAGCTACTCCGCCACAAGTTCGACACGGACGAGAAGGCCTGTGTCGACGGCATCCGGTCTACAGCCCGCGCCGAACGCGCTGCACGAGCAGCAACGACCGTCGCCACCAGCATCAGGAGCGCCCACCACGACAGTCTCGGCGCCCGGTGCCATCGTGACCAACGATGATGGCACGTGCCCCATCCCGAGTGACAAGCTTTGGCGACACTTCGACGCCGTGAACACACCGCGCCTTGACTTCGATGCGGAGGCACGCCGACGGCGCGGCCTTCCGAGCGGCGATGGACCGCCTACCCGTTGCCACGCGACACGGTTGCTGGACCTGCTCAAAGAGGCGCCGAGCACGGACGAGATCGAGACGCAACTCCAGCACGTGAAGGCCTCCTCCAGCCCCGGCCTCGACGGCGTCGGCTACGACGTGTACAAGCGCTTCACGATACAGTTGCTGCCTGTGCTGCGGGCGGCGTTCCGGTGCTGCTGGCTGTATAAGAAGGTTCCTCAGAGCTGGAAGCTCGGCGTGGTGCGCTTGCTGCACAAGAAGGGCCCGCGTGAGGACCCTGCGAACTGGAGACCCATCTGTCTCCAGCAAGCCATCTACAAACTCTACACGGGCATCCTCGCGCGGCGACTAACCCGGTGGATGGACGCGAATGACCGCCACGCACCCGGTCAGAAGGGATTCCGAGCGGTGAACGGCTGCGGGGAACACAACTTCCTCGCAGCTACGCTCATCGACAACGCCCGCCGCAAGCATCGGCCACTGTACGAAGTCTGGTACGACTTCCGTAACGCGTTCGGCAGCGTGCCGTTCGCGTCTGCTGTGGGATTCGCTACAGCGCCTCGGTGTCCCGCCCGACTACGTGGACATGTGCAAGGGACTCTACAACCAAGCCTCGTTCGTCGTCGGGAACGCAGTGGATGGCAGCACAGCGCCGGTAGAGCAGCGCGTCGGCGTTTTTCAAGGCTGTCCGCTCAGCCCCCAGCTCTTTAACGCCGCCATCAGCCCACTGCTCTATGCGCTGCGCCGGCTACCAGATACCGGCGTGCAGCTCTCCAGTATTGACCGCCCTGGTGCCTCAGCGTACGCCGACGACCTTAAGATTTTCAGCGGCACCAAGGCGGGCATCACGCAGCAACACGAGCTGGTGGCGACGTTCCTGCGGTGGACCGGGATGCAGGCCAACCCTGCCAAGTGCAAGTCCATGGGCGTGCGGCGCAACACCAACGGAGCCGTCGAGGCAGACAACGTCCACCTCGAGCTCGACGATACGCCGATCCCCTCCATGACACACATGCAATCCTACACGTACCTGGGGATCGGCGACGGCTTCGATCACGTGCGCCGCCGCGTCGAGCTCGCTCCCAAGCTGAAGACTCTCAAGCACGACGTGACGGCGCTCGTGGAGTCCGGCCTTGCGCCATGGCAGGTGGTGAAGGCCGTGAAGGTGTACCTCTACCCTCGGGTAGAGTACGCCCTCCGGCACCTACGACCCGATGATCAGCACCTGGAGAGCTTCGACCTCCACCTTCGCCGCGGCCTCCGCCACCTGCTTCGCCTTCCCAAGAACGCCACGAACGAATTCTTCTACGCGCCGGTGTCGCGCGGTGGTTTGGGGCTGCTGCCGCTGGTGGAACTGCACGCAGCACTGCAAATCGCGCACGGATGGCAGACGCTCCACTCACCCGACCCAGCCATCCGTCGCGTCGCGCGCGAGCAGCTCTACCAGATTGCCGACGCGCGGCACCGGCTCGACAAGGACCACTGGCCACACCGGAGAGAGGAACTTTGCGAGCTCCTCCTCAACGGGGAGCTCGGGACGTCGGCCCACGCACCGCCCAAGCGACGCAACGGTGACATTGGCTCTCTGTGGGTCGACGTCCGCAAGAACCTCAAGACGTTTGGACTGAAGGTGGCCACAGCGCCGGCCAACCAGGAGACCGGTGTACCAGCCCAGCCGCTGCAGCTCCGCGTGCCTCACCACACCGAGTGGCTGGACCACGGCAACGTGCTGAGGCACGTGAAGCTACACATCAAGAACCTCCACTGGCAAACCTGGTGCGCCCTAAGTGACCAAGGGAAGACCGCACGGGTGCACGGCGGTGTTGGCAGCGCATTCCTGACCCGACCTCGCGGCATGTGGGAAAGCGACTACCGCTTCGCGGTGGCCGCTCGCCTCAACGTGGTCGACACCGTCAACACACTGTCGCGCCGGCGACTCCGCGCCCACGACCGGTGTCGGTACCCGGCCTGCAGGTGGAAGGAGACTCTGGCACACGTCCTCAACCACTGCCCGGGTACCATGGACGCGGTACGTGGCCGGCACGATGACGCGCTCAAGGAAATCGAACACACGCTCCGCGCGTCGTCGGGCGACCGCCGCGAGCTGCGTGTTAACCAAACGGTGCCTGGCCTGCCCGGGCCACCCCTGCGCCCCGACATCCAGGTCTACAACCATGACAAACGCACGGTCGCAGTTGTAGACCTGGCTGTGGCGTTCGATGAGCAGCCGAGTGAGGACCCAGAGAGCTCGGGGTTGGCCAAGGCAGTCCAGATCAAGAAAGTCAAGTACGCGGGCATCAAGGAGCATCTCGAGAACCAGGGGTGGAAGGTTCATCTCTCGGCCATCGTGTACGGCTCGCTTGGCTCGGTGGCGGCCAGCAACCACAAGGTGTACACTGAACACCTTGGGTTGCTCAAGCGCGATGCAAAGCGGCTGGACCGGCAGCTCTCGTCGGCATGCATCCAGTCCAGCCGCCGCATCTGGAACCTCCACTGCGCCAAGCACCGAGCACGCCAGCACGAGCACCAAGCACCACCAAGCCAAGCGACACGGGGCAGGAGGGTGACGGAAACCGGGGGGAATCCGTCGCGCACCGACCGCCGCTAGACGGCACAGTTCTGGCCCACGTAGGCCGAAAGGGCCCCACCCATGTAGGGAACCGCCCTCGGGAAATCCATTCCGGTGTTCGACTGAAGAGATGCTCCTTCGCCTTGACGGAGGTACATCTCGACAGTCGAACTTCAACTCGCAACATATCCGATACAGTTACAAACCACAGTTAGATATCAGATAGGAACCTTCCTTTGGAAAGCTAACGGGTACACTGGATGGTAAATACACATACATTTCTCTGTTCTAATCAGTGTGAAAACTGGTTTTCCTCATTTTTGGGGATCTTTTTCACATTCATTTTTGGACTTCCCGTTGCGGCCGGCTTGCTGGGCGTTTACGGGGCGGTCTCCGGGGGGTTGCACCACTTCCCCCGCGAGGCCAACTACATTTGTTCTTTTCTACTTGCATCTTCTTCTTGGGTTTTCTTGTCCCTTTGCCTTTTCTTTTTGGCCAATTAGATCGCAGCGATGCGGCTATTTTGGCCAATCAGAGAGCGAGCCCTGTCCTCGGACAGCGAGGCGTCCACAGCCAGCCAATCGAGCCTCGCCAGCGACGCGTCTTTCTATAGCGCGGCCGCTGACGAGGCCGACCTGGCCGTCGCGGATTGGCCGGATTTTCCACCAATCAGTGACGCAGCGGATCCACCAGCGGATCCGCCGGTGGATCCGCTAGGGCTGGGGTTGCACACTTTTGCCCCCGTTTCGAGCCCTTTGGCTTCTGAAAATGGCTCGGAAGAGCCTCCGCGCGCGGTGCCACTGCTCGGCACCGGCGCGGTTTCAGCCGTTGCAACTTCGGGCACGTGTGTACCACACGCAGCGCCCATTGCACACCAAGCGTCTACACGGGCCGAGGCCTCGGGTGCGCAAGCGCCGGCCCGCCCTTCCAGCTCGGCCTCGCGTCCTTTCGGATCGCCCGCGCCCGTCCACCGTCCCCCGGGCCCTCCCACTTCAGGGACTGGGCCTCCCATACTCGGTCTGAGTATGGGAGAATCCCTGCTCTCACAGAGAGCAGACGCCGCCTCCGGCTTCGAAGCCGCCGCCTCGGCCGAGGCTGGCGCCGCCTGTGATGGCGCCGAGAACGACGGCTCCCCCGCCGCCGCCAGGCCTCCGCCGGACCCCCAAGCGCGCCGTTTGGCTTCTACGGCGTCTCCGCCCGCCTCTCCGCCGCTCGGTGCCGCTCCGCCCCAGTCCTGTGGTCGAATCTCACCCGGCAGGGCGGGCGGCATGCTGCCCGATTGGGTAGCGCCGAGCGACGGCCTTTCCTCGGCCTCTCCGACCCCCACGGCGGTCCAAGCGCGCCGTTTGGCTGACCAAGACCCCGGGCCAGCCTCTCAGCCGCTCGCCGCCGCCCTGCCTGCCTCCAGTGTTGTGATTACACCCGGCAGGGCGGGCGGCATGCTGCCAGACCAGACAGCACCCGGGGCAGCGCTCGTAGCCGCTACGGCTCGCGCTCTCGCGGCTTCTGCCGGCCCCCACGACCTCCACACGGACAGCAGCGACGACGACGACGGGCAAGACGACGCCGCCGCCGCTCCTGCTCCGCCAGAAGACCCCCCGACTGATGGCTACTCACCCGGCAGGGCGGCTGGCATGCTGCCCGCCGGTGGAGTAGCCATGTTGGCCACCACCGCCCAAGTCTCCGCCGCAGCTGCGACTGCTGCTGCCCATCGAGTCGCAGTAGTCGCAGCTGTACAAGCACCATCTCCTGCTGGATGCGCCGCCGTGGAGCACCACGCGCGCGCCGAGCCGTGCCAAGACCAAGAATTCCAAGCTCGCGCGCGCGTGGCGCTCCCAGCCAGCGACGCATTCAGCAGCAGGATCGGCTGCGGCAGCTCGACGCTGCACAGGGACGACAGCGACGGCGGATATCAAGACCATGACGACCAAGCCGTCGCTGCCGTCCCCATGGACGTGGATCAAGGTGCTCGCTGGCCGACAGCGGATCACCAGCCGCTGTCGCCGCCACCTGAGCTTCGAGTCGGCGGAAAGCGCCGCCGCTTGAACGAGGGCGATGACGAAGACGCCCGCGAGCTGGCCGAGCTTCTGTTGCTCGAAGAGGACGAGGCTGGCGACCACAAACCAGCGCCCAGGTTACCCGCGACCAGCGCTCATCCGGCCTCCGTCCTCGCTGTGTACGCGCACAACGCGCAGCGCTTCAACTGCACGTTGTGCGTGTACACGGCTGCCAGCTTCGCTGCTCTTACGCGCCACAGGAACTCTCGGCACCGGCGCGTGACCTTCCTGGACAGGTTCTCGGCGGGTTGCGCGTGCGGCAACCCCTTTGCCTCGAGGCTGGCCGCAGCAAGACACGCACAAACGTGCGCCAGCCTCAGCACCACACTGGTCGCGGTTTCGACGACGGGAGGAGCATCAAGCCACACTGTCGTCGGAGCCAACACCACCGTCACCACGGCGGTCACCTCCGAACCCCCCCTGCTCCACCATCAAGCCTCGGAACTCACTGTGCCCCCCCCACGTGTGAGTTCCCCCGACGTCGATGTGCAGTTGCACAGTCCGCCACAGGAAGATCAGCACGAGGACGCCACCCACCACCCGGAGAGCACGCAACACCAACCTCCTGAGGCAACCCGCTGGGGTTCGCCGCTCGCGCCCACGCTCGTTGCCTCCAGGATTGCTCAGCGACTTGGCGAGCTGGAACCTCCACGCTGGGGCCCACCATTACCCCGCGCGATGGTTGTTTCGCGAATTACAGCACGGCTTGAAGCTACACCTGCTCCTCGATGGGATCCGCCACTCCCACGCCGCGTCATCGCCTCCCGCATTGCCGACCGGCTTGTACCTGCGACGGCACCGTGTCGCTCGGCCCTGAACGCTGCATTCCCTTCTCCATCGCGAGACACGGTGACGGAATCGTTCACCCAGGAGGACAGGCAACTGGAACCCCTGACGCGGCACGTGGACGAAGAGACGAAGGACAGCGAGCTGCCGGGCAGGGCGCCGACTGTACTCGACGAGGAGTCCAAGGACAATGACGCCACTGCCGGTGAGTGGCTCCTCCGGTTCGACGGAGCTTGTCGAGCGAACCCAGGCCCAGGCGGAGCAGGTGCCGTGCTATTCAACCCTAGCGGTGCAGCGTCATGGACCTGCTCGCACTTTATGCCGGGCGCCACGGAGACAAACAACACCGCCGAGTACACGGCATTCCTCCTAGGCGCCAGAGCTGCTGCAGATCACGGTGCGACGCTACTTCGCGTCCAGGGGGACAGCCAGCTCGTACTCAGGCAGGTCAAGGGCATTTACGGTGCGAAGAGCACCCGTCTACGGAGACTACGCGACGCTGTTCGTGCCGAACTGGCTCGGGTGGGGCAATTCTCCCTCCACCACATCGACAGGCAGGACAATGCGCACGCAGACCGCCTTGCGAACAGAGCGCTCGACATGAAGAGCACACTAGTGGAATGCGCAACGCACCCCGGCCGGAACGCCTGCACCACGACACTGACCACCAGTGCTGCCGCTGAATCACCGGCATCACCCCCGCCGGTGGGAGCTCGAGACACGCCGATGGCCGATGCCGGCGAAGAGCGCCTCGCAGACGTTGACGATGGTGAAGTTTACGCGGCGATGCGGCTTGGCCCAGGCGAAGTTCCTGAACGACGGCCACGACTCCGCCTCCGCCAGCTGAGCGACGAGGAACTGGAAGCAGCGAGCGAGATGGTGGAGCGACTGGGCGCCGCCTTATCGGCCAAGATCACAGACGCGGAAGACTGGGCGAGTGCGGAGGGCTACATCACGGCCCTACCGTACATGCTGTACGACAAGCTTCAGTCGTACTCACAGGCACCGCGTGGACCCCAACAACCGGTCTTGACCCGGTCCCCGCGCGGCGACGATCGCCCAGCTTCCTCGGAGCCCAACGCATCATCCACGACTGGAGGGGTGGCATCGGAGCACCAACCGCGGCGCCGCCGACGACGAGGACGACGCAAGGGCCGACGACAGCGCCGCAACCCGCGCCGATCGGGACGCGAGGGAGCTACAGGTGGGCATCAACAACACAAGAAACACAAACCACGCCCACCCCGCGAGACGCAGCATCATCGGGAACACCGTCTCGACGAGGCTCTCGATGAGCTCCACGCCCTCGAGCGTACCGATCCTCACAACCGGCCAGCAATTGCCAAGGCCCGCCGCCGCGTCGGTCGCATCCGGTCTGCCATCAACCAGCAGCTACTCCGCCACAAGTTCGACACGGACGAGAAGGCCTGTGTCGACGGCATCCTGTCTACAGCCCGCGCCGAACGCGCTGCACGAGCAGCAACGCCGTCGCCACCAGCATCAGGAGCGCCCACCACGACAGTCTCGGCGCCCGGTGCCATCGTGACCAACGATGATGGCACGTGCCCCATCCCGAGTGACAAGCTTTGGCGACACTTCGACGCCGTGAACACACCGCGCCTTGACTTCGATGCGGAGGCACCCGGGAGTGAAGCCTTCCGAGCGGCGATGGACCACCTGCCCGCGGCGACACGGTTGCTGGACCTGCTCAAAGAGGCGCCGAGCACGGACGAGATCGAGACGCAACTCCAGCACGTGAAGGCCTCCTCCAGCCCCGGCCTCGACGGCGTCGGCTACGACGTGTACAAGCGCTTCACGATACAGTTGCTGCCTGTGCTGCGGGCGGCGTTCCGGTGCTGCTGGCTGTATAAGAAGGTTCCTCAGAGCTGGAAGCTCGGCGTGGTGCGCTTGCTGCACAAGAAGGGCCCGCGTGAGGACCCTGCGAACTGGAGACCCATCTGTCTCCAGCAAGCCATCTACAAACTCTACACGGGCATCCTCGCGCGGCGACTAACCCGGTGGATGGACGCGAATGACCGCCACGCACCCGGTCAGAAGGGATTCCGAGCGGTGAACGGCTGCGGGGAACACAACTTCCTCGCAGCTACGCTCATCGACAACGCCCGCCGCAAGCATCGGCCACTGTACGAAGTCTGGTACGACTTCCGTAACGCGTTCGGCAGCGTGCCGTTCGCGTTGCTGTGGGATTCGCTACAGCGCCTCGGTGTCCCGCCCGACTACGTGGACATGTGCAAGGGACTCTACAACCAAGCCTCGTTCGTCGTCGGGAACGCAGTGGATGGCAGCACAGCGCCGGTAGAGCAGCGCGTCGGCGTTTTTCAAGGCTGTCCGCTCAGCCCCCAGCTCTTTAACGCCGCCATCAGCCCACTGCTCTATGCGCTGCGCCGGCTACCAGATACCGGCGTGCAGCTCTCCAGTGTTGACCGCCCTGGTGCCTCAGCGTACGCCGACGACCTTAAGATTTTCAGCGGCACCAAGGCGGGCATCACGCAGCAACACGAGCTGGTGGCGACGTTCCTGCGGTGGACCGGGATGCAGGCCAACCCTGCCAAGTGCAAGTCCATGGGCGTGCGGCGCAACACCAACGGAGCCGTCGAGGCAGACAACGTCCACCTCGAGCTCGACGATACGCCGATCCCCTCCATGACACACATGCAATCCTACACGTACCTGGGGATCGGCGACGGCTTCGATCACGTGCGCCGCCGCGTCGAGCTCGCTCCCAAGCTGAAGACTCTCAAGCACGACGTGACGGCGCTCGTGGAGTCCGGCCTTGCGCCATGGCAGGTGGTGAAGGCCGTGAAGGTGTACCTCTACCCTCGGGTAGAGTACGCCCTCCGGCACCTACGACCCGATGATCAGCACCTGGAGAGCTTCGACCTCCACCTTCGCCGCGGCCTCCGCCACCTGCTTCGCCTTCCCAAGAACGCCACGAACGAATTCTTCTACGCGCCGGTGTCGCGCGGTGGTTTGGGGCTGCTGCCGCTGGTGGAACTGCACGCAGCACTGCAAATCGCGCACGGATGGCAGACGCTCCACTCACCCGACCCAGCCATCCGTCGCGTCGCGCGCGAGCAGCTCTACCAGATTGCCGACGCGCGGCACCGGCTCGACAAGGACCACTGGCCACACCGGAGAGAGGAACTTTGCGAGCTCCTCCTCAACGGGGAGCTCGGGACGTCGGCCCACGCACCGCCCAAGCGACGCAACGGTGACATTGGCTCTCTGTGGGTCGACGTCCGCAAGAACCTCAAGACGTTTGGACTGAAGGTGGCCACAGCGCCGGCCAACCAGGAGACCGGTGTACCAGCCCAGCCGCTGCAGCTCCGCGTGCCTCACCACACCGAGTGGCTGGACCACGGCAACGTGCTGAGGCACGTGAAGCTACACATCAAGAACCTCCACTGGCAAACCTGGTGCGCCCTAAGTGACCAAGGGAAGACCGCACGGGTGCACGGCGGTGTTGGCAGCGCATTCCTGACCCGACCTCGCGGCATGTGGGAAAGCGACTACCGCTTCGCGGTGGCCGCTCGCCTCAACGTGGTCGACACCGTCAACACACTGTCGCGCCGGCGACTCCGCGCCCACGACCGGTGTCGGTACCCGGCCTGCAGGTGGAAGGAGACTCTGGCACACGTCCTCAACCACTGCCCGGGTACCATGGACGCGGTACGTGGCCGGCACGATGACGCGCTCAAGGAAATCGAACACACGCTCCGCGCGTCGTCGGGCGACCGCCGCGAGCTGCGTGTTAACCAAACGGTGCCTGGCCTGCCCGGGCCACCCCTGCGCCCCGACATCCAGGTCTACAACCATGACAAACGCACGGTCGCAGTTGTAGACCTGGCTGTGGCGTTCGATGAGCAGCCGAGTGAGGACCCAGAGAGCTCGGGGTTGGCCAAGGCAGTCCAGATCAAGAAAGTCAAGTACGCGGGCATCAAGGAGCATCTCGAGAACCAGGGGTGGAAGGTTCATCTCTCGGCCATCGTGTACGGCTCGCTTGGCTCGGTGGCGGCCAGCAACCACAAGGTGTACACTGAACACCTTGGGTTGCTCAAGCGCGATGCAAAGCGGCTGGACCGGCAGCTCTCGTCGGCATGCATCCAGTCCAGCCGCCGCATCTGGAACCTCCACTGCGCCAAGCACCGAGCACGCCAGCACGAGCACCAAGCACCACCAAGCCAAGCGACACGGGGCAGGAGGGTGACGGAAACCGGGGGGAATCCGTCGCGCACCGACCGCCGCTAGACGGCACAGTTCTGGCCCACGTAGGCCGAAAGGGCCCCACCCATGTAGGGAACCGCCCTCGGGAAATCCATTCCGGTGTTCGACTGAAGAGATGCTCCTTCGCCTTGACGGAGGTACATCTCGACAGTCGAACTTCAACTCGCAACATATCCGATACAGTTACAAACCACAGTTAGATATCAGATAGGAACCTTCCTTTGGAAAGCTAACGGGTACACTGGATGGTAAATACACATACATTTCTCTGTTCTAATCAGTGTGAAAACTGGTTTTCCTCATTTTTGGGGATCTTTTTCACATTCATTTTTGGACTTCCCGTTGCGGCCAGCTTGCTGGGCGTTTACGGGGCGGTCTCCGGGGGGTTGCACCACTTCCCCCGCGAGGCCAACTACATTTGTTCTTCTCTACTTTCTTCTTCTGTATTGGGTTTTCTTGTCCCTTGGGTAGTTGTCCCTTTTTCTTTTTGGCCAATTAGATCGCAGCGATGCGGCTATTTTGGCCAATCAGAGAGCGAGCCCTGTCCTCGGACAGCGAGGCGTCCACCGCCAGCCAATCGAGCCTCGCCAGCGACGCGTCTTTCTATAGCGCGGCCGCTGACGAGGCCGACCTGGCCGTCGCGGATTGGCCGGATTTTCCACCAATCAGTGACGCAGCGGATCCACCAGCGGATCCGCTGGTGGATCCGCTAGGGCTGGGGTTGCACACTTTTGCCCCCGTTTCGAGCCCTTTGGCTTCTGAAAATGGCTCGGAAGAGCCTCCGCGCGCGGTGCCACTGCTCGGCACCGGCGCGGTTTCAGCCGTTGCAACTTCGGGCACGTGTGCACCACACGCAGCGCCCATTGCACACCAAGTGGCTACACGGGCCGAGGCCTCGGGTGCGCAAGCGCCGGCCCGCCCTTGCAGCTCGGCCTCGCGCCTTTTCGGCTCCGCCGGCCGTCCACCAGAGCCCGCGGGCCCGTCCACAACCGGGACAGGGCCTCCCATACTCGGTCTGAGTATGGGAGAATCCCTGCTCTCACAGAGAGCAGATTCCGCGTCCAGTTTCGAAGCCGCCGCCTCGGCCGAGGCTGGCGCCGCCTGTGATGGCGCCGCTACCGACGGCCCCCCCGCCACCGCCAGGCCTCCGCCGGACCCCCAAGCGCGCCGTTTAGCTTCCTCCGTGTCTCCGCCCGCCACTCCGCCGCTCGGTGCCGCTCCGCCCCAGTCCTGTGGTCGAATCTCACCCGGCAGGGCGGGCGGCATGCTGCCCGATTGGGTAGCGCCGAGCGACGGCCTTTCCTCGGCCTCTCCGACCCCCACGGCGGTCCAAGCGCGCCGTTTGGCTGACCAAGACCCCGGGCCAGCCTCTCAGCCGCTCGCCGCCGCCCTGCCTGCCTCCAGTGTTGTGATTACACCCGGCAGGGCGGGCGGCATGCTGCCAGACCAGACAGCACCCGGGGCAGCGCTCGTAGCCGCTACGGCTCGCGCTCTCGCGGCTTCTGCCGGCCCCCACGACCTCCACACGGACAGCAGCGACGACGACGACGGGCAAGACGACGCCGCCGCCGCTCCTGCTCCGCGTGAAGACCCCCCGACTGATGGCTACTCACCCGGCAGGGCGGCTGGCATGCTGCCCGCCGGTGGAGTAGCCACGTTGGCCACCACCGCCCAAGTCTCCGCCGCAGCTGCGACTGCTGCTGCTCATCGAGTCGCAGTAGTCGCAGCTGTACAAGCACCGCCTCCTGCTGGACGCGCCGTCGGGGACCACCACGCGCGCGCTGAGCCGCTTCAAGACCAAGACCTTCAGGCTCGCGCGCGCGTGGCGCTCCCAGCCAGCGACGCATTCAGCAGCAGGATCGGCTGCGGCAGCTCGACGCTGCACAGGGACGACAGCGACGGCGGATATCAAGACCATGACGACCAAGCCGTCGCTGCCGTCCCCATGGACGTGGATCAAGGTGCTCGCTGGCCGACAGCGGATCACCAGCCGCTGTCGCCGCCACCTGAGCTTCGAGTCGGCGGAAAGCGCCGCCGCTTGAACGAGGGCGATGACGAAGACGCCCGCGAGCTGGCCGAGCTTCTGTTGCTCGAAGAGGACGAGGCTGGCGACCACAAACCAGCGCCCAGGTTACCCGCGACCAGCGCTCATCCGGCCTCCGTCCTCGCTGTGTACGCGCACAACGCGCAGCGCTTCAACTGCACGTTGTGCGTGTACACGGCTGCCAGCTTCGCTGCTCTTACGCGCCACAGGAACTCTCGGCACCGGCGCGTGACCTTCCTGGACAGGTTCTCGGCGGGTTGCGCGTGCGGCAACCCCTTTGCCTCGAGGCTGGCCGCAGCAAGACACGCACAAACGTGCGCCAGCCTCAGCACCACACTGGTCGCGGTTTCGACGACGGGAGGAGCATCAAGCCACACTGTCGTCGGAGCCAACACCACCGTCACCACGGCGGTCACCTCCGAACCCCCTGCTCCACCATCAAGCCTCGGAACTCACTGTGCCCCCCCCACGTGTGAGTTCCCCCGACGTCGATGTGCAGTTGCACAGTCCGCCACAGGAAGATCAGCACGAGGACGCCACCCACCACCCGGAGAGCACGCAACACCAACCTCCTGAGGCAACCCGCTGGGGTTCGCCGCTCGCGCCCACGCTCGTTGCCTCCAGGATTGCTCAGCGACTTGGCGAGCTGGAACCTCCACGCTGGGGCCCACCATTACCCCGCGCGATGGTTGTTTCGCGAATTACAGCACGGCTTGAAGCTACACCTGCTCCTCGATGGGATCCGCCACTCCCACGCCGCGTCATCGCCTCCCGCATTGCCGACCGGCTTGTACCTGCGACGGCACCGTGTCGCTCGGCCCTGAACGCTGCATTCCCTTCTCCATCGCGAGACACGGTGACGGAATCGTTCACCCAGGAGGACAGGCAACTGGAACCCCTGACGCGGCACGTGGACGAAGAGACGAAGGACAGCGAGCTGCCGGGCAGGGCGCCGACTGTACTCGACGAGGAGTCCAAGGACAATGACGCCACTGCCGGTGAGTGGCTCCTCCGGTTCGACGGAGCTTGTCGAGCGAACCCAGGCCCAGGCGGAGCAGGTGCCGTGCTATTCAACCCTAGCGGTGCAGCGTCATGGACCTGCTCGCACTTTATGCCGGGCGCCACGGAGACAAACAACACCGCCGAGTACACGGCATTCCTCCTAGGCGCCAGAGCTGCTGCAGATCACGGTGCGACGCTACTTCGCGTCCAGGGGGACAGCCAGCTCGTACTCAGGCAGGTCAAGGGCATTTACGGTGCGAAGAGCACCCGTCTACGGAGACTACGCGACGCTGTTCGTGCCGAACTGGCTCGGGTGGGGCAATTCTCCCTCCACCACATCGACAGGCAGGACAATGCGCACGCAGACCGCCTTGCGAACAGAGCGCTCGACATGAAGAGCACACTAGTGGAATGCGCAACGCACCCCGGCCGGAACGCCTGCACCACGACACTGACCACCAGTGCTGCCGCTGAATCACCGGCATCACCCCCGCCGGTGGGAGCTCGAGACACGCCGATGGCCGATGCCGGCGAAGAGCGCCTCGCAGACGTTGACGATGGTGAAGTTTACGCGGCGATGCGGCTTGGCCCAGGCGAAGTTCCTGAACGACGGCCACGACTCCGCCTCCGCCAGCTGAGCGACGAGGAACTGGAAGCAGCGAGCGAGATGGTGGAGCGACTGGGCGCCGCCTTATCGGCCAAGATCACAGACGCGGAAGACTGGGCGAGTGCGGAGGGCTACATCACGGCCCTACCGTACATGCTGTACGACAAGCTTCAGTCGTACTCACAGGCACCGCGTGGACCCCAACAACCGGTCTTGACCCGGTCCCCGCGCGGCGACGATCGCCCAGCTTCCTCGGAGCCCAACGCATCATCCACGACTGGAGGGGTGGCATCGGAGCACCAACCGCGGCGCCGCCGACGACGAGGACGACGCAAGGGCCGACGACAGCGCCGCAACCCGCGCCGATCGGGACGCGAGGGAGCTACAGGTGGGCATCAACAACACAAGAAACACAAACCACGCCCACCCCGCGAGACGCAGCATCATCGGGAACACCGTCTCGACGAGGCTCTCGATGAGCTCCACGCCCTCGAGCGTACCGATCCTCACAACCGGCCAGCAATTGCCAAGGCCCGCCGCCGCGTCGGTCGCATCCGGTCTGCCATCAACCAGCAGCTACTCCGCCACAAGTTCGACACGGACGAGAAGGCCTGTGTCGACGGCATCCTGTCTACAGCCCGCGCCGAACGCGCTGCACGAGCAGCAACGCCGTCGCCACCAGCATCAGGAGCGCCCACCACGACAGTCTCGGCGCCCGGTGCCATCGTGACCAACGATGATGGCACGTGCCCCATCCCGAGTGACAAGCTTTGGCGACACTTCGACGCCGTGAACACACCGCGCCTTGACTTCGATGCGGAGGCACCCGGGAGTGAAGCCTTCCGAGCGGCGATGGACCACCTGCCCGCGGCGACACGGTTGCTGGACCTGCTCAAAGAGGCGCCGAGCACGGACGAGATCGAGACGCAACTCCAGCACGTGAAGGCCTCCTCCAGCCCCGGCCTCGACGGCGTCGGCTACGACGTGTACAAGCGCTTCACGATACAGTTGCTGCCTGTGCTGCGGGCGGCGTTCCGGTGCTGCTGGCTGTATAAGAAGGTTCCTCAGAGCTGGAAGCTCGGCGTGGTGCGCTTGCTGCACAAGAAGGGCCCGCGTGAGGACCCTGCGAACTGGAGACCCATCTGTCTCCAGCAAGCCATCTACAAACTATACACGGGCATCCTCGCGCGGCGACTAACCCGGTGGATGGACGCGAATGACCGCCACGCACCCGGTCAGAAGGGATTCCGAGCGGTGAACGGCTGCGGGGAACACAACTTCCTCGCAGCTACGCTCATCGACAACGCCCGCCGCAAGCATCGGCCACTGTACGAAGTCTGGTACGACTTCCGTAACGCGTTCGGCAGCGTGCCGTTCGCGTTGCTGTGGGATTCGCTACAGCGCCTCGGTGTCCCGCCCGACTACGTGGACATGTGCAAGGGACTCTACAACCAAGCCTCGTTCGTCGTCGGGAACGCAGTGGATGGCAGCACAGCGCCGGTAGAGCAGCGCGTCGGCGTTTTTCAAGGCTGTCCGCTCAGCCCCCAGCTCTTTAACGCCGCCATCAGCCCACTGCTCTATGCGCTGCGCCGGCTACCAGATACCGGCGTGCAGCTCTCCAGTGTTGACCGCCCTGGTGCCTCAGCGTACGCCGACGACCTTAAGATTTTCAGCGGCACCAAGGCGGGCATCACGCAGCAACACGAGCTGGTGGCGACGTTCCTGCGGTGGACCGGGATGCAGGCCAACCCTGCCAAGTGCAAGTCCATGGGCGTGCGGCGCAACACCAACGGAGCCGTCGAGGCAGACAACGTCCACCTCGAGCTCGACGATACGCCGATCCCCTCCATGACACACATGCAATCCTACACGTACCTGGGGATCGGCGACGGCTTCGATCACGTGCGCCGCCGCGTCGAGCTCGCTCCCAAGCTGAAGACTCTCAAGCACGACGTGACGGCGCTCGTGGAGTCCGGCCTTGCGCCATGGCAGGTGGTGAAGGCCGTGAAGGTGTACCTCTACCCTCGGGTAGAGTACGCCCTCCGGCACCTACGACCCGATGATCAGCACCTGGAGAGCTTCGACCTCCACCTTCGCCGCGGCCTCCGCCACCTGCTTCGCCTTCCCAAGAACGCCACGAACGAATTCTTCTACGCGCCGGTGTCGCGCGGTGGTTTGGGGCTGCTGCCGCTGGTGGAACTGCACGCAGCACTGCAAATCGCGCACGGATGGCAGACGCTCCACTCACCCGACCCAGCCATCCGTCGCGTCGCGCGCGAGCAGCTCTACCAGATTGCCGACGCGCGGCACCGGCTCGACAAGGACCACTGGCCACACCGGAGAGAGGAACTTTGCGAGCTCCTCCTCAACGGGGAGCTCGGGACGTCGGCCCACGCACCGCCCAAGCGACGCAACGGTGACATTGGCTCTCTGTGGGTCGACGTCCGCAAGAACCTCAAGACGTTTGGACTGAAGGTGGCCACAGCGCCGGCCAACCAGGAGACCGGTGTACCAGCCCAGCCGCTGCAGCTCCGCGTGCCTCACCACACCGAGTGGCTGGACCACGGCAACGTGCTGAGGCACGTGAAGCTACACATCAAGAACCTCCACTGGCAAACCTGGTGCGCCCTAAGTGACCAAGGGAAGACCGCACGGGTGCACGGCGGTGTTGGCAGCGCATTCCTGACCCGACCTCGCGGCATGTGGGAAAGCGACTACCGCTTCGCGGTGGCCGCTCGCCTCAACGTGGTCGACACCGTCAACACACTGTCGCGCCGGCGACTCCGCGCCCACGACCGGTGTCGGTACCCGGCCTGCAGGTGGAAGGAGACTCTGGCACACGTCCTCAACCACTGCCCGGGTACCATGGACGCGGTACGTGGCCGGCACGATGACGCGCTCAAGGAAATCGAACACACGCTCCGCGCGTCGTCGGGCGACCGCCGCGAGCTGCGTGTTAACCAAACGGTGCCTGGCCTGCCCGGGCCACCCCTGCGCCCCGACATCCAGGTCTACAACCATGACAAACGCACGGTCGCAGTTGTAGACCTGGCTGTGGCGTTCGATGAGCAGCCGAGTGAGGACCCAGAGAGCTCGGGGTTGGCCAAGGCAGTCCAGATCAAGAAAGTCAAGTACGCGGGCATCAAGGAGCATCTCGAGAACCAGGGGTGGAAGGTTCATCTCTCGGCCATCGTGTACGGCTCGCTTGGCTCGGTGGCGGCCAGCAACCACAAGGTGTACACTGAACACCTTGGGTTGCTCAAGCGCGATGCAAAGCGGCTGGACCGGCAGCTCTCGTCGGCATGCATCCAGTCCAGCCGCCGCATCTGGAACCTCCACTGCGCCAAGCACCGAGCACGCCAGCACGAGCACCAAGCACCACCAAGCCAAGCGACACGGGGCAGGAGGGTGACGGAAACCGGGGGGAATCCGTCGCGCACCGACCGCCGCTAGACGGCACAGTTCTGGCCCACGTAGGCCGAAAGGGCCCCACCCATGTAGGGAACCGCCCTCGGGAAATCCATTCCGGTGTTCGACTGAAGAGATGCTCCTTCGCCTTGACGGAGGTACATCTCGACAGTCGAACTTCAACTCGCAACATATCCGATACAGTTACAAACCACAGTTAGATATCAGATAGGAACCTTCCTTTGGAAAGCTAACGGGTACACTGGATGGTAAATACACATACATTTCTCTGTTCTAATCAGTGTGAAAACTGGTTTTCCTCATTTTTGGGGATCTTTTTCACATTCATTTTTGGACTTCCCGTTGCGGCCAGCTTGCTGGGCGTTTACGGGGCGGTCTCCGGGGGGTTGCACCACTTCCCCCGCGAGGCCAACTACATTTGTTCTTCTCTACTTTCTTCTTCTGTATTGGGTTTTCTTGTCCCTTGGGTAGTTGTCCCTTTTTCTTTTTGGCCAATTAGATCGCAGCGATGCGGCTATTTTGGCCAATCAGAGAGCGAGCCCTGTCCTCGGACAGCGAGGCGTCCACCGCCAGCCAATCGAGCCTCGCCAGCGACGCGTCTTTCTATAGCGCGGCCGCTGACGAGGCCGACCTGGCCGTCGCGGATTGGCCGGATTTTCCACCAATCAGTGACGCAGCGGATCCACCAGCGGATCCGCTGGTGGATCCGCTAGGGCTGGGGTTGCACACTTTTGCCCCCGTTTCGAGCCCTTTGGCTTCCGAAAATGGCTCGGAAGAGCCTCCGCGCGCGGTGCCACTGCTCGGCACCGGCGCGGTTTCAGCCGTTGCAACTTCGGGCACGTGTGCACCACACGCAGCGCCCATTGCACACCAAGCGTCTACACGGGCCGAGGCCTCGGGTGCGCAAGCGCCGGCCCGCCCTTCCAGCTCGGCCTCGCGTCCTTTCGGCTCCACCGGCCGTCCACCGGAGCCCGCGGGCCCGTCCACAACCGGGACAGGGCCTCCCATACTCGGTCTGAGTATGGGAGAATCCCTGCTCTCTCAGAGAGCAGATTCCGCGTCCGATTTCGAAGCCGCCGCCTCGACCGAGGCTGGCGCCGCCTATGATGGCGCCGCTACCGACGGCTCCCCCGCCGCCGCCAGGCCTCCTCCGGACCTCCAAGCGCGCCGTTTGGCTTCCTCCGTGTCTCCGCCCGCCACTCCGCCGCTCTCCGCCGCTCTGCCCCCGTCCTGTGGTCGAATCTCACCCGGCAGGGCGGGCGGCATGCTGCCCGATTGGGTAGCGCCGAGCGACGGCCTTTCCTCGGCCTCTCCGACCCCCACGGCGGTCCAAGCGCGCCGTTTGGCTGACCAAGACCCCGGGCCAGCCTCTCAGCCGCTCGCCGCCGCCCTGCCTGCCTCCAGTGTTGTGATTACACCCGGCAGGGCGGGCGGCATGCTGCCAGACCAGACAGCACCCGGGGCAGCGCTCGTAGCCGCTACGGCTCGCGCTCTCGCGGCTTCTGCCGGCCCCCACGACCTCCACACGGACAGCAGCGACGACGACGACGGGCAAGACGACGCCGCCGCCGCTCCTGCGCTTCCCCAAGACCCCGCGACTGATGGCTACTCACCCGGCAGGGCGGCTGGCATGCTGCCCGCCGGTGGAGTAGCCACGTTGGCCACCACCGCCCAAGTCTCCGCCGCAGCTGCGACTGCTGCTGCTCATCGAGTCGCAGTAGTCGCAGCTGTACAAGCACCGCCTCCTGCTGGACGCGCCGTCGTGGAACACCACGCGCGCGCTGAGCCGCTTCAAGACCAAGACCTTCAGGCTCGCGCGCGCGTGGCGCTCCCAGCCAGCGACGCATTCAGCAGCAGGATCGGCTGCGGCAGCTCGACGCTGCACAGGGACGACAGCGACGGCGGATATCAAGACCATGACGACCAAGCCGTCGCTGCCGTCCCCATGGACGTGGATCAAGGTGCTCGCTGGCCGACAGCGGATCACCAGCCGCTGTCGCCGCCACCTGAGCTTCGAGTCGGCGGAAAGCGCCGCCGCTTGAACGAGGGCGATGACGAAGACGCCCGCGAGCTGGCCGAGCTTCTGTTGCTCGAAGAGGACGAGGCTGGCGACCACAAACCAGCGCCCAGGTTACCCGCGACCAGCGCTCATCCGGCCTCCGTCCTCGCTGTGTACGCGCACAACGCGCAGCGCTTCAACTGCACGTTGTGCGTGTACACGGCTGCCAGCTTCGCTGCTCTTACGCGCCACAGGAACTCTCGGCACCGGCGCGTGACCTTCCTGGACAGGTTCTCGGCGGGTTGCGCGTGCGGCAACCCCTTTGCCTCGAGGCTGGCCGCAGCAAGACACGCACAAACGTGCGCCAGCCTCAGCACCACACTGGTCGCGGTTTCGACGACGGGAGGAGCATCAAGCCACACTGTCGTCGGAGCCAACACCACCGTCACCACGGCGGTCACCTCCGAACCCCCCCTGCTCCACCATCAAGCCTCGGAACTCACTGTGCCCCCCCCACGTGTGAGTTCCCCCGACGTCGATGTGCAGTTGCACAGTCCGCCACAGGAAGATCAGCACGAGGACGCCACCCACCACCCGGAGAGCACGCAACACCAACCTCCTGAGGCAACCCGCTGGGGTTCGCCGCTCGCGCCCACGCTCGTTGCCTCCAGGATTGCTCAGCGACTTGGCGAGCTGGAACCTCCACGCTGGGGCCCACCATTACCCCGCGCGATGGTTGTTTCGCGAATTACAGCACGGCTTGAAGCTACACCTGCTCCTCGATGGGATCCGCCACTCCCACGCCGCGTCATCGCCTCCCGCATTGCCGACCGGCTTGTACCTGCGACGGCACCGTGTCGCTCGGCCCTGAACGCTGCATTCCCTTCTCCATCGCGAGACACGGTGACGGAATCGTTCACCCAGGAGGACAGGCAACTGGAACCCCTGACGCGGCACGTGGACGAAGAGACGAAGGACAGCGAGCTGCCGGGCAGGGCGCCGACTGTACTCGACGAGGAGTCCAAGGACAATGACGCCACTGCCGGTGAGTGGCTCCTCCGGTTCGACGGAGCTTGTCGAGCGAACCCAGGCCCAGGCGGAGCAGGTGCCGTGCTATTCAACCCTAGCGGTGCAGCGTCATGGACCTGCTCGCACTTTATGCCGGGCGCCACGGAGACAAACAACACCGCCGAGTACACGGCATTCCTCCTAGGCGCCAGAGCTGCTGCAGATCACGGTGCGACGCTACTTCGCGTCCAGGGGGACAGCCAGCTCGTACTCAGGCAGGTCAAGGGCATTTACGGTGCGAAGAGCACCCGTCTACGGAGACTACGCGACGCTGTTCGTGCCGAACTGGCTCGGGTGGGGCAATTCTCCCTCCACCACATCGACAGGCAGGACAATGCGCACGCAGACCGCCTTGCGAACAGAGCGCTCGACATGAAGAGCACACTAGTGGAATGCGCAACGCACCCCGGCCGGAACGCCTGCACCACGACACTGACCACCAGTGCTGCCGCTGAATCACCGGCATCACCCCCGCCGGTGGGAGCTCGAGACACGCCGATGGCCGATGCCGGCGAAGAGCGCCTCGCAGACGTTGACGATGGTGAAGTTTACGCGGCGATGCGGCTTGGCCCAGGCGAAGTTCCTGAACGACGGCCACGACTCCGCCTCCGCCAGCTGAGCGACGAGGAACTGGAAGCAGCGAGCGAGATGGTGGAGCGACTGGGCGCCGCCTTATCGGCCAAGATCACAGACGCGGAAGACTGGGCGAGTGCGGAGGGCTACATCACGGCCCTACCGTACATGCTGTACGACAAGCTTCAGTCGTACTCACAGGCACCGCGTGGACCCCAACAACCGGTCTTGACCCGGTCCCCGCGCGGCGACGATCGCCCAGCTTCCTCGGAGCCCAACGCATCATCCACGACTGGAGGGGTGGCATCGGAGCACCAACCGCGGCGCCGCCGACGACGAGGACGACGCAAGGGCCGACGACAGCGCCGCAACCCGCGCCGATCGGGACGCGAGGGAGCTACAGGTGGGCATCAACAACACAAGAAACACAAACCACGCCCACCCCGCGAGACGCAGCATCATCGGGAACACCGTCTCGACGAGGCTCTCGATGAGCTCCACGCCCTCGAGCGTACCGATCCTCACAACCGGCCAGCAATTGCCAAGGCCCGCCGCCGCGTCGGTCGCATCCGGTCTGCCATCAACCAGCAGCTACTCCGCCACAAGTTCGACACGGACGAGAAGGCCTGTGTCGACGGCATCCTGTCTACAGCCCGCGCCGAACGCGCTGCACGAGCAGCAACGCCGTCGCCACCAGCATCAGGAGCGCCCACCACGACAGTCTCGGCGCCCGGTGCCATCGTGACCAACGATGATGGCACGTGCCCCATCCCGAGTGACAAGCTTTGGCGACACTTCGACGCCGTGAACACACCGCGCCTTGACTTCGATGCGGAGGCACCCGGGAGTGAAGCCTTCCGAGCGGCGATGGACCACCTGCCCGCGGCGACACGGTTTCTGGACCTGCTCAAAGAGGCGCCGAGCACGGACGAGATCGAGACGCAACTCCAGCACGTGAAGGCCTCCTCCAGCCCCGGCCTCGACGGCGTCGGCTACGACGTGTACAAGCGCTTCACGATACAGTTGCTGCCTGTGCTGCGGGCGGCGTTCCGGTGCTGCTGGCTGTATAAGAAGGTTCCTCAGAGCTGGAAGCTCGGCGTGGTGCGCTTGCTGCACAAGAAGGGCCCGCGTGAGGACCCTGCGAACTGGAGACCCATCTGTCTCCAGCAAGCCATCTACAAACTATACACGGGCATCCTCGCGCGGCGGCTAACCCGGTGGATGGACGCGAATGACCGCCACGCACCCGGTCAGAAGGGATTCCGAGCGGTGAACGGCTGCGGGGAACACAACTTCCTCGCAGCTACGCTCATCGACAACGCCCGCCGCAAGCATCGGCCACTGTACGAAGTCTGGTACGACTTCCGTAACGCGTTCGGCAGCGTGCCGTTCGCGTTGCTGTGGGATTCGCTACAGCGCCTCGGTGTCCCGCCCGACTACGTGGACATGTGCAAGGGACTCTACAACCAAGCCTCGTTCGTCGTCGGGAACGCAGTGGATGGCAGCACAGCGCCGGTAGAGCAGCGCGTCGGCGTTTTTCAAGGCTGTCCGCTCAGCCCCCAGCTCTTTAACGCCGCCATCAGCCCACTGCTCTATGCGCTGCGCCGGCTACCAGATACCGGCGTGCAGCTCTCCAGTGTTGACCGCCCTGGTGCCTCAGCGTACGCCGACGACCTTAAGATTTTCAGCGGCACCAAGGCGGGCATCACGCAGCAACACGAGCTGGTGGCGACGTTCCTGCGGTGGACCGGGATGCAGGCCAACCCTGCCAAGTGCAAGTCCATGGGCGTGCGGCGCAACACCAACGGAGCCGTCGAGGCAGACAACGTCCACCTCGAGCTCGACGATACGCCGATCCCCTCCATGACACACATGCAATCCTACACGTACCTGGGGATCGGCGACGGCTTCGATCACGTGCGCCGCCGCGTCGAGCTCGCTCCCAAGCTGAAGACTCTCAAGCACGACGTGACGGCGCTCGTGGAGTCCGGCCTTGCGCCATGGCAGGTGGTGAAGGCCGTGAAGGTGTACCTCTACCCTCGGGTAGAGTACGCCCTCCGGCACCTCCGACCCGATGATCAGCACCTGGAGAGCTTCGACCTCCACCTTCGCCGCGGCCTCCGCCACCTGCTTCGCCTTCCCAAGAACGCCACGAACGAATTCTTCTACGCGCCGGTGTCGCGCGGTGGTTTGGGGCTGCTGCCGCTGGTGGAACTGCACGCAGCACTGCAAATCGCGCACGGATGGCAGACGCTCCACTCACCCGACCCAGCCATCCGTCGCGTCGCGCGCGAGCAGCTCTACCAGATTGCCGACGCGCGGCACCGGCTCGACAAGGACCACTGGCCACACCGGAGAGAGGAACTTTGCGAGCTCCTCCTCAACGGGGAGCTCGGGACGTCGGCCCACGCACCGCCCAAGCGACGCAACGGTGACATTGGCTCTCTGTGGGTCGACGTCCGCAAGAACCTCAAGACGTTTGGACTGAAGGTGGCCACAGCGCCGGCCAACCAGGAGACCGGTGTACCAGCCCAGCCGCTGCAGCTCCGCGTGCCTCACCACACCGAGTGGCTGGACCACGGCAACGTGCTGAGGCACGTGAAGCTACACATCAAGAACCTCCACTGGCAAACCTGGTGCGCCCTAAGTGACCAAGGGAAGACCGCACGGGTGCACGGCGGTGTTGGCAGCGCATTCCTGACCCGACCTCGCGGCATGTGGGAAAGCGACTACCGCTTCGCGGTGGCCGCTCGCCTCAACGTGGTCGACACCGTCAACACACTGTCGCGCCGGCGACTCCGCGCCCACGACCGGTGTCGGTACCCGGCCTGCAGGTGGAAGGAGACTCTGGCACACGTCCTCAACCACTGCCCGGGTACCATGGACGCGGTACGTGGCCGGCACGATGACGCGCTCAAGGAAATCGAACACACGCTCCGCGCGTCGTCGGGCGACCGCCGCGAGCTGCGTGTTAACCAAACGGTGCCTGGCCTGCCCGGGCCACCCCTGCGCCCCGACATCCAGGTCTACAACCATGACAAACGCACGGTCGCAGTTGTAGACCTGGCTGTGGCGTTCGATGAGCAGCCGAGTGAGGACCCAGAGAGCTCGGGGTTGGCCAAGGCAGTCCAGATCAAGAAAGTCAAGTACGCGGGCATCAAGGAGCATCTCGAGAACCAGGGGTGGAAGGTTCATCTCTCGGCCATCGTGTACGGCTCGCTTGGCTCGGTGGCGGCCAGCAACCACAAGGTGTACACTGAACACCTTGGGTTGCTCAAGCGCGATGCAAAGCGGCTGGACCGGCAGCTCTCGTCGGCATGCATCCAGTCCAGCCGCCGCATCTGGAACCTCCACTGCGCCAAGCACCGAGCACGCCAGCACGAGCACCAAGCACCACCAAGCCAAGCGACACGGGGCAGGAGGGTGACGGAAACCGGGGGGAATCCGTCGCGCACCGACCGCCGCTAGACGGCACAGTTCTGGCCCACGTAGGCCGAAAGGGCCCCACCCATGTAGGGAACCGCCCTCGGGAAATCCATTCCGGTGTTCGACTGAAGAGATGCTCCTTCGCCTTGACGGAGGTACATCTCGACAGTCGAACTTCAACTCGCAACATATCCGATACAGTTACAAACCACAGTTAGATATCAGATAGGAACCTTCCTTTAGGAAGCTAACGGGTACACTGGATGGTAAATACACATACATTTCTCTGTTCTAATCAGTGTGAAAACTGGTTTTCCTCATTTTTGGGGATCTTTTTCACATTCATTTTTGGACTTCCCGTTGCGGCCGGCTTGCTGGGCGTTTACGGGGCGGTCTCCGGGGGGTTGCACCACTTCCCCCGCGAGGCCAACTACATTTGTTCTTCTCTACTTTCTTCTTCTGTATTGGGTTTTCTTGTCCCTTGGGTAGTTGTCCCTTTTTCTTTTTGGCCAATTAGATCGCAGCGATGCGGCTATTTTGGCCAATCAGAGAGCGAGCCCTGTCCTCGGACAGCGAGGCGTCCACAGCCAGCCAATCGAGCCTCGCCAGCGACGCGTCTTTCTATAGCGCGGCCGCTGACGAGGCCGACCTGGCCGTCACGGATTGGCCGGATTTTCCACCAATCAGTGACGCAGCGGATCCACCAGCGGATCCGCCGGTGGATCCGCTAGGGCTGGGGTTGCACACTTTTGCCCCCGTTTCGAGCCCTTTGGCTTCCGAAAATGGCTCGGAAGAGCCTCCGCGCGCGGTGCCACTGCTCGGCACCGGCGCGGTTTCAGCCGTTGCAACTTCGGGCACGTGTGTACCACACGCAGCGCCCATTGCACACCAAGCGTCTACACGGGCCGAGGCCTCGGGTGCGCAAGCGCCGGCCCGCCCTTCCAGCTCGGCCTCGCGTCCTTTCGGCTCCACCGGCCGTCCACCGGAGCCCGCGGGCCCGTCCACAACCGGGACAGGGCCTCCCATACTCGGCCTGAGTATGGGAGAATCCCTGCTCTCTCAGAGAGCAGATTCCGCGTCCGGTTTCGAAGCCGCCGCCTCGGCCGAGGCTGGCGCCGCCTATGATGGCGCCACTACCGACGGCTCCCCCGCCACCGCCAGGCCTCCGCCGGACCTCCAAGCGCGCCGTTTGGCTTCTCCGGTGTCTCCGCCCGCCTCTCCGCCGCTCGCTGCCGCTCCGCCCCCGCCCAGTGGTCGAATCTCACCCGGCAGGGCGGGCGGCATGCTGCCCGATTGGGTAGCGCCGAGCGACAGCCTTTCCTCGGCCTCTCCGACCCCCACGGCGGTCCAAGCGCGCCGTTTGGCTGACCAAGACCCCGGGCCAGCCTCTCAGCCGCTCGCCGCCGCCCTGCCTGCCTCCAGTGTTGTGATTACACCCGGCAGGGCGGGCGGCATGCTGCCAGACCAGACAGCACCCGGGGCAGCGCTCGTAGCCGCTACGGCTCGCGCTCTCGCGGCTTCTGCCGGCCCCCACGACCTCCACACGGACAGCAGCGACGACGACGACGGGCAAGACGACGCCGCCGCCGCTCCTGCGCTCCCCCAAGTCCCCAAGACTGATGGCTACTCACCCGGCAGGGCGGCTGGCATGCTGCCCGCCGGTGGAGTAGCCACGTTGGCCACCACCGCCCAAGTCTCCGCCGCAGCTGCGACTGCTGCTGCTCATCGAGCCGCAGTAGTCGCAGCTGTACAAGCACCACCTCCTACTGGACGCGCCGTCGTGGAGCACCACGCGCGCGCTGAGCCGCATCACGACCAAGAATTCCAGGCTCGCGCGCGCGTGGCGCTTCAAGATGGCGACGCGACCAGCAGGAGTGGCCGCTCTACTGCGGACGGTGGAGACGAGGCCAAGACCGAGGACAGCGACGCGGACGCAGCCAAGCGCCAAGCTGCTCAAGCAGCACCGATCCCCCATACCCCGGACACCGCGCCGTACGACGGCCACAGGGACTCGGTGCTGGCTGTGTACGCACACAACGCATCTGCATTCACCTGCGCGTTGTGTGTGTACACAGCACGCAACTTCGCCGAGCTGACCAAGCATCGCCATGCAGCGCATCGTCACACTCGCTTCGTGGATCACTTCCACAGCGGGTGCACGTGTGGCATCGGCTTCCGGTCGCGCGCGGCAGCTACGCGACACGCTCAAGCCTGTGCAGACAGCACACACGCCACCGTAGCTGTCTCGCGCGACCCGACCTCCAGTGTGCCCCGTGTCGACAGCGAGGAGGAGGACCATGTACCCTCCGGTCCTCTCCCCGCGGCAGCATCTGCAGCTGCAGCAGCCGCATCAAGCGACACTCCAGCTGCAGATACTGCCACCACGCAGAGCGCCGTGCCCATCGCTACTCCTGGGCTCCAGTACGCCCCCCACGTGCTGGAGCCACCTCCAGAGCTCCGAGTTTCCGGCAAACGCCGACGCCTCAACACGCCGATCGACCTGCAGCCGCTGGACGTGGACGCGCTGATGCAGGACATGGAGGAGGAGCTGCTCCTGGACGTGGAGATGGAGACGGAGACGACGGAGTCGCAGACCTCGACGGCCAAGGACGCCACCACCACCACGGACAGGCCAACACGATGGGGTCCCCACCCCAGAGCAGTGGCGGCTGCAGCCATCGCGCAGCTGGTGACCGGCGAGCCAGCAGCTCCAGCTCTGCCTTCGAGACAGGACCGCCGCCCAGCACCACGATCCCACGCACCCACCCGGTCTCGATGGGGACCACGCCATCAAGCTGTCGGTGCTGCAGCCATCGCATCGCTAGCTACAGGACTACCGGCCTCTGCGGCACCCGTGTCTCGCGCAGCCAAGCACGGGGAAGGACGACGCCGTCTCCAGACACGGTGGGGACCTCGAGTGAGCATCCCACGAGCCGCACGCCGTCCAGGTTCGAGGTGGGGACCTCCACGCGCGGCAGGGGCCCCTGGCCAACTTCCTGCCAGCGCCTCCGGGGCCACTGGCCAACTTCCGGAGCATGTGGAGGCCACCACCACGACACCACGTGTGGCATTGGACGCTGATGAAGGACCGACACCGCCGGATCCGTGGATACTCCGCTTCGACGGCGCATGCAGGCGTAACCCCGGACCGGGCGGTGCAGGTGCTGCATTGTTTAAGCCGAGTGGCGCCGTGGTGTGGACGTGCTCCCACTACATGCCAAGCAGCAACGAAACCAACAACACCGCCGAGTACACGGCGCTGCTGCTTGGCGTACAGAGCGCGGTCCACCACGGTGCCACTCGCCTAGACATCGAGGGTGACAGCAGCCTGGTGATTGCCCAGGTCAAGGGCACCTTCGCGTGCAGGAACGCGAAACTCCGGCAGCTCCGCAACCGCGTCCGGCATGCGCTTCGCTCCGTGGAGAAGTACACCCTCCGCCACATCGACCGCAAGGCCAACGCCCACGCAGACCGTCTGGCCAACCGCGCGCTGGACTGGCGGTCGAGCAGCAGCGAGTGCGAGCCACACGGCTCGTGCATGGAGCGATGCTGTGGCACCGACACGACACCAGCGATGCAAGGGCCGACACCGCAAGCAGCAGCAGCCAGTGCCAGTGCAGGTGTGGCCCCAGTGGCAGCGGCAGACGATGGTAGCGTGGACGACGAAGCCATGGAGGTCGAAGCCGAGATTGCAGCACGAGATGCGGGCGAAGCCTTCCCAGTTTTGCCCATCGGCCCAGGCTCAGCCCCAGCGCGGCAACCTCGGCTTCGACTGCGCCAACTCAGTGACGAGGAACGCGACAAAGTAGCGGACGCCCTCCAGGAGCTTAGCGACGTCATGGCCAGCAAGATCGTTGACGCAGACAGTTGGAACACCGGCGAAGGCTACATCAGCGCCATACCGGAGCGCATCCGAGAGGTGCTGCAGCCGTACACCACGCGACCACCACGGCCCGGGCACCAGCAGCAGCAACGGCGACGGCCACCACGTGTGACACGCAACCAGCGCGAACACCGGCTAGACGAAGCGCTGGACGACATGCAAGCCACGCAGCAAGCAGCACCGCGGGACCAACGGGCGATACATCGAGCGCGGCGTCGCGTCGGGCGTGTCCGGACATCGATGGCCAAGCAAGAGCTACGGCAGGCGTTCGCCAAGGACGAGTCCAAGTGTGTGTCCAAGATATTGGCCGGTGCCTCGGCGGAGACAGCGGCGGAAGAGCACGTCGACGAGTGCCCGATTGACGCCGCCACGCTGCATGCCCACTTCACAGGCACCAATGCGCCACGGACGGACTTCGACTACGACGCTGCATGCGGTCAAGAATTCCGAGAAGCGCTGGACAGCATGCAGCCGCCGACCGTTGCGACCGACGCGTTCGAGGAAGAGTTGACGATCGACGAGGTGGAGGACCAGCTTACACGCGCGGCCAAGACCTCCAGCCCGGGACATGACGGCATCGGCTACGACATCTACAGTCGCTTCGCCGCGCAGCTCGTGCCACTGCTCCACGCCGCGTACCAGTTCTGCTGGCTGCATCGGCGCGTGCCAGCCCTGTGGAAGTTGGGCATCGTCCGCCTCATCCACAAGAAGGGCGACCCGATGCAGCCAACGAACTGGCGACCGATCTGTCTGCAGCCCGCGATTTACAAGCTCTACAGCGGACTGCTGGCGCGTCGGCTGTCGCGCTGGCTGGAGCAGAACCAGCGACTCCCCATGGCACAGAAGGGGTTCCGAGCGTTCAATGGTTGCCACGAACACAACTTCGTGGCAACCACGCTCCTGGATCAGACGCGCCGGTCGCACCGCAGGCTGTACCAAGTCTGGTACGACCTGCGGAACGCGTTCGGGTCACTGCCGCAGCAGCTCATGTGGAGCGTGCTCCGCCACCTCGGCGTCGACGCAAGCTTCATCGCCCGGTGCAAGAACATCTACCAAGACTCGGCTTTCGTGGTGGCGAACGCGGTGGACGGCGCGACGGATCCTGTCCGCCAGGAGGTGGGCGTGTACCAAGGTTGTCCCCTGAGCCCCCTCCTCTTCATCTCCGCGCTTGTGCCGCTCATTCGCCGCCTCGAGAAGCTCGACGGCGTAGGGGTGCCGTTGGCCGAGGGTGTACGACCGTGTGCCACCGCCTACGCCGACGACATCAAGGTGTTCAGTGACAGCGCCGCTGGCATCCGCAAATGCCACGACGCTGTCACTCGCTTCCTCGAGTGGACAGGGCTGCGGGCGAACCCCGGCAAGTGTGCCAGCCTAGCGGTGACAACAAACGCCCGCGGCAACCCGGTCCGCGACGACGGCGTGCACCTAGAGCTGCAAGGCGAAGTCATCGCCCCCCCTCAGTCTCCACGATAGCTATCGCTACCTGGGTGTGGGCGATGGCTTCGACCATGTGCGCCACCGCCTCCAGCTTGAACCCAAGCTCCAACAGATCAAACGAGAGGCGGTGGCGCTGATGCAGTCCGGACTGGCGGGGTGGCAGGTGGTGAAGGCGCTCAAGACCTTCGTGTACCCCAAGGTCGAGTACGCGCTGCGCCACCTACGACCACTCCAGTCCCAGCTCCAAGGCTTCGACCGCGCCGTCGTCCGTGGCCTGCGCCACCTACTGCGCCTCCCCCAGTCCGCCACCACCGAGTTCTTCTACACACCAACGTCTGGAGGTGGGCTGGGGCTGCAGTCCCTCGTGGAGATGCATCAGGCGCTGCAGGTGGCGCATGCCTGGCAGATGCTCCATTCCAAGGACGCGGCCGTCGTGGCCGTTGCGAAGGAGCAGGTCTGCCAGGTAGCACGCAAGCGCTACCGCCTGCAGGAAGAACATTGGCGCGGGCGTGGCGACGAGCTCGTGAGGCTCTTCCTCAACTCCGAGCTCGCCGCCTCGCCCTTCGCTGACTGCCTCCGCCGCAACGGCGACATCGGATCCCTCTGGACGGACGTGCAGCGCACGCTCCGCCTCCATCACCTCAGCCTGACGGCTCAAGACGACAGAGATGGCCAAGACCCGCTTGCCCTTCGCGTGCCGCACCACACCAAGTGGCTCGACCACAAGACTGTGCTGCGGCACGTGAAGTTGCACATGAAGATCCGCCACCAGACCCGATGGAAGGGGCTAGTGGACCAGGGCAAGACGGTACGCGTGCACGGTGGCCTCGGTGCGAAGTTCGTGTCGACCGGGGCGGGGCTGTCGGACGACGCATACCGGTTCGGCGTGAAGGCCCGCCTCAACCAGGTCGACACGAACGCCGTGCTCAAGCGCAAGCGGCTGCGGTCCAGCAAGACCTGCAGAGACCCGACCTGCTCCTCGGCCGAGACGCTGGCTCATGCTCTCAATCACTGCGCGTCCAACATGGACGCCATCCGCCAGCGTCATGACGACGCCTTAGAGCAGATCGGGTCCAAGATCCGCGGCGCGCTCGAGCGAGCCAAGTCGACCACAGAGCTGCGCCTGAACCAGACGGTGCCTGAGTATACAGGCGCAGCTCTGCGACCCGACATCGTCCTGCGGAACGTGGCCGCCAAGAAGATGGTGATCGCCGACTTGGCAGTCACGTTCGAGGACCACGCGGCCGGCGCTCGTCACTCCTCGCTGCAGCTCAGCCACGATCACAAGACACTCAAGTACCAGCCAATCGTGGCAGAGCTGCGGGTGCAGGGGTGGCAGGTGCAGACCGCGGCGATTGTGTACGGGTCGCTGGGCTCGGTGCAGCCCAGCAACTTCAAGACGTACACCGAGAAGTTGAAGTTGCACAAGCGCGAGGCTCGACAGCTGGATCTTCAACTGTCGAGCCACTGCATTCAAGCCAGCCACCGCATCTGGGGCTGGCATTGCCGGCGCCATCGCGAAGGACAACGAAGCGGCAATACCTCGCGAGCATCGCGTGGGTCTGGGGGGACCCCGCGGCGCACATCGCAGGTAAGGGCACGGCGATAAGCTGGTCATTTGACCGACAGGGCACTACCCAGGTAGGGAACCGCCCTTCAGAAACCCAGGAAGACACAAACACCCTCCCTTTAGTGACATACATATTTTAGGCTACATTTCAGTTACGGAGAGGTTACTAACTGGTAAATAAAAAGCACTTTTCTGTTCTAATCAGTGTGAAAACTGGTTTTCCTCATTTTTGGGGATCTTTTTCACATTCATTTTTGGACTTCCCGTTGCGGCCGGCTTGCTGGGCGTTTACGGGGCGGTCTCCGGGGGGTTGCACCACTTCCCCCGCGAGGCCAACTACATTTGTTCTTCTCTACTTTCTTCTTCTGTATTGGGTTTTCTTGTCCCTTGGGTAGTTGTCCCTTTTTCTTTTTGGCCAATTAGATCGCAGCGATGCGGCTATTTTGGCCAATCAGAGAGCGAGCCCTGTCCTCGGACAGCGAGGCGTCCACAGCCAGCCAATCGAGCCTCGCCAGCGACGCGTCTTTCTATAGCGCGGCCGCTGACGAGGCCGACCTGGCCGTCACGGATTGGCCGGATTTTCCACAAATCAGTGACGCAGCGGATCCACCAGCGGATCCGCCGGTGGATCCGCTAGGGCTGGGGTTGCACACTTTTGCCCCCGTTTCGAGCCCTTTGGCTTCTGAAAATGGCTCGGAAGAGCCTCCGCGCGCGGTGCCACTGCTCGGCACCGGCGCGGTTTCAGCCGTTGCAACTTCGGGCACGTGTGTACCACACGCAGCGCCCATTGCACACCAAGCGTCTACACGGGCCGAGGCCTCGGGTGCGCAAGCGCCGGCCCGCCCTTCCAGCTCGGCCTCGCGTCCTTTCGGATCGCCCGCGCCCGTCCACCGTCCCCCGGGCCCTCCCACTTCAGGGACTGGGCCTCCCATACTCGGTCTGAGTATGGGAGAATCCCTGCTCTCACAGAGAGCAGACGCCGCCTCCGGCTTCGAAGCCGCCGCCTCGGCCGAGGCTGGCGCCGCCTGTGATGGCGCCGAGAACGACGGCTCCCCCGCCGCCGCCAGGCCTCCGCCGGACCCCCAAGCGCGCCGTTTGGCTTCTACGGCGTCTCCCCTCGCCTCTCCGCCGCTCGGTGCCGCTCCGCCCCCGCCCAGTGGTCGAATCTCACCCGGCAGGGCGGGCGGCATGCTGCCCGATTGGGTAGCGCCGAGCGACGGCTCCTCCTCGGCCTCTCCGCCTCCCACGGCCGCCCAAGCGCGCCGTTTGGCTTACCAAGACCCCGCACCAGCCTCTCAGCCGCTCGCCACCGCCCTGCCCGCCTCCAGTGTTGTGATTTCACCCGGCAGGGCGGGCGGCATGCTGCCTCAGCAGGTAGCGCCCGGGGCAGCGCTCGTAGCCGCTACGGCTCGCGCTCTGGTGGCCTCCACCGGCCCCCACGACCTCTACAGCGACAGCAGCGACGACGACGACGGGCAAGACGACGCCGCCGCCGCTCCTGCTCCGCGCGAAGACTGATGGCTACTCACCCGGCAGGGCGGCTGGCATGCTGCCCGCCGGTGGAGTAGCCATGTTGGCCACCACCGCCCAAGTCTCCACCGCAGCTGCGACTGCTGCTGCTCATCGAGTCGCAGTAGTCGCAGCTGCACAAGCACCACCTCCTGCCGGACGCGCCGCCGTGGAGCTCCACGCGCGCGCTGAGCTGTACCCAGATCAAGGTTTCCAGGCTCGCGCGCGCACGGAGCTTCAAGACAGCGACGTGTTCTGCAGGAGGGTCGGTTGCAGCAGCGCGACAGTACACGGGAACGGCAGCGACGGCAAGCACCAAGACCACGATGACCAAGCCGTTGCTGCCGTCCCCATGGACGTGCTCGGTGGCCGACAGCGGATCAACACCCGCTGTCGCCGCCACCTGAGCTTCGAGTCGGTGGCAAGCGCCGCCGCCTGAACGAGGGCGACGATGAAGACACCCGCGAGCTGGCCGAGCTTCTGTTGCTCGAAGAGGACGAGGTCGGCGACCATGACCCAGCGCCAAGGTTATCTGCAGCCAGCGCTCATCCGACCTCCGTCCTCGCCGTGTACGCGCACAACGCGCAGCGCTTCAACTGCACGTTGTGCGTGTACTCGGCCGCCAGCTTCGCAGCACTGGCGCGACACAGAGACTCGCGCCACCGGCGCGTGGCCTTCCTGGACAAGTTTTCGGCCGGCTGCTCCTGCAGCACGCCCTTCGCCTCGAGGCTGGCCGCAGCAAGACATGCGCAAGCGTGCGCCAGCCTCGCGCGTCTTCCTCCGGTTGCGACTGCGCCAGCAGCAGGGGAATTGAGCCCCACTGCTGATGCAGTCAACACCACCGACACGGCGGCCACCGCCACACCCGACTCACCCCACCAAGACGCACCGGAGCTTGCAGCGTCCCCCCCGCTTGCGAGCTCCACCTCTGCTCCAGCACCAGACCCCAGACAGCAGAACCGCGGACGTTGGGGACCCTTGCTACCCCGGGAAGTGATTGCCGAGCGTGTCGCCACGCGCCTCGGAGAAGTCCCAGTGCCTCGCTGGGGACCACCACTGCCGCGCAGCGTGGTGGCTTCCAGGATCGCCGATCGCCTGCTACCCGAGACCGACGAGGAGACCAAGGAGAACAGCGAGGCTGCCGCAGACGTACGCGACCCGACCAGCGGCGACGACGACCAGCACGGCGAGTGGCTTCTGCGCTTCGACGGCGCCTGCCGGTCCAACCCAGGCCCAGGCGGCGCCGGAGCAGCACTATTCAAGCCCAGCGGCCCCGTCGTATGGACTTGCTCCCACTACGACCCCGACAGCAGCGGAACCAACAACACGGCAGAGTACACCGCGTTGCTGCTCGGGTCCAGGGCTGCCGCTGACCACGGCGTGAAGAAGCTACGCATAGAAGGAGACAGCACACTGGTCATCCAGCAGGTGCGCGGCATCTACGCAGCGCGCAGCACGCGACTCCGAGCGCTGCGGAACAACGTCAAGGCTGAGCTCAAGCGAGTTGGAAGCTTTTCACTGCACCACATTGACCGACAAGCCAACGGCCACGCCGACCGCCTCGCCAACCGGGCGCTCGACCTCCGCCGCACGGTGATGGAATGCGGTGCCCACAGCAACGGTGAGGGGTGCACTTCCACTGTGACGGTGATGTTGCCCCCAGGACAGACCCAGCCGACCGACCGACTAACGCAAACGAGCCGTATCGACGGCTCCGGCGGAGAGCATGGTGATCGTAGAGCTTGTAGCGATCGTAGCGACGGTGGAGATCGCAGAGACTGTGGAGATCATAGAGACATGGGAAGTTGCGGAGTTTATGGAGAGTGTGGAGTTTGTGGAGATTGTGGAGATCGTGGAGTTTGTGGAGATTGTGGAGATGATGGAGAGTGTGGAGATTGTGGAGATCATGGGGTTTGTGGAGATTGTGGAGATATCGATGACGGAGAAGTCTATTCACCGATGCGTGTAGGACCGGACGCTGTTCCAGCGCGCCGACCACGCCTCCGCCTGTGAAACTTGACGGAAGACGAACACGAAGAAGCATCCAATGTGGTGGAACGACTCGGTGCGGCAATTGCTGCAAAGATTGTGGATGCTAGCGACTGGGAGTCGGCGGAGGGCTACATCACAGCCCTTCCCCACCTCCTCTACGACAAATTGCTGCCTTACACTCAGACACAGCACCACACCCAACCGGAATCCAGACGCCGGCCACAGCGAGGTCAACAGCAGCAGCAGCAGCACGGGCCCCAAGAACAGCATCGACATCAGCCACACCGCCGGTCTCGCCGCCGACAAGGACGTTCCGGTGCGAGGAAACGCAAGCGACGACAGCGCCCGCAACGCGTAACTACGCACCACCGAGAACACAGACTTGATGAAGCACTGGACAACCTGGCTATGGTGGAGAACACTGCGCCCAGCGACCGTACAGCTGTCAACAGAGCTCGCCGGCGGGTGGGCAGGGTGAACTCGGCCATCGAACAGCAACGCCTCCGGCACCGATTCGACAAGGCAGAAAAGGACTGCGTGGCGGACATCTTAGCCAAGGCGCGTGACAAAAGGATGGCGCAGACGACCGGCGCACCGGCTGGTGCACCGACGAGCGGGCCGGCCGAGGATGAGGGCACATGCCCCATTTCGGGTGAGCTTCTACACCAGCACTTTACGCGGGTAAACACGCCCCGGTCCCGCTTCGACCCAATGGATCCGGTCGGAGCCAAGTTCCGCGAGGCGCTAGCACGTCTACCTACCGCAGCCAACGCCATGGAGCTACTCAATGATGCCCCTACCGTGGACGATATCGAAGACCAGCTACTGCACGCACGCGCCGCCTCCAGCCCCGGTCTCGATGGAATTGGCTACGATATATACAAGAAGTTTGCCGTGCAGCTCCTCCCCGCCCTCCACGCAGCTTTCGACTGCTGCTGGCGCCACCGGAGCGTCCCCCAGAGCTGGAAGCTCGGCTTCGTGCGACTCATACACAAGAAGGGTGACCGGCAAGACCCGGCCAACTGGCGTCCGATCTGCCTGCAACAAACAGTGTACAAGCTGTACACAGGAGTTCTGTCTCGGAAGTTCACGCGCTGGCTGGACGCTAACGGCCGCCACGCAGACGCGCAAAAAGGCTTTCGAGCTGTCAATGGCTGTGGTGAACACAATTTTCTGGCGTCGACGCTGATCGACCATGCCCGCCGCAGCCGCAAGGAGCTCCACGTGGTCTGGTACGACCTGAAGAATGCCTTCGGTAGCGCACCACAGGAGCTACTGTGGAAAGTGCTCGAGCTCATGGAAGTGCCACCGGCATTCATTCAAGTCTGCCAGGGACTGTACTACAACGCTGCCTTCACTGTTGGCAACGCCGCCGACGGGCCGACGGACCTGGTGCGTCAGCTCGTGGGGGTGTTCCAGGGCTGCCCACTCAGCCCCCACCTGTTCACCGCGGCGATCAGCCCCCTGCTGCATGCGTTGCAACGACTACCGACCACGGGCGTTCAATTGTCAGCCGACGACCGCCCCGGTGCTTCAGCCTACGCCGACGACCTTAAGGTGTTCAGCAGCACAGTGGACGGCGTCAGGCAACAACATGCACTCGTGACAGACTTCCTCCGCTGGACCGGCATGGAGGCCAACCCCAACAAGTGCTGCACCATGTCGGTACAGCGGGACTCCCGTGGAGTCCTGAAGACCTACGGCCTCGGCCTGGAACTGGATGCCACACCGATCCCGGCGCTGGACATGTCGGCGTCGTACGCTTACCTTGGGATCGGTGACGGGTTCGACCACGTGCGCCGCCGTGTCGAGCTGGCCCCCAAACTCCGTGAGCTGAAGGACGACACAACAGCGCTCCTACAGTCCGGGCTGGCTCCGTGGCAGGTGGTGAAGGCCATCAAGGTGTACCTGTACCCACGCGTGGAGTATGCACTCCGCCACCTCCGCCCCTTCCAGCAGCAGCTGCAAGGCTACGACCGCCACCTTATCCGAGGCCTCCGCCACCTGCTCCGCCTCCCGACCACTGCCACGACGAGCTTCTTCTTCGCGCCAGTGTCGCGTGGCGGCCTCGGGCTTCTGCCGTTGACGGAGCTACATGCGGCGCTGCAGATCGCGCATGGGTGGCAGATGCTGAACTCGACGGACCCGGCCACCCAGCGGATCGCGCGCACGCAGCTCCGGCAGATTGCGGACCGGCGCCACCGCCTGGACCACGACCACTGGAAGGAGCGGGAGGTGGAGCTATGCGAGAGCTTCCTCAATTCCCAGCTTGGTTCGTCTCCCCACGCCCCACCCAAGCGCCGCAACGGCGACATCGGGTCGCTGTGGGTCGACCTCCAGCGCCATCTCCGCGCCCTCGGACTCAAGCTCGAGACCGCGCCAGCCCAGGCGGAACCGCCCACACCGGAGCGGCCGCTGCAGCTTCGCGTGCCGCACCACGACAAGTGGCTCGACCAGCGCACGATCCTGCGGCACGTGAAGCTGCACATGAAGAACCGCCACTGGCAACGGTGGGCCGCGATGAAAGACCAAGGCAAGACCGCCCGCACCCACGGTGGTGCTGGGAGCGGCTTCCTCTCGCGGCCACGCGGTCTGTGGGAGACCGACTACCGCTTTGCGGTGGCCGGTCGCCTCAACCAGATCGACACCAACACTGTCTTGCAGCGCCGGCGTCTCCGGGCGCACGGCACGTGCAGGCACTCAGGGTGCACTCGCCCGGAGACACTGGCCCACGTGCTCAACCACTGCCCGGGCACCATGGACGCGGTCCGGGGGCGCCATGACGAGGCGCTCAAGGCAATCGAGCGCGCGCTCCACGCATCAGCCGCGGACCGCCCGGACCGCGTCGAGCTCCGCGTGAACCAGACGGTGCCGTCGCTCACCGGCCCCGCGCTTCGGCCCGACCTGCAGCTGTACAGCCACGCGACCAAGACAGTAGCGGTGGTCGACTTGGCCGTGGCGTTTGAGGAGCAGGCGAGCGACGACCCGGAGAGCTCAGCACTGGCGCGCATTGCCACGCACAAGCGCGCCAAGTACAACCGCATCAAGCGACACCTCGAGCGCCAAGGGTGGAAAGTGCACCTCTCAGCGCTCGTATACGGGTCGCTTGGTGCGGTGGCGGGTGGCAACCACAAGGTGTACACCGAGCACCTTGGGCTGCTCAAGCGCGATGCTAAGCGGCTGGACCGACAGTTGTCTGCCGCATGCATCCAGTCCAGCCGCCGCATCTGGAACCTACACTGCAGCCAACACCGCGCCCACCAACACCAAGTGCGACCAGGCCGAGACACAAGGGGCAGTCGGGCGACGGAGACCGGGGGGACTCCGTCGCACACCGGCCGCCAATAGACGGCAACCAGGCCCACCGCGGCCGACAGGGCCACACCCACGTAGGGAACCGCCCTTGAAACCCAATCGGTACATTTTGGTCCGACACCTATGAGGTGCAACCTACACACCAATTTTACACTAAATAGGGACTACCAGGTAATTACTACCTGGAAGCACAGGATTAACCTTTTGGTAATACACATAATTTCTCTGTTCTAATCAGTGTGAAAACTGGTTTTCCTCATTTTTGGGGATCTTTTCACATTCATTTTTGGACTTCCCGTTGCGGCCAGCTTGCTGGGCGTTTACGGGGCGGTCTCCGGGGGGTTGCACCACTTCCCCCGCGAGGCCAACTACATTTGTTCTTCTCACTTTCTTCTTCTGTATTGGGTTTTCTTGTCCCTTGGGTAGTTGTCCCTTTTTCTTTTTGGCCAATTAGATCGCAGCGATGCGGCTATTTTGGCCAATCAGAGAGCGAGCCCTGTCCTCGGACAGCGAGGCGTCCACAGCCAGCCAATCGAGCCTCGCCAGCGACGCGTCTTTCTATAGCGCGGCCGCTGACGAGGCCGACCTGGCCGTCACGGATTGGCCGGATTTTCCACCAATCAGTGACGCAGCGGATCCACCAGCGGATCCGCCGGTGGATCCGCTAGGGCTGGGGTTGCACACTTTTGCCCCCGTTTCGAGCCCTTTGGCTTCTGAAAATGGCTCGGAAGAGCCTCCGCGCGCGGTGCCACTGCTCGGCACCGGCGCGGTTTCAGCCGTTGCAACTTCGGGCACGTGTGTACCACACGCAGCGCCCATTGCACACCAAGCGTCTACACGGGCCGAGGCCTCGGGTGCGCAAGCGCCGGCCCGCCCTTCCAGCACCACCTCGCGTCCTTTCGGATCGCCCGCGCCCGTCCACCGTCCCCCGGGCCCTCCCACTTCAGGGCCGGGGCCTCCCATACTCGGTCTGAGTATGGGAGAATCCCTGCTCTCACAGAGAGCAGACGCCGCTTCCGGCTTCGAAGCCGCCGCCTCGGCCGAGGCTGGCGCCGCCTGTACTGGCGCCGAGAACGACGGCTCCCTCGCCGCCGCCAGGCCTCCGCCGGTCCCCCAAGCGCGCCGTTCGGCTTCTCCGGTGTCTCCGCCCGCCTCTCCGCCGCTCGGTGCCGCTCCGCCCCCGTCCTGTGGTCGAATCTCACCCGGCAGGGCGGGCGGCATGCTGAACCGCCTTGCGAACAGAGCGCTCGACATGAAGAGCACACTAGTGGAATGCGCAACGCACCCCGGCCGGGACGCCTGCACCACGACGCTGACCACCAGTGCTGCCGCTGAATCACCAGCATCACCCCCGCCGGTGGGAGCTCGAGACACGCCGATGGCCGAACTGGCTCGGGTGGGGCAATTCTCCCTCCACCACATCGACAGGCAGGACAATGCGCACGCAGACCGCCTTGCGAACAGGGCGCTCGACATGAAGAGCACACTAGTGGAATGCGCAACGCACCCCGGCCGGAATGCCTGCACCACGACACTGTCCACCAGTGCTGCCGCTGACCCACCAGCATCACCCCCGCCAGTGGGAGCTCGAGACACGCCGATGGCCGATGCCGGCGAAGAGCGCCTCGCAGACGTTGACGACGGTGAAGTTTACGCGGCGATGCGGCTTGGCCCAGGCGAAGTTCCTGAACGACGGCCACGACTCCGCCTCCGCCAGCTGAGCGACGAGGAACTGGAAGAAGCGAGCGAGATGGTGGAGCGACTGGGCGCCGCCTTATCAGCCAAGATCACAGACGCGGAAGACTGGGCGAGTGCGGAGGGCTACATCACGGCCCTACCGTACATGCTGTACGACAAGCTTCAGTCGTACTCACAGGCACCGCGTGGACCCCAACAACCGGTGTTGACCCGGTCCCCGCGCGGCGATGATCGCTCAGCTTCCTCGGAGCCTCACGCTTCATCCACGACTGGAGGGGTGGCATCGGAGCACCAACCGCGGCGCCGCCGACGGCGAGGACGACGCAAGGGCCGACTACAGCGTCGCAACCCGCGCCGATCGGGACGCGAGGGAGCTCCAGGTGGGCATCAACAACACAAGAAACACAAACCACGTCCATCCCGCGAGACGCAGCATCATCGGGAACACCGTCTCGACGAGGCTCTCGATGAGCTCCACGCCCTCGAGCGTACCGATCCCCACAACCGGCCAGCAATTGCCAAGGCCCGCCGCCGCGTCGGTCGCATCCGGTCTGCCATCAACCAGCAGCTACTCCGCCACAAGTTCGACACGGACGAGAAGACCTGTGTCGACGGCATCCTGTCTACAGCCCGCGCCGAACGCGCTGCACGAGCAGCAACGCCGTCGCCACCAGCATCAGGAGCGCCCACCACGACAGTCTCGGCGCCCGGTGCCATCGTGACCAACGACGATGGCACGTGCCCCATCCCGAGTGACGAGCTTTGGCGACACTTCGACGCCGTGAACACACCGCGCCTTGACTTCGATGCGGAGGCACCCGGGAGTGCGGCCTTCCGAGCGGCGATGGACCACCTGCCCGCGGCGACACGGCTGCTGGACCTGCTCAAAGAGGCGCCGAGCACGGACGAGATCGAAACGCAACTCCAGCACGTGAAGGCCTCCTCCAGCCCCGGCCTCGACGGCGTCGGCTACGACGTGTACAAGCGCTTCACGATACAGTTGCTGCCTGTGCTGCGGGCAGCGTTCCGGTGCTGCTGGCTGTATAAGAAGGTTCCTCAGAGCTGGAAGCTCGGCGTGGTGCGCTTGCTGCACAAGAAGGGCCCGCGTGAGGACCCTGCGAACTGGAGACCCATCTGTCTCCAGCAAGCCATCTACAAACTCTACACGGGCATCCTCGCGCGGCGACTAACCCGGTGGATGGACGCGAACGACCGCCACGCACCCGGTCAGAAGGGATTCCGAGCGGTGAACGGCTGCGGGGAACACAACTTCCTCGCAGCTACGCTCATCGACAACGCCCGCCGCAAGCATCGGCCACTGTACGAAGTCTGGTACGACTTCCGTAACGCGTTCGGCAGCGTGCCGTTCGCGTTGCTGTGGGATTCGCTACAGCGCCTCGGTGTCCCGCCCGACTACGTGGACATGTGCAAGGGACTCTACAACCAAGCCTCGTTCGTCGTCGGGAACGCAGTGGATGGCAGCACAGCGCCGGTAGAGCAGCGCGTCGGCGTTTTTCAAGGCTGTCCGCTCAGCCCCCAGCTCTTTAACGCCGCCATCAGCCCACTGCTCTTTGCGCTGCGCCGGCTACCAGATACCGGCGTGCAGCTCTCCAATGTTGACCGCCCTGGTGCCTCAGCGTACGCCGACGACCTTAAGATTTTCAGCGGCACCAAGGCGGGCATCACGCAGCAACACGAGCTGGTGGCGACGTTCCTGCGGTGGACCGGGATGCAGGCCAACCCTGCCAAGTGCAAGTCCATGGGCGTGCGGCGCAACACCAACGGAGCCGTCGAGGCAGACAACGTCCACCTCGAGCTCGACGATACGCCGATCCCCTCCATGACACACATGCAATCCTACACGTACCTGGGGATCGGCGACGGCTTCGATCACGTGCGCCGCCGCGTCGAGCTCGCTCCCAAGCTGAAGACTCTCAAGCAAGACGTGACGGCGCTCGTGGAGTCCGGCCTTGCGCCATGGCAGGTGGTGAAGGCCGTGAAGGTGTACCTCTACCCTCGGGTAGAGTACGCCCTCCGGCACCTACGACCCGATGATCAGCACCTGGAGAGCTTCGACCTCCACCTTCGCCGCGGCCTCCGCCACCTGCTTCGCCTTCCCAAGAACGCCACGAACGAATTCTTCTACGCGCCGGTGTCGCGCGGTGGTTTGGGGCTGCTGCCGCTGGTGGAACTGCACGCAGCACTGCAAATCGCGCACGGATGGCAGACGCTCCACTCACCCGACCCAGCCATCCGTCGCGTCGCGCGCGAGCAGCTCTACCAGATTGCCGAGGCGCGGCACCGGCTCGACAAGGACCACTGGCCACACCGGAGAGAGGAACTTTGCGAGCTCCTCCTCAACGGGGAGCTCGGGACGTCGGCCCACGCACCGCCCAAGCGACGCAACGGTGACATTGGCTCTCTGTGGGTCGACGTCCGCAAGAACCTCAAGATGTTTGGACTGAAGGTGGCCACAGCGCCGGCCAACCAGGAGACCGGTGTACCAGCTCAGCCGCTGCAGCTCCGCGTGCCTCACCACACCGAGTGGCTGGACCACGGCAACGTGCTGAGGCACGTGAAGCTACACATCAAGAACCTCCACTGGCAAACCTGGTGCGCCCTAAGTGACCAAGGGAAGACCGCACGGGTGCACGGCGGTGTTGGCAGCGCATTCCTGACCCGACCTCGCGGCATGTGGGAAAGCGACTACCGCTTCGCGGTGGCCGCTCGCCTCAACGTGGTCGACACCGTCAACACACTGTCGCGCCGGCGACTCCGCGCCCACGACCGGTGTCGGTACCCGGCCTGCAGGTGGAAGGAGACTCTGGCACACGTCCTCAACCACTGCCCGGGTACCATGGACGCGGTACGTGGCCGGCACGATGACGCGCTCAAGGAAATCGAACACACGCTCCGCGCGTCGTCGGGCGACCGCCGCGAGCTGCGTGTTAACCAAACGGTGCCTGGCCTGCCCGGGCCACCCCTGCGCCCCGACATCCAGGTCTACAACTATGACAACCGCACGGTCGCAGTTGTAGACCTGGCTGTGGCGTTCGATGAGCAGCCGAGTGAGGACCCAGAGAGCTCGGGGTTGGCCAAGGCAGTCCAGATCAAGAAAGCCAAGTACGCGGGCATCAAGGAGCATCTCGAGAACCAGGGGTGGAAGGTTCATCTCTCGGCCATCGTGTACGGCTCGCTTGGCTCGGTGGCGGCCAGCAACCACAAGGTGTACACTGAACACCTTGGGTTGCTCAAGCGCGATGCAAAGCGGCTGGACCGGCAGCTCTCGTCGGCATGCATCCAGTCCAGCCGCCGCATCTGGAACCTCCACTGCGCCAAGCACCGAGCACGCCAGCACGAGCACCAAGCACCACCAAGCCAAGCGCCACGGGGCAGGAGGGTGACGGAAACCGGGGGGAATCCGTCGCGCACCGACCGCCGCTAGACGGCACAGTTCTGGCCCACGTAGGCCGAAAGGGCCCCACCCATGTAGGGAACCGCCCTCGGGAAATCCATTCCGGTGTTCGACTGAAGAGATGCTCCTTCGCCTTGACGGAGGTACATCTCGACAGTCGAACTTCAACTCGCAACATATCCGATACAGTTACAAACCACAGTTAGATATCAGATAGGAACCTTCCTTTAGGAAGCTAACGGGTACACTGGATGGTAAATACACATACATTCTGTTCTAATCAGTGTGAAAACTGGTTTTCCTCATTTTTGGGGATCTTTTTCACATTCATTTTTGGACTTCCCGTTGCGGCCAGCTTGCTGGGCGTTTACGGGGCGGTCTCCGGGGGGTTGCACCACTTCCCCCGCGAGGCCAACTACATTTGTTCTTCTCACTTTCTTCTTCTGTATTGGGTTTTCTTGTCCCTTGGGTAGTTGTCCCTTTTTCTTTTTGGCCAATTAGATCGCAGCGATGCGGCTATTTTGGCCAATCAGAGAGCGAGCCCTGTCCTCGGACAGCGAGGCGTCCACAGCCAGCCAATCGAGCCTCGCCAGCGACGCGTCTTTCTATAGCGCGGCCGCTGACGAGGCCGACCTGGCCGTAGCAGATTGGCCGGATTTTCCACCAATCAGTGACGCAGCGGATCCACCAGCGGATCCGCTGGTGGATCCGCTAGGGCTGGGGTTGCACACTTTTGCCCCCGTTTTGAGCCCTTTGGCCGACCAAAATGGCTCGGAGGAGCCTCCGCGCGCGGTGCCACTGCTCGGCACCGGCGCGGTTTCAGCCGTTGCAACTTCGGGCACGTGTGGGCCACACGCAACGCCCATTGCACACCAAGTGGCTACACGGGCCGAGGCCTCGGGTGCGCAAGCGCCGGCCCGCCCTTCCAGCACCACCTCGCGTCCTTTCGGATCGCCCGCGCCCGTCCACCGTCCCCCGGGCCCTCCCACTTCAGGGCCGGGGCCTCCCATACTCGGTCTGAGTATGGGAGAATCCCTGCTCTCACAGAGAGCAGACGCCGCTTCCGGCTTCGAAGCCGCCGCCTCGGCCGAGGCTGGCGCCGCCTGTACTGGCGCCGAGAACGACGGCTCCCTCGCCGCCGCCAGGCCTCCGCCGGTCCCCCAAGCGCGCCGTTCGGCTTCTCCGGTGTCTCCGCCCGCCTCTCCGCCGCTCGGTGCCGCTCCGCCCCCGTCCTGTGGTCGAATCTCACCCGGCAGGGCGGGCGGCATGCTGCCCGATTGGGTAGCGCCGAGCGACGGCCTCTCCTCGGCCATGGCGCCACCCACGCCCGTCCAAGCGCGCCGTTTGGCTGACGAAGACCCCGTGCCAGCCTCTCGCCCGCTCGCTGCCGCCCTGCCTGCCTCCAGAGATGTGATTCTACCCGGCAGGGCGGGCGGCATGCTGCCTGAACAGGTAGCGCCCGGGGCAGCGCTTGTAGCCGCTACGGCTCGCGCTCTGGTGGCCTCCACCGGCCACCACGACCTCCCCACGGACAGCAGCGACGACGAGGACGGCCAAGACGTCCACGCCGCCGCTCCAGCCCCCCGTGAAGCACCCCTGGACGATGGCTACCCACCCGGCAGGGCAAGCGGCATGCTGCCCGCCGGTGGAGTAGCCACTGCTACTGCCCAATCTTCCCGCTCTGCTGCTCGCGTCGCCGTGGAGCACCACGTGCACGCCGAGCCGGACCAAGACCAAGCACCCACGGCTCGCGTGCGCGTGGAACCCATGCAGGTCGACGCGACCAGCAGCAGCGACGATGAAGAGTTGAAGGCGGGCGACGACGGACCGGCGCCCATGCTGGTGGATGATCAAGGCCGCTCCGCCGCCGCCACCGCAGACACCACGGTGGACACCGGGTGGTGCACACCGTGGAGCAGACCGCTTTCGCCGCCCACGCTTTGCATCCGAGTCAAGCGCCGCCGCCTGGACGACGGAGACGAAGACATGCGGGCTCTGGCGGAGCTCCTCGCCGAGGAGGAGGACCAGGCTGGGGTTCTAGCTCCAGCGCTCAGGCTACCCGCGGCCAGCGCTCACCCGCCCTCGGTCCTCTCCGTGTATGTGCACAACGCATCGCGCTTCGAGTGCACGCTGTGCACATACACGGCCGCCAGCTTCGCCTCGCTCAGCCGCCACCGCGACACTCGGCACCGGCGCACAGCCTTCCTGGATCGCTTCTCGGCAGGCTGTGCGTGCGGCACGCCATTCGCTTCGAGGCTGGCCGCAGCGAGACACGCGCAAGTGTGCGCCGGCCTCTCGAGCACCAAGTTAGCGGAGACTGCACCGGCAGCAGGGGCATTGAGCTCCGCTGCAGATGCAGTCGAAGTACCCGTGACGGCGGCCACCGACCTGCCCCCGCCAGACCAAGCAGAGCCCAGCGCGTCCCCCCCGCGGCTGGGCCAACATGCCTGCCATGCCCCGACAGAAGGTACACAGGCCGCAGTGCAGCAGCGACCGTCGACAAGGTGGGGCCCGCCACTCGCCGACGCCGTGGTGGCAGCTCGATGGACCACGCACCCAGCACCAAGGACCACGCGCTGGGTCCCACCGCTCTCTGACCAGGCCGTGGAGGCAACTGCAGCCACGCTTCCACCGGCAGCAGCGGTGGTGGCGGTGCACCACGACGAGCCTCCAACCCGGTGGGGACCTTGCCTTCCGGACGACGTGATCGAGGCCCGGGCAGCCTCGCTCGAGCCGCTGCAACCGACGCAGTGGGGCCCGCCACTGTCGCGCAGCGTCGTGGCGTCCAGGATTGCCGACCACCTACTCCCGTCCGCTACCACCACGCATGCCGACGACCATCATCCCCCAGCGCACCCGACAGGGCAGGCAGCTAACGGCGGTGCACAGGACAGCGAGCCGATGGACTGGTCACCGGTGTGGACCGACGAAGAGTCCAAGGAGACCGACCCACCGGAGCCTGCACCGCGGACGACCGACGCGGAGGCATGCACCACCAGCGACACCGACGACGACCGCAACGGTGAGTGGCTTCTGCGCTTCGACGGCGCTTGCCGTGCGAACCCAGGACCTGGTGGCGCGGGGGCAGCTCTATTCAGGCCAAGCGGTGCAGTCTTGTGGACTTGCTCTCAATACGACCCCAGCCGCAACGGAACAAACAACACGGCTGAGTACACCGCGTTGCTGCTCGGGGCCAGGGCTGCCGCTGACCACGGCGTGAAGAAGCTGCGCATCGAAGGAGACAGCACTCTGGTCATCCAGCAGGTGCGCGGCATCTACGCAGCGCGTAGCACGCGACTCCGAGCGCTGCGGAACGACGTCAAGGCTGAGCTCAAGCGAGTTGGAAGCTTTTCACTGCACCACATTGACCGACAAGCCAACGGCCACGCCGACCGCCTCGCCAACCGGGCGCTCGACCTCCGCCGCACGGTGATGGAATGCGGTGCCCACAGCAACGGTGAGGGGTGCACTTCCACTGTGACGGTGATGTTGCCCCCAGGACAGACCCAGCCGACCGATCGACTAACGGAAACGAGCCGTATCGACGGCTCCGGCGGCGAGCATGGTGATCGCAGAGATTGTAGCGATCGTAGCGACGGTGGAGATCGCAGAGACTGTGGAGATCATAGAGACATGGGAAGTTGCGGAGTTTATGGAGAGTGTGGAGTTTGTGGAGATTGTGGAGATCGTGGAGTTTGTGGAGATTGTGGAGATGATGGAGAGTGTGGAGATTGTGGAGATCATGGGGTTTGTGGAGATTGTGGAGATATCGATGACGGAGAAGTCTATTCACCGATGCGTGTAGGACCGGACGCTGTTCCAGCGCGCCGACCACGCCTCCGCCTGTGAAACTTGACGGAAGACGAACACGAAGAAGCATCCAATGTGGTGGAACGACTCGGTGCGGCAATTGCTGCAAAGATTGTGGATGCTAGCGACTGGGAGTCGGCGGAGGGCTACATCACAGCCCTTCCCTACCTCCTCTACGACAAATTGTTGCCTTACACTCAGGCACAGCACCACACCCGACCGGAACCCAGTCGCCAGACACAGCGAGGTCAACAGCAGCAGCAGCAGCAGCACGGGTCCCAAGAACAGCATCGGCATCAGCCACACCGCCGGTCTCGCCGCCGACAAGGACGTTCCGGTGCGAGGAAACGCAAGCGACGACAGCGCCCGCAACGCGTAACTACGCACCACCGAGAACACAGACTTGATGAAGCACTGGACAACCTGGCTATGGTGGAGAACACTGCGCCCAGCGACCGTACAGCTGTCAACAGAGCTCGCCGGCGGGTGGGCAGGGTGAACTCGGCCATCGAACAGCAACGCCTCCGGCACCGATTCGACAAGGCAGAAAAGGACTGCGTGGCGGACATCTTAGCCAAGGCGCGTGACAAAAGGATGGCGCAGACGACCGGCGCACCGGCTGGTGCACCGACAAGCGGGCCGGCCGAGGGTGAGGGCACATGCCCCATTTCGAGTGAGCTTCTCCACCAGCACTTTACGCGGGTAAACACGCCCCGGTCCCGCTTCGACCCAATGGATCCTGTCGGAGCCAAGTTCCGCGAGGCGCTAGCACGTCTACCTACCGCAGCCAACGCCATGGAGCTACTCAATGATGCCCCTACCGTGGACGATATCGAAGACCAGCTCCTGCACGCACGCGCCGCCTCCAGCCCCGGTCTCGATGGAATTGGCTACGATATATACAAGAAGTTTGCCGTGCAGCTCCTCCCCGCCCTCCACGCAGCTTTCGACTGCTGCTGGCGCCACCGGAGCGTCCCCCAGAGCTGGAAGCTCGGCTTCGTGCGACTCATACACAAGAAGGGTGACCGGCAAGACCCGGCCAACTGGCGTCCGATCTGCCTGCAACAAACAGTGTACAAGCTGTACACAGGAGTTCTGTCTCGGAAGTTCACGCGCTGGCTGGACGCTAACGGCCGCCACGCAGACGCTCAAAAAGGCTTTCGAGCTGTCAATGGCTGTGGTGAACATAATTTTCTGGCGTCGACGCTGATCGACCATGCCCGCCGCAGCCGCAAGGAGCTCCACGTGGTCTGGTACGACCTGAAGAATGCCTTCGGTAGCGCACCACAGGAGCTACTGTGGAAAGTGCTCGAGCTCATGGAAGTGCCACCGGCATTCATTCAAGTCTGCCAGGGACTGTACTACAACGCTGCCTTCACTGTCGGCAACGCCGCCGACGGGCCGACGGACCTGGTGCGTCAGCTCGTGGGGGTGTTCCAGGGCTGCCCACTCAGCCCCCACCTGTTCACCGCGGCGATCAGCCCCCTGCTGCATGCGTTGCAACGACTACCGACCACGGGCGTTCAATTGTCAGCCGACGACCGCCCCGGTGCTTCAGCCTACGCCGACGACCTTAAGGTGTTCAGCAGCACAGTGGACGGCGTCAGGCACCAACATGCACTCGTGACAGACTTCCTCCGCTGGACCGGCATGGAGGCCAACCCCAACAAGTGCTGCACCATGTCGGTACAGCGGGACTCCCGTGGAGTCCTGAAGACCTACGGCCTCGGCCTGGAACTGGATGCCACACCGATCCCGGCGCTGGACATGTCGGCGTCGTACGCTTACCTTGGGATCGGTGATGGTTTTGACCACGTGCGCCGCCGTGTCGAGCTGGCCCCCAAACTCCGTGAGCTGAAGGACGACACAACAGCGCTCCTACAGTCCGGGCTGGCTCCGTGGCAGGTGGTGAAGGCCATCAAGGTGTACCTGTACCCACGCGTGGAGTACGCACTCCGTCACCTCCGCCCCTTCCAGCAGCAGCTGCAAGGCTACGACCGCCACCTTATCCGCGGCCTCCGCCACCTGCTCCGCCTCCCGACCACTGCCACGACGAGCTTCTTCTTCGCGCCAGTGTCGCGTGGCGGCCTCGGGCTTCTGCCGTTGACGGAGCTACATGCGGCGCTGCAGATCGCGCATGGGTGGCAGATGCTGAACTCGACGGACCCGGCCACCCAGCGGATCGCGCGCACGCAGCTCCGGCAGATTGCGGACCGGCGCCACCGCCTGGACCACGACCACTGGAAGGAGCGGGAGGTGGAGCTATGCGAGAGCTTCCTCAATTCCCAGCTTGGTTCGTCTCCCCACGCCCCACCCAAGCGCCGCAACGGCGACATCGGGTCGCTGTGGGTCGACCTCCAGCGCCACCTCCGCGCCCTCGGACTCAAGCTCGAGACCGCGCCAGCCCAGGCAGAGCCGTCCACACCGGAGCGACCGCTGCAGCTTCGCGTGCCGCACCACGACAAGTGGCTCGACCAGCGCACGATCCTGCGGCACGTGAAGCTGCACATGAAGAACCGCCACTGGCAACGGTGGGCCGCGATGAAAGACCAAGGCAAGACCGGCCGCACCCACGGTGGTGCTGGGAGCGGCTTCCTCTCGCGGCCACGCGGTCTGTGGGAGACCGACTACCGCTTTGCGGTGGCCGGTCGCCTCAACCAGATCGACACCAACAGTGTCTTGCAGCGCCGGCGTCTCCGGGCGCACGGCACGTGCAGGCACTCAGGGTGCACTCGCCCGGAGACACTGGCCCACGTGCTCAACCACTGCCCGGGCACCATGGACGCGGTCCGGGGGCGCCATGACGAGGCGCTCAAGGCAATCGAGCGCGCGCTCCACGCATCAGCCGCGGACCGCCCCGACCGCGTCGAGCTCCGCGTGAACCAGACGGTGCCGTCGCTCACCGGCCCCGCGCTTCGGCCCGACCTGCAGCTGTACAGCCACGCGACCAAGACAGTAGCGGTGGTCGACTTGGCCGTGGCGTTTGAGGAGCAGGCGAGCGACGACCCGGAGAGCTCAGCACTGGCGCGCATTGCCACGCACAAGCGCGCCAAGTACAACCGCATCAAGCGACACCTCGAGCGCCAAGGGTGGAAAGTGCACCTCTCAGCGCTCGTATACGGGTCGCTTGGTGCGGTGGCGGGCGGCAACCACAAGGTGTACACCGAGCACCTTGGGCTGCTCAAGCGCGATGCTAAGCGGCTGGACCGAGAGTTGTCTGCCGCATGCATCCAGTCCAGCCGCCGCATCTGGAACCTACACTGCAGCCAACACCGCGCCCACCAACACCAAGTGCGACCAGGCCAAGACACAAGGGGCAGTCGGGCGACGGAGACCGGGGGGACTCCGTTGCACACCGGCCGCCAATAGACGGCAACCAGGCCCACCGCGGCCGACAGGGCCACACCCACGTAGGGAACCGCCCTTGAAACCCAATCGGTACATTTTGGTCCGACACCTATGAGGTGCAACCTACACACCAATTTTACACTAAATAGGGACTACCAGGTAATTACTACCTGGAAGCACAGGATTAACCTTTTGGTAATACACATAATTTCTCTGTTCTAATCAGTGTGAAAACTGGTTTTCCTCATTTTTGGGGATCTTTTTCACATTCATTTTTGGACTTCCCGTTGCGGCCAGCTTGCTGGGCGTTTACGGGGCGGTCTCCGGGGGGTTGCACCACTTCCCCCGCGAGGCCAACTACATTTGTTCTTCTCTACTTTCTTCTTCTTGGGTTTTCTTGTCCCTTTGCCTTTTCTTTTTGGCCAATTAGATCGCAGCGATGCGGCTATTTTGGCCAATCAGAGAGCGAGCCCTGTCCTCGGACAGCGAGGCGTCCACAGCCAGCCAATCGAGCCTCGCCAGCGACGCGTCTTTCTATAGCGCGGCCGCTGACGAGGCCGACCTGGCCGTCACGGATTGGCCGGATTTTCCACCAATCAGTGACGCAGCGGATCCACCAGCGGATCCGCTGGTGGATCCGCTAGGGCTGGGGTTGCACACTTTTGCCCCCGTTTTGAGCCCTTTGGCCGACCAAAATGGCTCGGAAGAGCCTCCGCGCGCGGTGCCACTGCTCGGCACCGGCGCGGTTTCAGCCGTTGCAACTTCGGGCACGTGTGGGCCACACGCAACGCCCATTGCCCCCCAAGTGGCTACACGGGCCGAGGCCTCGGGTGCGCAAACGCCGGCCCGCCCTTCCAGCTCGGCCTCGCGTCCTTTCGGCTCCACCGGCCGTCCGCCGGAGCCCGCGGGCCCGTCCACAACCGGGACTGGGCCTCCCATACTCGGTCTCAGTATGGGAGAATCCCTGCTCTCACAGAGAGCAGATTCCGCGTCCGGTTTCGAAGCCGCCGCCTCGGCCGAGGCTGGCGCCGCCTGTGATGGCGCCGAGAACGACGGCTCCCCCGCCACCGCCAGGCCTCCGCCGGACCTCCAAGCGCGCCGTTTGGCTTCTCCGGTGTCTCTGCCCGCCTCTCCGCCGCTCGGTGCCGCTCCGCCCCCGTCATGTGGTCGAATCTCACCCGGCAGGGCGGGCGGCATGCTGCCCGATTGGGTAGCGCCGAGCGACGACCTCTCCTCGGCCTCTCCGCCTCCTACGGCGGTCCAAGCGCGCCGTTTGGCTGACCAAGACCCCGGGCCAGCCTCTCAGCCACTCGCCGCCGCCCTGCCTGCCTCCAGTGTTGTGATTCCACCCGGCAGGGCGGGCGGCATGCTGCCTGAACAGACAGCACCCGGGGCAGCGCTCGTAGCCGCTACGGCTCGCGCTCTCGCGGCTTCTGCCGCCCCCCACGAACTCCCCACGGACAGCAGCGACGACGAGGACGCTCAAGACGACGCCGCCGCCGCTCCTGCTCCGCGAGAAGACCCCCCGACTGATGGCTACCACCGCCCAAGTCTCCGCCGCAGCTGCGACTGCTGCTGCTCATCGAGTCGCAGTAGTCGCAGCTGTACAAGCACCATCTCCTGCTGGATGCGCCGCCGTGGAGCACCACGCGCGCGCCGAGCCGTGCCAAGACCAAGAATTCCAAGCTCGCGCGCGCGTGGCGCTTCAAGATGGCGACGCGACCAGCAGGAGTGGCCGCTCTACTGCTGACGGCGGAGACGGGGCCAAGACCAAGGATAGCGACGCAGACACAGCGCAGCTTCAGGCCGCTCAAGCAGCACCAGGCCCACAGAACCACGCGCCGTACGACGGCCACTTGGACCCGGTGCTGGCAGTGTACGCACACAACGCCCCTGCATTCACATGCGCGTTGTGTGTGTACACGGCACGCAACTTCGCGGACCTGACGAAGCACCGCCATGCAGCGCATCGTCGCACCCGCTTCGTGGATCACTTCCACAGCGGGTGTACGTGCGGCATCGGCTTCCGGTCGCGCGTGGCAGCTACGCGACACGCTCAAGCCTGTGCAGGCAGCAAGAACGCCTCCGTGGCTGCCTCGCGCGACCCAGCAACCACTGCCGTCCAAACCAGAAGCGACGAAGAGGACCTCACACCTTCCGGTCCTCTGGTCGCGGCAGTATCTGCAGCCGCAGCAGCCGCATCAAGCGCCACTCCAGCTGCAGATACTGCCACAGTGCAGAGCGCCGTGCCCTCCGCTGCTCCTGGGCTCCAGTACGCCCCCCACGTACTGGAGCCACTCGCACCACCCCGGAGCTACGCCTTGGCGGCAAACGCCGCCGCCTCAACTCGCCGGCTGACCTGGACGCGCTGCTGCAGGGCTTGGAGGAGCTGCCCCTGGACGTGGTGATGGAGACGGAGACGACGGAGTCGCAGCCCTCGAAGACCAAGGACGCCACCACCACCACGGACAGGCCAACACGATGGGGTCCCCACCCCAGAGCAGTGGCGGCTGCAGCCATCGCGCAGCTGGTGACCGGCGAGACTGTGGCGTAGTGGCTCGCGAGGAAACTCGACGCGAGGGGCACTCACACACTTGGCGTCCGGACTCCCGACTGACGGAGGGGGTACTCCGCTTGCCGTGGGGGGCTCTGAAGACTTGCTCACCTTGTGTACCCGTCGGGTTGGACGATTACGCTCTTCTTGATGACTCGGAAGAGATGCCGGGCTTGATCTGGGTTGAGTGGGTGTGGACGGCACTTGGGTTTCGGCTTGACGGCTTGTGGTAACTCTTCACTTGCCGTCGGTTAGGGTGTAGATCACGGGGTAGCGTAGATCCACGGGGGGTCCTAGGGTGTGTTCACCAAAGGCCAATAATTCCAATACGATGCTTGACTGCCTCCTTCTGGCAGGGATCTTGAGGGGGGTGAGAAGGGAGCGTGGGCGACCTGGGCAAGCTATCCAGGCGTTCTTGCGCTTCTTCTTGTAGATCGCTGCAGTCCTTGGTCGTCAGAGGGGCCAATATACTTCCCAGCTCCGGAATAGGTAGGACGCTTGATATATAAGAAGAACTCCCTCTCTTGTTGAGCGTTAACTCACTTGTTCTCTAGGAAGCAAAAAGACACACTTGTTCGCTAGCCGGCAAATTATACACTGATATGCAATTCCCTAAACCTCTTCCCCAAGCCTCGACGCCTCTCTGCCACACGTTGCCAAACTGGCTCCACAATCGTACTTAGCCTTGACGATGCCTTGATCACACCGCGATCACCACACACCGCGATCACCACAGCATGTACCATGATTATGGTACCTTGATCTTCCCTGGGGATCGCGCTTGGTGTACTCGAATGACTGCACCATTCCCTGGGGATCACCGCGATCTCGACCTTGAGATCACTGCGATCTTCGACCTTGAGATCACCCTGGTGTATCGAAATGATTGTACCGGACCCCGATGATCGCTTTCGACTTGTGATGGAATGATTGGGCCACGATCATGTTCGTGATCCTGTCGGACCGTACCATATAAACGGTACCGTGGTCATGTAGCGTCACATCGTGATCACGGAGACGGTGTACCCCCAACGTGGCACAGTGATCCCGAGCCGGTCCTTTCCGTCAAACAAGATTCTCACTTCACCACAATCGTCCCCCGCACGGAGAACGACTCGTACAGCGATCGGGACCCGTGCGTCGCCATCACCCTTGGAATCCGTCTGCTCATGTCCGACTCTTCCGACGCGGGTGCCTCTCCTGCCCCTGGTGGCTCTCCGATCTCATCCACGGTGACGAACGCTGTCGTTGGTACGTTAACCATACGATCTTTCTTGAGCATCCTTCTTATCACATGCCGTCATGCTTCTCCACTTAGCCGCTCGTGACACTCCATCTGCTCCCTCTGGTCAAGCTCTACCACCGAGATCAGATGCTGCCGCCCGTCCTGAAGATGGTACGTCTCCTGTTTTGCTGCACTGGAACTCTGCTCCGTTGCTTATCTCCCCGACAATCTTCACATAGGTGCACCACCGCTTTACTCGCGCCCTCTTCTGCAGCTCACCGGCCATACTCCGTCCACGGTGCATAGTCTTCCTGCCGAGATCGACGAGCACGCCCTCCGGCGTTCCATCGGTGATCTTCAAGACATCTTGGGGCAACTAACGGCATACCAACTTCAGACTGCAGCGTACAATGATCTCCAGCGGGATTTCGAAGATCTCCAGCGTGAACACGCTCTACTCCGTCGGGAAATCACTGCGCTACGCGCTGAGATGACGTCAACTCTGCAGCAGGCCGCTCCCTACGTAACTTTCTGCCAGCACCGCTATGATTTGCTGCGCCGTCGCTTGGAAGAAACTCAGTTGCGACTTGCTGAAATGGAATCAGCCTTGGCCGTTCGTCGCGACAACTCCAATGAAATCGCTTGTCTCCGTGATCGACTACTCGCGTTCGAACGCATGCATGCAGACGTCGTCGCCGAATATAACGAGCGCGTGGACGAATTGGAGGCTCGTTTGGCTTCGACTCGTCCTGCGATCGACACTAGCCAGCTTGCCCAGGCGATCTTCGATCAGGACGTTGCCGCCGCAGAGCGTGATGCTGCCATTGCTGACCGCAATTGCGCCATTGCGGCTCGGGATCTAGCCGTAGCTGAACGCGATTCCACCATCGCCGATCGTGATTCCGTAATCGCCGACCGCGATTCCGCGGTTGCGGTTTGGGACGGAGCTGTGGCCGAACGTGATTCTGCAATCGCTGATCGTGATTCCGCCGTCGCAGCACGTAACGCTGCTTTAATCGATCGAGATCGCGCTATCAAGGATCGTGAAACTGCTGATGCGGCTCGAGATCTAGCTATTTCTGAACGCGATTCGGCATTCCACGATCGCGCCTCCGCAATAATAGAGCGCGATACTGCCGTCGGTGATCGAGATGCTGCTTCAGAAGCCCGAGACACAGCGCAGGCCGCTCATGCTGCAGCCCAGAAAGAGTGTGACGTCCTGGCCGGCGAGATCCAGTCTCTCACCGCTTCCTTGACCAATGCCGAAAACGCCATTCGCCTCCTCCGCCAGCAGGTCGCATCTATGGGCAGAGAGATCACCGATCTTCATGATCAGCTAGGCCGTCATAAGACGGGTTCTCGTCGTGAACTCGAACGCAGTCTGGAAGCGCGCGATGAACTCCAGGCGAAGCTTGATAAGGCTACCGACGATCTGCTTAGCAGGCAAGCAGCCTTGCTCCGAGCGCTACACGCTCAACGGCGTGCTCAGCAAGACCTGGTCTCTGTTCGTACGTGCTGGTGTTTGATCTTCATATTCTCACCCCAGTCAGTTAACCGGATGGTGTTCCACATGTAGGTGCACAGGCAGACGCTCAACGGACTCGGATCGCCAATCTCGAAGGGCAGGTCGGATCGTCGCAACAACATGAACTCTCTGTACGCCGTCTGGAATCGGAGAAGACTACACTTGCCAACGATCTCGAGGCCGAGCGACAAGCACGGGCTGACGCAGAGTCTGATCGCGATCGTGCGCTCCGAGATCAAGCCGACGCTGAAGCCGCTCGCGATCGCTTGCTCGCCGAACGGCAGACTGTTCAAGCGCAGTTGAGTTCGCTAGGCTCGATCTTCGGTGTTCCTGTCCAGACGCCTCCTCAGCCTCCTTCTACTGTCAAAGGACAATCGTCTCGCAGCCAGTCAGTTCCGTCAAGGAAACCGTCACCATCTTCGTCCCGCAAAAGAGGTCGGCGAGCGTCATCTGGAACTCCTCGGCCTAAACGTTCACGTACGAGTCCTCCAGTAACACGAAGCTCATCGGGTCATCCCCCGGTCGTTGCTGGGTCCACTACTGGCGGGACGCCAAGCAGTCCCATCGTCCTCAGCGAGGAGGAAAATGTTGGAGCTCCATCGGGTTCCGGGAACGTCATCGATGGTGATCAGGATGACCTTCCAGATCAAGGTGATCACGAAGACGTCGATACCCAGGCAAACCAAAACAACTCTCAGAATCTTGACCATGCCGACCAGAACTCTGACGATCAAAAGGGCCAAGATCCTCCAGGCTCGCCCGACAATCGTAGTTCGCCGGTTCCGCCCGCAACCCCACCGATCGTTCCGGGGAGCAGTCAAGAACGTCCCCACGGAGGAAGCCCTGATTCCGGTGGTGATCCCAGCGACAGCAGTGATAGCAGTAGTTCCAGTCATCACCGGAGTGGGGCTTCAGACAGCGACGACGGAAGTTCGGACTCTCTATCCTCGCATGACTCGGACAACACTCTCCTCGCGGCACAGGAGTACGAAGATCTCCTGCCCACTGTGATCTCGCGCCAGCGTTGGATCCCTGGCTATCGTCGACCAACCGTCTACCGCCGCCAGCGCGATTGTGATCCTTGGCCGTTGGTGGAAGTCAGTCAGCTGAGTATCCGACGACTGCGTCTGGACACGTTGGTTGCTCAGTGGACCCGTCCCAAGTTCTGGTTGTTTCCCCGAAATCCGCGTGCTCCTGCTGCTGCTGATTGGCATCCCGGGTTGATCACCGAGGCCAATATCCGTGCGCTCTATGCAGCGAACCCTCCGCCCTGGGATGCTCTACGTCGCATCATAGTGCCTCGTTCGTTCGAAATGAACGGGTGGTTCGCTGACTTTTGCCAGAGGTATGAAGACTTCGAGGAGAACAGCCGTCAAGTGTTCTGGGAGACCACGCACAAACTCCCCATCACGCCGGCCATGTGTGCTGCCGAGCCGTTCCTTGAGCAGTACCGGAAAGATTGTCGCGTCCGCAGGATGCGTGCCGGCCCCAGATGGAAGAGGCTGCTGAAACACTTGATGGCGGGGCTCAAGAGTGGCGAGTGCGATCTCGACCTTCTGCTTGACCCATACTTCCTGCACTTCCCAGTGCGTGGCGAACAAGTTTGCTGGTATCCCGGTCAAGGGGAGAGGCAGCGCCCTGCCGATCTCCTTGCGGCCCTCCAGATCGTCGACCGTGCTGATCCTTGGCGTAACCAGTATCGCGAGAACATCGCAGACCACCCAGGATCTCGCCTCGCGCGCCTCGACCGCAAGTTCTTCCAGGCTGATGACAGCGACTAGGTGCGGCTAGGTTTCCTGACACGTAGCTCTTCGTCTTGACTTCAGGGATTCTTTTTGAGATGTGTCCCTTCTTATACTCACATAAACAAATATCCCCTCCTTCCATTCGTGTGGCCCTTCCACACGAATCACTCCCCCTTTCGCACTTAATGCGACGGGGTTCCTCCCACTTCTTCTTCGTGAGACTGCATGACGCCAAAGCGACTGCGGCTGACCTGACTTCTCTCGAACTCACGGAGCAGCGCCCCGCAATTCAAGTCCACTTCGTCCACCCAAGTCGGCTCGTCATACCCCTTCCAGTGCACCAAGAACTCACGACGGTTCCGTCCATATCGCGTCTTCCGAGATGATCGTACGTCCGCAATCTTCTCCACTTCGTACTCGTCCTCGTCTAATTCTCGTTCCCAACTGTCTTCTGGTAGAAATGCTTCGTCGAAGTCCACGCGATCTTCCTCGGCGATCACGATCTCAGTCTTCGGACGATCAGGGAAGCGCTTCACGAGCTTGAGCTTCGACACGTGCACGATTGGGAAGATCCGATATTCGGTCCCCGCAATCTCCAGCTTCGCTGCGTGTTGATCAATCATCTCCGCCACGCGGAACGGCCCATGCCACAGGTGTGCGAGCTTCCGAGCGTAGCCAACCTTGACGCGATCCAAGTACAGCCAGACCTGATCTCCGGCGGCAATGTTATGTGGACGAAGATCTTCGTTGTGGCGATCTGCACGACTCTGGATGGCTTCCCGTAGGCGTTCGTTCACCTCTTCACGCGCTCGCTGGTAGTGGCCTTGCACCCGATTACGCCATCTCCTGGGATCGCGATCACGGCTACGCGTGTTCCCCACAGGCAGCGATGCTTCCAGCGTTGACCGGGGATCCCAGCCGTGCATGAGGAAGAACGGCGTATCCCCGCGAACGCGATCCTGAGCTGTGTTCAATGCGAATGTCAACCTCTCGGCATATTCGTCCCAATCCTTCTGGTTCATGTCGGCGACATACATCTTGATCGATCGCGTCAGCGTCTGCACCATGCGTTCCGCCGTTCCATTCGCCTGAGGTCTGTATGCCATTGTGGGGCTCTGCCGTTGGCCCACTATTCGATTGAACGCCCGGAACACGTCTGCCATAAACCCAGGTTCGCGATCATGTCTGATGACCTCGCTTGCACCGAAACGGCGGAAGACGCTCTCCTCGTAATTCTCAGCAATCTGCTGAGCGGTTCGGGAGCTGCTCGCCTTGGCGATCACGTACCCGGTGAACAAATCGACCCAGACTAGGAGTTCCGTGTTCCCCTTATACGACTTCGGAAGCGAAGGGATGTGATCCATGGCGATGATCTGGAACGGGTAGGTGGCCTGCACATTTCCGGGTGATCTCCCTTGAACGGTAGGTCTCCCTTTCCCCGTCTCGCAATCGGTACACTCGCTCACGTAACGTTGAACGTCCCTGAACAGGCCCCTCCAGTGGAAGTGCTGCTTGATCTTCGCGTAGGTCCTTCCTACTCCCTGGTGACCACCTTCCAGACTCGCGTGGTAGTGATGCAAGAAGTCCTGACGAAGTCGCTCAGGGATCACCAGCTTGGCGATCGTATCCCGCTCTTCATCAACGCCGTTCGTGGAAGACGGGCAGTACCACAGGAGATGATCTCCGTCAACTTCATAGGAATCGGCGATCTTCGCGCAAGTCCGGGCGTCCTTCGCCGTCAAGTCGGCCACGTCCCCAGTCAGGTACGTCCTCAGATCGGCGATCCACTTCTCTTCGCCCTGTGCCTTAGCAATGCGTTCTAACCTCATGCTCTGGACCACAGGTTCCTGCAGGCATTCTGGTGGGGATCGTCGGCGCACGGACGACCGAGTCACGGCCGCTACTTGGACAATCTCGCTCTCGTTCTTCGGCTTCAGGATCTCTCCCAACCGGTTGAGCGTGATCAAGTCCTCGATGACTCCCGCGGACGTGACAACTGTGCCGGCCTCGTTCTTCAGGGCCTCGCTAGCGAGTCGATCGGCGCTGCTGTTCCACTCGCGTTTCACGTGCACGAACTCGTGCTGAGGCCAGGCCGTGAGCTTCTCCATCGCCTTCTCACGCAGAAGCTGCAGAGCCGGAGCCTTGCATGCGATCTCGCCGCGCATTTGGCGGATCACCAAGTTGGAGTCTCCGCAGATCACCAAGCGTCCCCTGTCTAGAGGTGCAAGGAGATCCAGGCACAAGAGCAATCCATGATACTCGGCTTCGTTCACCGTCATCTCCACAGCGTACGAGGATGCCGCAGTGATGATCGACCACTCGGGCAACTTCCAAATCACGGCGCTGTACGCTCCACCGCCGCGTTTGACTCGGGCAGATCCGTCGAAACTCACGACGATCAGCTCTTCATCAAGTTCGACAGTCGGCGTGGGCGCGACGATCACCTGGCGGGGCTGCTTCTTGGGCGCAACAGCAATGAGGGCCTCGTCGACTTCTTTTTGTGGAGTGATGCTCGCGGCGAGCGTCCCCAGGACTTCGTCTTCGCCTCTCGTGCATCGCATAATCTCCAACGTCCACTGAGACAGGAGAGCGGCCCATGATCCCAGCCGGCCTTGCAAGCCTGAAGACTTGAGGAGCCAAGCCAACGTCGAGTGCCGAGTCAGCACCTTGATCGCTCGACCGACAAGCGCCGTGTGGCAGACATCCAAGATCCTCAGCAAGGCCAAGACCTCCTTCTCGACGATCCCGTAATTGAGCTCGTTCGTCTTGAGGATGCGGCTGGTGAAGGTCACTGGCCAATACACGCCATCATGATCCTGCATGAGAGCCGCAGAGATCGCCCACTTGTTCGCATAGATGACGAGCACTGGTGGGCGATCGGGATCGAAGTGCTTCAAGATTGGAGTCGACATGATCTTGGCCTTCAGCATGGTGAACGCTACCGTGGCTCTCGTCCAGCGATCGTTCTCAGCCTTCTCGCGATCCACGTCCCCTGCATACGCCGAATACTCCGGGATCACCGTTCGGCAACGCAGCTCGAAGAAGTCCGATTCGCGAAGCTCGTACAAGATCGCGGCATACACGGCGAAGTCTTCGATGAAGCGGCTGTAGTAATTCAGGCTGCCGAGGAACGACTGCATCGCGCGCAAGGTCTGCGGGAAGGGCAAGTCGCACAGGGACTCAAGATCCTTCGGGTGTGCTTCGAGCCCTTCGATCGAAACTCGGTGGCCGAGGTAGTCGACCTTCCGCATGCCCCAGGAGCTCTTCACCACGCTGATCGACAAGTTCCAGCGATCGCAGGCGTCTAGCAGCCGCTCCACTTTCTCGCAGAGATTGTCCCACGAGTCAGCTGTGACCAAGATGTCGTCGATATACGATCGTCGACCAAGGACAGACGGTTGGTGCTCCAGCTCGGGTTCACCAGACTCGAAGACGTCGACTTCACCTTCAGCATCATCGCCGTTCCCAATTCGGAGGAATCCATAGAGGGCGTTGTCAAGCAACCGCTGATAGATCTGCGGCGCGTTCTTCAGGCCGAACGGCATGCGAGTCCACTCGAACAAGCCAAAAGGTGTAATGAACGCCGAGATCTTCCGAGCGCGTTCCGTCATCTGCACCACCCAGAATCCGCTTGCCATGTCCAAGGAACAGTACCAGAGGACCTTGTCGAGATCTTCCAAGAGGTCATTGATCAAGGGCATCGGATATACCATCAGCCGGGTCAGGGAGTTCACAAGACGATAATCGATGCAGAGCCGGATGTCCACCCCGTTCTTCTTGATGATGATCACGATCGGGGACGCCCACGGAGATGTTGACGGGACAATGATCTTCGCAGCCAGCAAGCCCTTGATCAAGTCGGAGAGTTTCTCGCGGTACTGCGGCGCAACCCGGCGAACACGTTGAGCGATCGGGGCCGCTCCTCCCACGTCGATGTCACAGACTACTCCGACTGCTGCGGGTGGCAAGGCATTCCCCTTCCCGATCAGAAGGTGCTTCCGCTTCCAGATGATACGCTTCAGTCGATCAATCTCCTCCGGCGTGTTCAGCTTAGGATCTCCTGCTTGGATGTCTTCGATCTTCACTTCTTCAGTGGCACTCGCAATCTCCGGCAAGACGGCCATCTGATCTTCAAGGTCTTCCGCGAACAGGTTCCCGCCGTCATGGTAGTATCCTCCGGCGTCTTCCTGGATCTCCGCCGGTTCTTCCGCGACATCAGGCTCCTTCGTTTCAGCTTCCAAGGTGAGGGCAGCTTCCGTTTCCGGCCTGTGTTCTTCGGAGTCCAGCTGGATCTCCGCCGGTTCCTCTGCGACATCAGGCTCCTTCGCGTCAGCTTCCAAGGTGAGGTCAGCTTCCGGTTCCGCCCTGTGTTCTTCGGAGTCCAGCTTGGTCTCGGTCGTCTCCGGCCTATTCACAAGTGGCTCGGCCCAACGAACCGTCGTCGCAGCCACCGTTGGACGAGGAGCCGTTTCGCCCCTTCGCAAGAGCTGCGTTGGGGTGGCGTACTCCGGCCGTTCCACTAACGGTCCGGACTCCTCAGCGGGAAGGTCTTCGTCGTCCTGGCGATCAGTCGTCGCTTCAAACGCTAGAGTTTGCCACTCTGCGTACCGCCGCGATCCAACCGACACGTGTCCAGGCACTCGAGGCACAAGATCTTCGGCGAGCCACATCCCCAGTTCGAGGTTTCGTCCCAGGCGCAGCTCACAGTCGCCAACATTGGTGATCTTCAGGTGTCGCCTGCGGCCAAGCCCCCTCGACACGGTAGGTACCCACTTTTCCCCACGCACGATCCACAGCTTTTCTCGTTCTAACGCTCGTGGTGGTTTCAGGGGAACTTCGGCTGATCCTCCGACGGGAATGAAGATGTCATCTTCCAACAGCAGCGAGTGACTGCTTCGACCGTACGGTGGACGCCTCCCCGACAACTGGATTCGGACTTCGTCAGCTAGGCACATCGTGCCGTCCGCGAGATCCAGGCGGATCCCAGCTGGGATCATGAAGTCCATGCCCAAGATCACGTCTTGACCCGACAAGGGGCCAACCCAGGCGTCAAAGAAGTACACGAGATACCCCGCTAGCGTGACCTTGATGGTGGTACGTCCCAACGTTGAGTACGCGTTCTCTCCAATTCCCACACACTCTTGTTTCTGACTTTCGTCTATGATACAGCCAACCTTACGAGCAAAGGTGGTGTCCACAATTGAGACTTCTGCGCCAGAGTCCAAGAGCATGGTCGCCTTCGAGTTGTTGATCTTCCCGGTGATCTTCGCCTGCTTGAACCACTTGCCGGGCGAGTAGTACTTCCAGTACCCTCGCGATTCCCCGGGTCGGAGCTCCCATCCAATATCTGGCGGGGGTCTCGTCAGCGAGTTCACGGTCTTGAGTTCGCCGGGCTCTGTATCCGGGGCATGATCTCTCCAGTATCCACGGGTCTTCCCATCAGCCAAGTCCAGTTCCATCACAACATCCGATCGCGCGTATTCATCTCTTCGCAAGCTCGCGATCGTCGCGGTACGTTTCTCATGAATTCCACGTGTATTGTTGATAGGATCCTTCAGGGAACTGACCTTCGACTGTGCTTGCCTGTCAACGTATGCAAATATGCAGAACTTAGAACGCTCGGCTCGTACCAGATTCCAACCTGGCGAGCGTCCTAGTTTAACATCTTCTCCGCCTTCGAGGGAAACATCCCGGCATGGCGCGTGGGATCATACCACTGACGGATCAAGTTATAAAACTCCTCCATCGGGCATTCTCCGGCTTCATGCACTTCGCCGCACGCTCGACAGACGTACAGGCAGTGATCACCAGGGTGTCCTCTTCTTCCGCACTTCTGACAAGTCAAGCGCTTCCAGCATCCAAGGTCCGTGTGCCGCGTGGACCCGCAGTGGGAACATCTCTCTACGCGATCGTCGTTCCGAGGGCGATGAGGCTGCTCCGGGTTGTTTGCTGGTCCTTGAGCGTCGCGGCGTGGCTGAGGCTGATCTTCCGACTTGCGCTGATCGGCGACGGCGGCGAGATAGATCTGGGATCTACTTCGTTCGAGGTCCGATCCTCCGGAGTCCGAGTCCGATCCCGAGCTCTCGCTGTCATGGGCCATGTGAATGGCGCGAATCGCTCGGGCATGTTTGGTGGACGCTTGTGGAGGTGTTGACGATGACGACTTCTGGCGGTACTTCGAAGATCCCATGGACGCCTTTCCTTGCCGTGATTTGGCACGCTGGCGTAGGCGCAACACGTCTGCCAGTGCGTCCCCATCTCCAAGGCGTAGTAGCGTCAGCTGGTCCGCTAGATCGCGATCGTCCAAGGTTTCGATGAAGTGTTCCACGTGTTCTCGGAGGGCCGACGACGGGCCAATCTTGATTGGCAACTTCGCACGGAGTCCTAACACGGTCAGGCGATGAAGATACTCGAGTGGCGACTCGTCAGACCTCTTCCTGGCATGGTAATATTGCCTCGCAAGAGACACGCCCAGACCGCAGTATTCGGCCCTGAAGCCATCCAGCAGGTCTTTCCACTTGCCACGCGTCGTTCTTCCCAACTGCTGGTACCAGTTCCGCGCCGGACCAGTTAGCAAGTTCCCGAAGACAATACACTTCTCGCTCTCAGGAGCTTGATCACGGACGAACGCAGACTTCACCTTGCCCAGCCAGCCGCGGGCGCGATCCTCGTCAGTATCTTTGCCGGAGAACTCCTTCAGCTCGGAGATTGCTGACATCCGGACTCGCGGGATCGCAGCAGTGTGTTCGGCAGACGCGGTTGCTTCTGCTGAGGCAACGATCGCTCGGCGGGGAACGTCAATGCTGAAGTCGTCGGGATCATACTCATCCGGGGATGCGTGGACCGACCCCACCGATTCCATGTCGACATCGGACGCCTCACGTGCTCTAGGCTCGCCGCGGTTCCTCTCTTCGGATTGCTCCTTCAGGAAACGTTCCATGGCTGAGTCGAAGAACGACTGCATACGGTCCGGGTTGTGGGCGTTCGTCGACGCTCTGGCTACGGGCACAGGGTTAACAGGCATCTTCTCTTCCTTGATCTTCCTCGCCTGGATCATAGCGGCTCCCGATGGACCAAGGGTCATCCTCGTTGGCCCGGTGGGGTTGTCCGATCCGATGTCTGACGACACAGAGGCCTTCGCGGACGCAAAACCGGAGTGCGAGGAAGCCGAGGTCGGGTATTCTTCCGTAGGTCCGAGGCTGGACGATGATGCGGACACGCCTACCAGTGGCTTCAGCAGCTTGAGCAAACGCTTGGCCGATTCCTCAACGGTGGTTATGCTGAGCTCGAACACAGCTTCAGCGTCGAAGGCTCCGGCAACGATCCCAGCTTCATCCAGCAGGTTCATCAGGCTGGTGATCGCGACCATGAGGTCGGACGCCTTCGCAACGGGTGTTACAGGGCCTTGGAGGTCTCCAATCAGCTTCGGCTTCATCACGATCATCACGGGATCTTCTAGCAAGAACGCATTGAGCTGCTTCCGGTAGAAGATCTTCTGCAGCTGATCCGGAGTCCAAGGCCTGACGTCTCCACTCTCCTCCTCGTCTGGTGCTCTCAACTTCGGCTTACCAAGCTTCGACGCCGACTTCTTCGCGGAGATGTGAGGTGTAGGGGGAGTGGTTTTGGGTGAAGATCCTTCCGTTTTCACGGTTGGATCTTCATCCGGCGGATCACGATTCGCATCGCGATCCGCAGGGGGCCCCGAAGGGCCCAAGGGAGGAGGGTGAGGCTTCTCTTCGAGATCCATTGCTGGACCTGCCTCCTGTTCCTCGCCAGAGTTCCTCCCAGTGCTCTGGCGGTCGGTGAATCCTTCACTCTTCAGATGCGACGACGGCGATTCACCTTCCGTCGACGCGCCGATTCCTGGCTCAACTTTGATCTTGGCATCTTCCTGGTCGGACTCACGGTGATATCCGGAGTCACCAGAAGATCCGGGCACGCGCACCATTGTGGCGTAGTGGCTCGCGAGGAAACTCGACGCGAGGGGCACTCACACACTTGGCGTCCGGACTCCCGACTGACGGAGGGGGTACTCCGCTTGCCGTGGGGGGCTCTGAAGACTTGCTCACCTTGTGTACCCGTCGGGTTGGACGATTACGCTCTTCTTGATGACTCGGAAGAGATGCCGGGCTTGATCTGGGTTGAGTGGGTGTGGACGGCACTTGGGTTTCGGCTTGACGGCTTGTGGTAACTCTTCACTTGCCGTCGGTTAGGGTGTAGATCACGGGGTAGCGTAGATCCACGGGGGGTCCTAGGGTGTGTTCACCAAAGGCCAATAATTCCAATACGATGCTTGACTGCCTCCTTCTGGCAGGGATCTTGAGGGGGGTGAGAAGGGAGCGTGGGCGACCTGGGCAAGCTATCCAGGCGTTCTTGCGCTTCTTCTTGTAGATCGCTGCAGTCCTTGGTCGTCAGAGGGGGCCAATATACTTCCCAGCTCCGGAATAGGTAGGACGCTTGATATATAAGAAGAACTCCCTCTCTTGTTGAGCGTTAACTCACTTGTTCTCTAGGAAGCAAAAAGACACACTTGTTCGCTAGCCGGCAAATTATACACTGATATGCAATTCCCTAAACCTCTTCCCCAAGCCTCGACGCCTCTCTGCCACACGTTGCCAAACTGGCTCCACAATCGTACTTAGCCTTGACGATGCCTTGATCACACCGCGATCACCACACACCGCGATCACCACAGCATGTACCATGATTATGGTACCTTGATCTTCCCTGGGGATCGCGCTTGGTGTACTCGAATGACTGCACCATTCCCTGGGGATCACCGCGATCTCGACCTTGAGATCACTGCGATCTTCGACCTTGAGATCACCCTGGTGTATCGAAATGATTGTACCGGACCCCGATGATCGCTTTCGACTTGTGATGGAATGATTGGGCCACGATCATGTTCGTGATCCTGTCGGACCGTACCATATAAACGGTACCGTGGTCATGTAGCGTCACATCGTGATCACGGAGACGGTGTACCCCCAACGTGGCACAGTGATCCCGAGCCGGTCCTTTCCGTCAAACAAGATTCTCACTTCACCACAAGACAGCAGCTTCAGCTCGGCCTTCAAGACAGGACCGCCGCCCAGCACCACGATCCCACGCACCCACCCGGTCTCGATGGGGTCCGCGTCATCGAGCCGTCGCTGTCGCCGCCATTGCGTCGCTGACTACCGGCCTGACGGCCACAGCGGCCCCAGTCTTTCGCGCGGCCACGCCCACCGACGGGCGACGTCGCTCCCAGACACGATGGGGACCCAAGGTTAGCATTCCCCGGGCCGCACGACGTCCAGGATCCAGGTGGGGACCTCCACGCGCGACAGGGGCCGCCGGCCAACTTCCTGTCAGCGCCTCCGGGGCCACTGGCCAACTTCCGGAGCGTGTGGAGGCCACCACCACGACACCATGTACGGTATCGGACGCTGGTGAAGGACTGACGCCGCCGGACCTGTGGACACTCCGCTTTGACGGCGCTTGTCGCCACAACCCCGGACCGGGAGGAGCTGGCGCAGCTCTGTTCGACCCGAGTGACGCCGTGGTGTGGACGTGTTCCCACTACCTCCCGAGCAGCCAGGAAACGAACAATACCGCCGAGTACACGGCACTGCTGCTCGGGGTGCAGAGTGCGCTTCACCACGGCGTCACTCACCTGAGGATCGAAGGTGACAGCAACCTGGTGATTGCCCAGGTCAAGGGCACCTTCGCGTGCAGGAACGCGAGGCTCCGGCAGCTCCGCAACCGCGTCCGACATGCGCTCCGCTCCGTGGACAAGTACACCCTCCGCCACATCGACCGCAAGGCCAACGCTCACGCAGACCGTCTGGCCAACCGCGCGCTGGACCGGCGGTCGAGTAGCAATGAGTGCGGGCCACACGGCTCGTGCATGGAGCGATGCTGTGGCACCGACACGACACCAGCGGTGCAAGGACCGACACCGCAAGCAGCAGCAGCAAGTGCCAGTGCAGGTGTGGCCCCAGTGGCAGCGGCAGACGATGGTAGCGTGGACGACGACGCCATGGAGGTCGATGCCGAGATTGCAGCACGAGATGCGGGCGAAGCCTTCCCAGTCTTGCCCATCGGCCCAGGCTCAGCCCCAGAGCGCAACCTCGGCTTCGACTGCGCCAACTCAGCGACGAGGAACGCGACGCAGCAGCGGACGCCCTCCAGGAGCTTAGCGACGTCATGGCCAGCAAGATCGTTGACGCAGACAGTTGGGCCACCGGTGAAGGCTACATCAGCGCCATACCGGAGCGCATCCGAGAGGTGCTGCAGCCGTACACCACGCGACCACCACAGCCTGGACACCAGCAGCAGCAACGGCGACGGCCACCACGTGTGACACGCAACCAGCGCGAACACCGGCTAGACGAAGCGCTGGACGACATGCAAGCCACGCAGCAAGCAGCACCGCGGGACCAACGGGCGATACATCGAGCGCGGCGTCGCGTCGGGCGTGTCCGGGCATCGATGGCCAAGCAAGAGCTACGGCAGGCGTTCGCCAAGGACGAGTCCAAGTGTGTGTCCAAGATATTGGCCGGTGCCTCGGCGGAGACAGCGGCGGAAGAGCACGTCGACGAGTGCCCGATTGACGCCGCCACGCTGCATGCCCACTTCACAGGCACCAATGCGCCACGGACGGACTTCGACTACGACGCTGCATGCGGTCAAGAATTTCGAGCAGCGCTGGACAGCATGCAGCCGCCGACCGTTGCGACCGACGCGTTCGAGGAAGAGTTGACGATCGACGAGGTGGAGGACCAGCTTACACGCGCGGCCAAGACCTCCAGCCCGGGCCATGACGGCATCGGCTACGACATCTACAGTCGCTTCGCCGCGCAGCTCGTGCCACTGCTCCACGCCGCGTACCAGTTCTGCTGGCTGCATCGGCGCGTGCCAGCCCTGTGGAAGTTGGGCATCGTTCGCCTCATCCACAAGAAGGGCGACCCGATGCAGCCAACGAACTGGCGACCGATCTGCCTGCAGCCCGCGATTTACAAGATCTACAGCGGACTGCTGGCGCGTCGGCTGTCGCGCTGGCTGGAGCAGAACCAGCGCCTCCCCATGGCACAGAAGGGGTTCCGAGCGTTCAATGGTTGCCATGAACACAATTTCGTGGCAACCACGCTCCTGGATCAGACGCGCCGGTCGCACCGCAGGCTGTACCAAGTCTGGTACGACCTGCGGAACGCGTTCGGGTCGCTGCCGCAGCAGCTCATGTGGAGCGTGCTCCGCCACCTCGGCGTCGACGCAAGTTTCATCGCCCGGTGCAAGAACATCTACCAAGACTCGGCTTTCGTGGTGGCGAACGGGGTGGACGGCGCGACGGATCCTGTCCGCCAGGAGGTGGGCGTGTACCAAGGTTGTCCCCTGAGCCCCCTCCTCTTCATCTCGGCGCTTGTGCCGCTCATCCGCCGCCTCGAGAAGCTCGACGGCGTAGGGGTGCCGTTGGCCGAGGGTGTACGACCGTGTGCCACCGCCTACGCCGACGACATCAAGGTGTTCAGTGACAGCGCCGCTGGCATCCGCAAATGCCACGACGCTGTCACTCGCTTCCTCGAGTGGACAGGCCTACGGGCGAACCCTGGCAAGTGTGCCAGCCTAGCCGTGACGACAAACGCCCGCGGCAACCCGGTCCGCGACGACGGCGTGCACCTAGAGCTGCACGACGAAGCCGTCGCCCCCCTCAGTCTCCACGACAGCTATCGCTACCTGGGTGTGGGCGATGGCTTCGACCATGTGCGCCACCGCCTCCAGCTTGAACCCAAGCTCCAACAGATCAAGCGAGAGGCGGTGGCGCTGATGCAGTCCGGACTGGCGGGGTGGCAGGTGGTGAAGGCGCTCAAGACCTTCGTGTACCCCAAGGTCGAGTACGCGCTGCGCCACCTACGACCACTACAGTCCCAGCTCCAAGGCTTCGACCGCGCCGTCGTCCGTGGCCTGCGCCACCTACTGCGCCTCCCCCAGTCCGCCACCACCGAGTTCTTCTACACACCAACGTCTGGAGGTGGGCTGGGGCTGCAGTCCCTCGTGGAGATGCATCAGGCGCTGCAGGTGGCGCATGCCTGGCAGATGCTCCATTCCAAGGACGCGGCCGTCGTGGCCGTTGCGAAGGAGCAGGTCTGCCAGGTAGCACGCAAGCGCTACCGCCTGCAAGAAGACCATTGGCGCGGGCGTGGTGACGAGCTCGTGAGGCTCTTCCTCAACTCCGAGCTCGCCGCCTCGCCCTTCGCTGACTGCCTCCGCCGCAACGGTGACATCGGATCCCTCTGGACGGACGTGCAGCGCACGCTCCGCCTCCATCACCTCAGCCTGACGGCTCAAGACGACAGAGATGGCCAAGACCCGCTTGCCCTTCGCGTGCCGCACCACACCAAGTGGCTCGACCACAAGACTGTGCTGCGGCACGTGAAGTTGCACATGAAGATCCGCCACCAGACCCGATGGAAGGGGCTAGTGGACCAGGGCAAGACGGTGCGCGTGCACGGTGGCCTCGGTGCGAAGTTCGTGTCGACCGGGGCGGGGCTGTCGGACGACGCATACCGGTTCGGCGTGAAGGCCCGCCTCAACCAGGTCGACACGAACGCCGTGCTCAAGCGCAAGCGGCTGCGGTCCAGCAAGACCTGCAGAGACCCGACCTGCTCCTCGGCCGAGACGCTGGCTCATGCTCTCAATCACTGCGCGTCCAACATGGACGCCATCCGCCAGCGTCATGACGACGCCTTAGAGCAGATCGGGTCCAAGATCCGCGGCGCGCTTGAGCGAGCCAAGTCGACCACAGAGCTGCGCCTGAACCAGACGGTGCCTGAGTATACAGGCGCAGCTCTGCGACCCGACATCGTCCTGCGGAACGTGGCCGCCAAGAAGATGGTGATCGCCGACTTGGCAGTCACGTTCGAGGACCACGCGGCCGGCGCTCGTCACTCCTCGCTGCAGCTCAGCCACGATCACAAGACACTCAAGTACCAGCCGATCGTGGCAGAGCTGCGGGTGCAGGGGTGGCAGGTGCAGACCGCGGCGATTGTGTACGGGTCGCTGGGCTCGGTGCAGCCCAGCAACTTCAAGACGTACACCGAGAAGTTGAAGTTGCACAAGCGCGAGGCTCGACAGCTGGATCTTCAACTGTCGAGCCACTGCATTCGGGCCAGCCACCGCATCTGGGGCTGGCATTGCCGGCGCCACCGCGAAGGGCAACGGAGCGGCAACGCCTCGCGAGTGTCGCGTGGGTCTGGGGGGACCCCGCGGCGCACATCGCAGGCAAGGGCACGGCGATAAGCTGGTCATTGACCGACAGGGCACTACCCAGGTAGGGAACCGCCCTTCAGAAACCCAGGAAGACACAAACACCCTCCCTTTAGTGACATACATATTTTAGGCTACATTTCAGTTACGGAGAGGTTACTAACTGGTAAATAAAAAGCACTTTTCTGTTCTAATCAGTGTGAAAACTGGTTTTCCTCATTTTTGGGGATCTTTTTCACATTCATTTTTGGACTTCCCGTTGCGGCCGGCTTGCTGGGCGTTTACGGGGCGGTCTCCGGGGGGTTGCACCACTTCCCCCGCGAGGCCAACTACATTTGTTCTTTTCTACTTGCATCTTCTTCTTGGGTTTTCTTGTCCCTTGCCTTTTCTTTTTGGCCAATTAGATCGCAGCGATGCGGCTATTTTGGCCAATCAGAGAGCGAGCCCTGTCCTCGGACAGCGAGGCGTCCACAGCCAGCCAATCGAGCCTCGCCAGCGACGCGTCTTTCTATAGCGCGGCCGCTGACGAGGCCGATCTGGCCGTCACGGATTGGCCGGATTTTCCACCAATCAGTGACGCAGCGGATCCACCAGCGGATCCGCTGGAGGATCCGCTAGGGCTGGGGTTGCACACTTTTGCCCCCGTTTCGAGCCCTTTGGCTTCCGAAAATGGCTCGGAGGAGCCTCCACCGGCCGTCCGCTGGAGCCCGCGGGCCCGTCCACAACCGGGACTGGGCCTCCCATACTCGGTCTGAGTATGGGAGAATCCCTGCTCTCACAGAGAGCAGATTCCGCGTCCGGTTTCGAAGCCGCCGCCTCGGCCGAGGCTGGCGCCGCCTATGATGGCGCCGAGAACGACGGCTCCCCCGCCACCGCCAGGCCTCCGCCGGACCTCCAAGCGCGCCGTTTGGCTTCTCCGGTGTCTCTGCCCGCCTCTCCGCCGCTCGGTGCCGCTCCGCCCCCGTCCTGTGGTCGAATCTCACCCGGCAGGGCGGGCGGCATGCTGCCCGATTGGGTAGCGCCGAGCGACGGCCTCTCCTCGGCCTCTCCGCCTCCTACGGCGGTCCAAGCGCGCCGTTTGGCTGACCAAGACCCCGGGCCAGCCTCTCAGCCACTCGCCGCCGCCCTGCCTGCCTCCAGTGTTGTGATTCCACCCGGCAGGGCGGACGGCATGCTGCCTGAACAGACAGCACCCGGGGCAGCGCTCGTAGCCGCTACGGCTCGCGCTCTCGCGGCTTCTGCCGCCCCCCACGAACTCCCCACGGACAGCAGCGACGACGAGGACGCTCAAGACGACGCCGCCGCCGCTCCTGCTCCGCGAGAAGACCCCCCGACTGATGGCTACTCACCCGGCAGGGCGGCTGGCATGCTGCCCGCCGGTGGAGTAGCCATGTTGGCCACCACCGCCCAAGTCTCCGCCGCAGCTGCGACTGCTGCTGCTCATCGAGTCGCAGTAGTCGCAGCTGTACAAGCACCATCTCCTGCTGGATGCGCCGCCGTGGAGCACCACGCGCGCGCCGAGCCGTGCCAAGACCAAGAATTCCAAGCTCGCGCGCGCGTGGCGCTTCAAGATGGCGACGCGACCAGCAGGAGTGGCCGCTCTACTGCTGACGGCGGAGACGGGGCCAAGACCAAGGATAGCGACGCAGACACAGCGCAGCTTCAGGCCGCTCAAGCAGCACCAGGCCCACAGAACCACGCGCCGTACGACGGCCACTTGGACCCGGTGCTGGCAGTGTACGCACACAACGCCCCTGCATTCACATGCGCGTTGTGTGTGTACACGGCACGCAACTTCGCGGACCTGACGAAGCACCGCCATGCAGCGCATCGTCGCACCCGCTTCGTGGATCACTTCCACAGCGGGTGTACGTGCGGCATCGGCTTCCGGTCGCGCGTGGCAGCTACGCGACACGCTCAAGCCTGTGCAGGCAGCAAGAACGCCTCCGTGGCTGCCTCGCGCGACCCAGCAACCACTGCCGTCCAAACCAGAAGCGACGAAGAGGACCTCACACCTTCCGGTCCTCTGGTCGCGGCAGTATCTGCAGCCGCAGCAGCCGCATCAAGCGCCACTCCAGCTGCAGATACTGCCACAGTGCAGAGCGCCGTGCCCTCCGCTGCTCCTGGGCTCCAGTACGCCCCCCACGTACTGGAGCCACTCGCACCACCCCCGGAGCTACGCTTTGGCGGCAAACGCCGCCGCCTCAACTCGCCGGCTGACCTGGACGCGCTGCTGCAGGGCTTGGAGGAGCTGCCCCTGGACGTGGTGATGGAGACGGAGACGACGGAGTCGCAGCCCTCGAAGACCAAGGACGCCACCACCACCACGGACAGGCCAACACGATGGGGTCCCCACCCCAGAGCAGTGGCGGCTGCAGCCATCGCGCAGCTGGTGACCGGCGAGACAGCAGCTTCAGCTCGGCCTTCAAGACAGGACCGCCGCCCAGCACCACGATCCCACGCACCCACCCGGTCTCGATGGGGTCCGCGTCATCGAGCCGTCGCTGTCGCCGCCATTGCGTCGCTGACTACCGGCCTGACGGCCACAGCGGCCCCAGTCTTTCGCGCGGCCACGCCCACCGACGGGCGACGTCGCTCCCAGACACGATGGGGACCCAAGGTTAGCATTCCCCGGGCCGCACGACGTCCAGGATCCAGGTGGGGACCTCCACGCGCGACAGGGGCCGCCGGCCAACTTCCTGTCAGCGCCTCCGGGGCCACTGGCCAACTTCCGGAGCGTGTGGAGGCCACCACCACGACACCATGTACGGTATCGGACGCTGGTGAAGGACTGACGCCGCCGGACCTGTGGACACTCCGCTTTGACGGCGCTTGTCGCCACAACCCCGGACCGGGAGGAGCTGGCGCAGCTCTGTTCGACCCGAGTGACGCCGTGGTGTGGACGTGTTCCCACTACCTCCCGAGCAGCCAGGAAACGAACAATACCGCCGAGTACACGGCACTGCTGCTCGGGGTGCAGAGTGCGCTTCACCACGGCGTCACTCACCTGAGGATCGAAGGTGACAGCAACCTGGTGATTGCCCAGGTCAAGGGCACCTTCGCGTGCAGGAACGCGAGGCTCCGGCAGCTCCGCAACCGCGTCCGACATGCGCTCCGCTCCGTGGACAAGTACACCCTCCGCCACATCGACCGCAAGGCCAACGCTCACGCAGACCGTCTGGCCAACCGCGCGCTGGACCGGCGGTCGAGTAGCAATGAGTGCGGGCCACACGGCTCGTGCATGGAGCGATGCGCACCGACACGACACCAGCGGTGCAAGGACCGACACCGCAAGCAGCAGCAGCAAGTGCCAGTGCAGGTGTGGCCCCAGTGGCAGCGGCAGACGATGGTAGCGTGGACGACGACGCCATGGAGGTCGATGCCGAGATTGCAGCACGAGATGCGGGCGAAGCCTTCCCAGTCTTGCCCATCGGCCCAGGCTCAGCCCCAGAGCGGCAACCTCGGCTTCGACTGCGCCAACTCAGCGACGAGGAACGCGACGCAGCAGCGGACGCCCTCCAGGAGCTTAGCGACGTCATGGCCAGCAAGATCGTTGACGCAGACAGTTGGGCCACCGGTGAAGGCTACATCAGCGCCATACCGGAGCGCATCCGAGAGGTGCTGCAGCCGTACACCACGCGACCACCACAGCCTGGACACCAGCAGCAGCAACGGCGACGGCCACCACGTGTGACACGCAACCAGCGCGAACACCGGCTAGACGAAGCGCTGGACGACATGCAAGCCACGCAGCAAGCAGCACCGCGGGACCAACGGGCGATACATCGAGCGCGGCGTCGCGTCGGGCGTGTCCGGGCATCGATGGCCAAGCAAGAGCTACGGCAGGCGTTCGCCAAGGACGAGTCCAAGTGTGTGTCCAAGATATTGGCCGGTGCCTCGGCGGAGACAGCGGCGGAAGAGCACGTCGACGAGTGCCCGATTGACGCCGCCACGCTGCATGCCCACTTCACAGGCACCAATGCGCCACGGACGGACTTCGACTACGACGCTGCATGCGGTCAAGAATTCCGAGCAGCGCTGGACAGCATGCAGCCGCCGACCGTTGCGACCGACGCGTTCGAGGAAGAGTTGACGATCGACGAGGTGGAGGACCAGCTTACACGCGCGGCCAAGACCTCCAGCCCGGGCCATGACGGCATCGGCTACGACATCTACAGTCGCTTCGCCGCGCAGCTCGTGCCACTGCTCCACGCCGCGTACCAGTTCTGCTGGCTGCATCGGCGCGTGCCAGCCCTGTGGAAGTTGGGCATCGTCCGCCTCATCCACAAGAAGGGCGACCCGATGCAGCCAACGAACTGGCGACCGATCTGCCTGCAGCCCGCGATTTACAAGATCTACAGCGGACTGCTGGCGCGTCGGCTGTCGCGCTGGCTGGAGCAGAACCAGCGCCTCCCCATGGCACAGAAGGGGTTCCGAGCGTTCAATGGTTGCCATGAACACAATTTCGTGGCAACCACGCTCCTGGATCAGACGCGCCGGTCGCACCGCAGGCTGTACCAAGTCTGGTACGACCTGCGGAACGCGTTCGGGTCGCTGCCGCAGCAGCTCATGTGGAGCGTGCTCCGCCACCTCGGCGTCGACGCAAGTTTCATCGCCCGGTGCAAGAACATCTACCAAGACTCGGCTTTCGTGGTGGCGAACGGGGTGGACGGCGCGACGGATCCTGTCCGCCAGGAGGTGGGCGTGTACCAAGGTTGTCCCCTGAGCCCCCTCCTCTTCATCTCGGCGCTTGTGCCGCTCATCCGCCGCCTCGAGAAGCTCGACGGCGTAGGGGTGCCGTTGGCCGAGGGTGTACGACCGTGTGCCACCGCCTACGCCGACGACATCAAGGTGTTCAGTGACAGCGCCGCTGGCATCCGCAAATGCCACGACGCTGTCACTCGCTTCCTCGAGTGGACAGGCCTACGGGCGAACCCTGGCAAGTGTGCCAGCCTAGCCGTGACGACAAACGCCCGCGGCAACCCGGTCCGCGACGACGGCGTGCACCTAGAGCTGCACGACGAAGCCGTCGCCCCCCTCAGTCTCCACGACAGCTATCGCTACCTGGGTGTGGGCGATGGCTTCGACCATGTGCGCCACCGCCTCCAGCTTGAACCCAAGCTCCAACAGATCAAGCGAGAGGCGGTGGCGCTGATGCAGTCCGGACTGGCGGGGTGGCAGGTGGTGAAGGCGCTCAAGACCTTCGTGTACCCCAAGGTCGAGTACGCGCTGCGCCACCTACGACCACTACAGTCCCAGCTCCAAGGCTTCGACCGCGCCGTCGTCCGTGGCCTGCGCCACCTACTGCGCCTCCCCCAGTCCGCCACCACCGAGTTCTTCTACACACCAACGTCTGGAGGTGGGCTGGGGCTGCAGTCCCTCGTGGAGATGCATCAGGCGCTGCAGGTGGCGCATGCCTGGCAGATGCTCCATTCCAAGGACGCGGCCGTCGTGGCCGTTGCGAAGGAGCAGGTCTGCCAGGTAGCACGCAAGCGCTACCGCCTGCAAGAAGACCATTGGCGCGGGCGTGGTGACGAGCTCGTGAGGCTCTTCCTCAACTCCGAGCTCGCCGCCTCGCCCTTCGCTGACTGCCTCCGCCGCAACGGTGACATCGGATCCCTCTGGACGGACGTGCAGCGCACGCTCCGCCTCCATCACCTCAGCCTGACGGCTCAAGACGACAGAGATGGCCAAGACCCGCTTGCCCTTCGCGTGCCGCACCACACCAAGTGGCTCGACCACAAGACTGTGCTGCGGCACGTGAAGCTGCACATGAAGATCCGCCACCAGACCCGATGGAAGGGGCTAGTGGACCAGGGCAAGACGGTGCGCGTGCACGGTGGCCTCGGTGCGAAGTTCGTGTCGACCGGGGCGGGGCTGTCGGACGACGCATACCGGTTCGGCGTGAAGGCCCGCCTCAACCAGGTCGACACGAACGCCGTGCTCAAGCGCAAGCGGCTGCGGTCCAGCAAGACCTGCAGAGACCCGACCTGCTCCTCGGCCGAGACGCTGGCTCATGCTCTCAATCACTGCGCGTCCAACATGGACGCCATCCGCCAGCGTCATGACGACGCCTTAGAGCAGATCGGGTCCAAGATCCGCGGCGCGCTTGAGCGAGCCAAGTCGACCACAGAGCTGCGCCTGAACCAGACGGTGCCTGAGTATACAGGCGCAGCTCTGCGACCCGACATCGTCCTGCGGAACGTGGCCGCCAAGAAGATGGTGATCGCCGACTTGGCAGTCACGTTCGAGGACCACGCGGCCGGCGCTCGTCACTCCTCGCTGCAGCTCAGCCACGATCACAAGACACTCAAGTACCAGCCGATCGTGGCAGAGCTGCGGGTGCAGGGGTGGCAGGTGCAGACCGCGGCGATTGTGTACGGGTCGCTGGGCTCGGTGCAGCCCAGCAACTTCAAGACGTACACCGAGAAGTTGAAGTTGCACAAGCGCGAGGCTCGACAGCTGGATCTTCAACTGTCGAGCCACTGCATTCGGGCCAGCCACCGCATCTGGGGCTGGCATTGCCGGCGCCACCGCGAAGGGCAACGGAGCGGCAACGCCTCGCGAGTGTCGCGTGGGTCTGGGGGGACCCCGCGGCGCACATCGCAGGCAAGGGCACGGCGATAAGCTGGTCATTGACCGACAGGGCACTACCCAGGTAGGGAACCGCCCTTCAGAAACCCAGGAAGACACAAACACCCTCCCTTTAGTGACATACATATTTTAGGCTACATTTCAGTTACGGAGAGGTTACTAACTGGTAAATAAAAAGCACTTTTCTGTTCTAATCAGTGTGAAAACTGGTTTTCCTCATTTTTGGGGATCTTTTTCACATTCATTTTTGGACTTCCCGTTGCGGCCGGCTTGCTGGGCGTTTACGGGGCGGTCTCCGGGGGGTTGCACCACTTCCCCCGCGAGGCCAACTACATTTGTTCTTTTCTACTTGCATCTTCTTCTTGGGTTTTCTTGTCCCTTGGGTAGTTGTCCTTTTATCTTTTTGACCAATTAGATCGCAGCGATGCGGCTATTTTGGCCAATCAGAGAGCGAGCCCTGTCCTCGGACAGCGAGTGCTCCACAGCCAGGCAATCGAGCCTCGCCAGCGACGCGTCTTTCTATAGCGCGGCCGCTGACGAGGCCGACCTGGCCGTCGCAGATTGGTCGGATTTTCAGCCAATCAGCGACGACGGGGGCGTAGGGTTACACACTTTTGCCCCCGTTTCGGCTTCAACTTCGGCCGAAATGGAGACAGAAGTGGCTCCACGCGCGGTGCCGTTGCTCGGCACCGGCGCAGCGTTACGAGCTGCAACTTCGGGCACGGGTCGGGGACCCGCCGCGCCCATTGCACCCCCCACTGCTGCGGCGCTCGAGGCCTGCAGCGACCAAGAGACGGCCCGCCCTTCGGCCGCACTGCCGCGTCGTTTCGGCGGCCAGGCAGCCGGCCCAGCCCACACGGACCCGTCCCGCGCGTACAGAGAACAGGACCGCGCCTACCAGCCTCCTCAAGCCTCGCCGGACTCCTCCGCGACGGCTCAAGATGGCGGCGCTGCCGCCGGCGCTCCTGCCGCCCCACGACCCTCTCCGCCACCCCAAGCGCGCCGTTTGGCTTCCCAAGTCGCACCGCTCGCCCCTCCCGCCTTCGACGCGCTCCACGACCCCCCCGATGATGTGGCACGACCCGGCAGGGCGAGCGGCATGCTGCCCGAGCCGGTCGTGCCAGGGGCAGCGCTCGCAGCCGCCACGGCTCGCGCTCTCGCGGCTTCCGCCGGCCCCCAAGATCTCCCCTCGGACAGCAGCGACGACGAGGACGGCCAAGACGTCCACGCCGCCGCTCCAGCCCCCCGTGAAGCACCCCCGGATGATGGCTACCCACCCGGCAGGGCGAGCGGCATGCTGCTCGCCGGTGGAGTAGCCACTACTGCTGCCCAAGCTTCCCGCTCTGCTGCTCGCGTCGCCGTGGAGCACCACGTGCACGCCGAGCCGGACCAAGACCAAGCACCCACGGCTCGCGTGCGCGTGGAGCCCATGCAGGTCGACGCGACCAGCAGCAGCGACGATGAGGAGTTGAAGGCGGGCGACGACGGACCGGCGCCCATGCTGGTGGACGATCAAGGCCGCTCCGCCGCCGCCACCGCAGACACCACGGTGGACACCGGGTGGTGCACACCGTGGAGCCGACCGCCTTCGCCGCCCACGCTTCGCGTCGGAGTCAAGCGCCGCCGCATGGACGACGGAGACGACGAGGACATGCAGGTGCTGGCGGAGCTCCTCGCTGAGGATGAGGACCAGGCTGGGGCTCAAGCTCCAGCGCTCAGGCTATCCGCGGCCAGCGCTCACCCGGCCTCGGTCCTCTCCGTGTATGTGCACAACGCATCGCGCTTCGAGTGCACGCTGTGCACATACACGGCCGCCAGCTTCGCCTCGCTCAACCGACACCGCGACACTCGGCACCGGCGCACAGCCTTCCTGGATCGCTTCTCGGCAGGCTGCGCGTGCGGCACGCCATTCGCTTCGAGGCTGGCTGCAGCGAGACACGCGCAAGTGTGCGCCAGCCTCTCGAGCACCAAGTTAGCGGAGACTGCACCGGCAGCAGGGGCATTGAGCTCCACTGCTGATGCAGTCGAAGCACCCGTGACGGCGGCCACCGACCTGCCCCCACCAGACCAAGCAGAGCCCAGCGTGTCCCCCCCGCGACTGGGCTCACATGCCTGCCATGCCCCGACCGTAAGTACGCAGGCCGCAGTGCAGCAGCGACCGTCGACAAGGTGGGGCCCGCCACTCGCCGACGCCGTGGTGGCAGCTCGATGGACCACGCACCCAGCACCAAGGACCACGCGCTGGGGCCCACCGCTCTCTGACCAGGCCGTGGAGGCAACTGCAGCCACGCTTCCACCGGCAGCAGCGGTGGTGGCGGTGCACCACGACGAGCCTCCGACCCGGTGGGGACCTTGCCTTCCGGACGACGTGATCGAGGCCCGGGCAGCCTCGCTCGAGCCGCTGCAACCGACGCAGTGGGACCCGCCACTGTCGCGCAGCGTCGTGGCGTCCAGGATTGCCGACCACCTACTCCCGTCCGCTACCACCACGCATGCCGACGACCATCATCCCCCAGCGCACCCGACAGGGCAGGCAGCTAACGGCGGTGCACAGGACAGCGAGCCGATGGACTGGTCACCGGTGTGGACCGACGAAGAGTCCAAGGAGACCGACCCACCGGAGCCTGCACCGCGGACGACCGACGCGGAGGCATGCACCACCAGCGACACCGACGACGACCGCAACGGTGAGTGGCTTCTGCGCTTCGACGGCGCTTGCCGTGCGAACCCAGGACCTGGTGGCGCGGGGGCAGCTCTATTCAGGCCAAGCGGTGCAGTCTTGTGGACTTGCTCTCAATACGACCCCAGCCGCAACGGAACAAACAACACGGCTGAGTACACCGCGTTGCTGCTCGGGGCCAGGGCCGCCGCTGACCACGGCGTGAAGAAGCTGCGCATCGAAGGAGACAGCACTCTGGTCATCCAGCAGGTGCGCGGCATCTACGCAGCGCGTAGCACGCGACTCCGAGCGCTGCGGAACGACGTCAAGGCTGAGCTCAAGCGAGTTGGAAGCTTTTCACTGCACCACATTGACCGACAAGCCAACGGCCACGCCGACCGCCTCGCCAACCGGGCGCTCGACCTCCGCCGCACGGTGATGGAATGCGGTGCCCACAGCAACGGTGAGGGGTGCACTTCCACTGTGACGGTGACGTTGCCCCCAGGACAGACCCAGCCGACCGATCGACTAACGCAAACGAGCCGTATCGACGGCTCCGACGGAGAGCATGGTGATCGTAGAGATTGTAGCGCTCGTAGCGACGGTGGAGATCGCAGAGACTGTGGATATCATAGAGCCATGGGAAATTGCGGAGTTTATGGAGAGTGTGGAGTTTGTGGAGATTGTGGAGATCGTGGAGTTTGTGGAGATTGTGGAGATCGTGGGGTTTGTGGAGATGGTGGAGATGGTGGAGTTTGTGGAGATTGTGGAGATATCGATGACGGAGAAGTCTATTCACCGATGCGTGTAGGACCGGACGCTGTTCCAGCGCGCCGACCACGCCTCCGTCTGCGAAACTTGACGGAAGACGAACACGAAGAAGCATCCAATGTGGTGGAACGACTCGGTGCGGCAATTGCTGCAAAGATTGTGGATGCTAGTGACTGGGAGTCGGCGGAGGGCTACATCACAGCCCTTCCCCACCTCCTCTACGATAAATTGTTGCCTTACACTCAGGCACAGCACCACACCCGACCGGAACCCAGACGCCAGACACAGCGAGGTCAACGGCAGCAGCAGCAGCAGCAGCACGGGTCCCAAGAACAGCATCGGCATCAGCCACACCGCCGGTCTCGCCGCCGACAAGGACGTTCCGGTGCGAGGAAACGCAAGCGACGACAGCGCCCGCAACGCGTAACTACGCACCACCGAGAACACAGGCTTGATGAAGCACTGGACAACCTGGCTATGGTGGAGAACACTGCGCCCAGCGACCATACAGCTGTCAACAGAGCTCGCCGGCGGGTGGGCAGGGTGAACTCGGCCATCGAACAGCAACGCCTCCGGCACCGATTCGACAAGGCAGAAAAGGACTGCGTGGCGGACATCTTAGCCAAGGCGCGTGACAAAAGGATGGCGCAGACGACCGGCGCACCGGCTGGTGCACCGACGAGCGGGCCGGCCGAGGATGAGGGCACATGCCCCATTTCGAGTGAGCTTCTCCACCAGCACTTTACGCGGGTAAACACGCCCCGGTCCCGCTTCGACCCAATGGATCCTGTCGGAGCCAAGTTCCGCGAGGCGCTAGCACGTCTACCTACCGCAGCCAACGCCATGGAGCTACTCAATGATGCCCCTACCGTGGACGATATCGAAGACCAGCTCCTGCACGCACGCGCCGCCTCCAGCCCCGGTCTCGATGGAATTGGCTACGATATATACAAGAAGTTTGCCGTGTAGCTCCTCCCCGCCCTCCACGCAGCTTTCGACTGCTGCTGGCGCCACCGGAGCGTCCCCCAGAGCTGGAAGCTCGGCTTCGTGCGACTCATACACAAGAAGGGTGACCGGCAAGACCCGGCCAACTGGCGTCCGATCTGCCTGCAACAAACAGTGTACAAGCTGTACACAGGAGTTCTGTCTCGGAAGTTCACGCGCTGGCTGGACGCTAACGGCCGCCACGCAGACGCGCAAAAAGGCTTTCGAGCTGTCAATGGCTGTGGTGAACACAATTTTCTGGCGTCGACGCTGATCGACCATGCCCGCCGCAGCCGCAAGGAGCTCCACGTGGTCTGGTACGACCTGAAGAATGCCTTCGGTAGCGCACCACAGGAGCTACTGTGGAAAGTGCTCGAGCTCATGGAAGTGCCACCGGCATTCATTCAAGTCTGCCAGGGACTGTATTACAACGCTGCCTTCACTGTCGGCAACGCCGCCGACGGGCCGACGGACCTGGTGCGTCAGCTGGTGGGGGTGTTCCAGGGCTGCCCACTCAGCCCACACCTGTTCACCGCGGCGATCAGCCCCCTGCTTCACGCGTTGCAACGACTACCGACCACGGGCGTTCAACTGTCAGCCGACGACCGCCCCGGTGCTTCAGCCTACGCTGACGACCTTAAGGTGTTCAGCAGCACAGTGGACGGCGTCAGGCAACAACATGCACTCGTGACAGACTTCCTTCGCTGGACCGGCATGGAGGCCAACCCCAACAAGTGCTGCACCATGTCGGTACAGCGGGACTCCCGTGGAGTCCTGAAGACCTACGGCCTCGGCCTGGAACTGGATGCCACACCGATCCCGGCGCTGGACATGTCGGCGTCGTACGCTTACCTTGGGATCGGTGATGGTTTTGACCACGTGCGCCGCCGTGTCGAGCTGGCCCCCAAACTCCGTGAGCTGAAGGACGACACAACAGCGCTCCTACAGTCCGGGCTGGCTCCGTGGCAGGTGGTGAAGGCCATCAAGGTGTACCTGTACCCACGCGTGGAGTACGCACTCCGCCACCTCCGCCCCTTCCAGCAGCAGCTGCAAGGCTACGACCGCCACCTTATCCGCGGCCTCCGCCACCTGCTCCGCCTCCCGACCACTGCCACGACGAGCTTCTTCTTCGCGCCAGTGTCGCGTGGCGGCCTCGGGCTTCTGCCGTTGACGGAGCTACATGCGGCGCTGCAGATCGCGCATGGGTGGCAGATGCTGAACTCGACAGACCCGGCCATCCAGCGGATCGCGCGCACGCAGCTCCGGCAGATTGCGGACCGGCGCCACCGCCTGGACCACGACCACTGGAAGGAGCGGGAGGTGGAGCTATGCGAGAGCTTCCTCAATTCCCAGCTTGGTTCGTCTCCCCACGCCCCACCCAAGCGCCGCAACGGCGACATCGGGTCGCTGTGGGTCGACCTCCAGCGCCACCTCCGCGCCCTCGGACTCAAGCTCGAGACCGCGCCGGCCCAGGCAGAGCCGTCCACACCGGAGCGACCGCTGCAGCTTCGCGTGCCGCACCACGACAAGTGGCTCGACCAGCGCACGATCCTGCGGCATGTGAAGCTGCACATGAAGAACCGCCACTGGCAACGGTGGGCCGCGATGAAAGACCAAGGCAAGACCGCCCGCACCCACGGTGGTGCTGGGAGCGGCTTCCTCTCGCGGCCACGCGGTCTGTGGGAGACCGACTACCGCTTTGCGGTGGCCGGTCGCCTCAACCAGATCGACACCAACAGTGTCTTGCAGCGCCGGCGACTCCGGGCGCACGGGACGTGCAGGCACTCAGGGTGCACTCGCCCGGAGACACTGGCCCACGTGCTCAACCACTGCCCGGGCACCATGGACGCGGTCCGAGGGCGCCATGATGAGGCGCTCAAGGCAATCGAGCGCGCGCTGCACGCATCAGCCGCGGACCGCCCGGACCGCGTCGAGCTCCGCGTGAACCAGACGGTGCCGTCGCTCACCGGCCCCGCGCTTCGGCCCGACCTGCAGCTGTACAACCACGCGACCAAGACTGTAGCGGTGGTCGACTTGGCCGTGGCGTTTGAGGAGCAGGCGAGCGACGACCCGGAGAGCTCAGCACTGGCGCGCATTGCCACACACAAGCGCGCCAAGTACAACCGCATCAAGCGACACCTCGAGCACCAAGGGTGGAAGGTGCACCTCTCAGCGCTCGTATACGGGTCGCTTGGTGCGGTGGCGGGTGGCAACCACAAGGTGTACACCGAGCACCTTGGGCTGCTCAAGCGCGATGCTAAGCGATCTGGAACCTACACTGCAGCCAACACCGCGCCCACCAACACCAAGTGCGACCAGGCCAAGACACAAGGGGCAGTCGGGCGACGGAGACCGGGGGGACTCCGTCGCACACCGGCCGCCAATAGACGGCAACCAGGCCCACCGCGGCCGAAAGGGCCACACCCACGTAGGGAACCGCCCTTGAAACCCAATCGGTACATTTTGGTCCGACACCTATGAGGTGCAACCTACACACCAATTTTACACTAAATAGGGACTACCAGGTAATTACTACCTGGAAGCACAGGATTAACCTTTTGGTAATACACATAATTTCTCTGTTCTAATCAGTGTGAAAACTGGTTTTCCTCATTTTTGGGGATCTTTTTCACATTCATTTTTGGACTTCCCGTTGCGGCCGGCTTGCTGGGCGTTTACGGGGCGGTCTCCGGGGGGTTGCACCACTTCCCCCGCGAGGCCAACTACATTTGTTCTTTTCTACTTGCATCTTCTTTATCGGGTTTTCTTGTCCCTTCGCCTTTTCTTTTTGACCAATTAGATCGCAGCGATGCGGCTATTTTGGCCAATCAGAGAGCGAGCCCTGTCCTCGGACAGCGAGGCGTCCACAGCCAGCCAATCGAGCCTCGCCAGCGACGCGTCTTTCTATAGCGCGGCCGCTGACGAGGCCGACCTGGCCGTAGCAGATTGGCCGGATTTTCCACCAATCAGTGACGCAGCGGATCCACCAGCGGATCCGCTGGTGGATCCGCTAGGGCTGGGGTTGCACACTTTTGCCCCCATTTCGAGCCCTTTGGCTTCTGAAAATGGCTCGGAAGAGCCTCCGCGCGCGGTGCCACTGCTCGGCACCGGCGCGGTTTCAGCCGTTGCAACTTCGGGCACGTGTGGGCCACACGCAGCGCCCATTGCACACCAAGCGCCTACACGGGCCGAGGCCTCGGGTGCGCAAGCGCCGGCCCGCCCTTCCAGCACCACCTCGCGTCCTTTCGGATCGCCCGCGCCCGTCCACCGTCCCCCGGGCCCTCCCACTTCAGGGCCGGGGCCTCCCATACTCGGTCTGAGTATGGGAGAATCCCTGCTCTCACAGAGAGCAGACGCCGCCTCCGGCTTCGAAGCCGCCGCCTCGGCCGAGGCTGGCGCCGCCTGTGATGGCGCCGAGAACGACGGCTCCCCCGCCGCCGCCAGGCCTCCGCCGGACCCCCAAGCGCGCCGTTTGGCTTCTACGGCGTCTCCCCTCGCCTCTCCGCCGCTCGGTGCCGCTCCGCCCCAGTCCTGTGGTCGAATCTCACCCGGCAGAGCGGGCGGCATGCTGCCAGACCAGACAGCACCCGGGGCAGCGCTCGTAGCCGCTACGGCTCGCGCTCTCGCGGCTTCTGCCGGCCCCCACGACCTCCACACGGACAGCAGCGACGACGACGACGGGCAAGACGACGCCGCCGCCGCTCCTGCGCTTCCCCAAGACCCCGCGACTGATGGCTACTCACCCGGCAGGGCGGCTGGCATGCTGCCCGCCGGTGGAGTAGCCACGTTGGCCACCACCGCCCAAGTCTCCGCCGCAGCTGCGACTGCTGCTGCTCATCGAGTCGCAGTAGTCGCAGCTGTACAAGCACCGCCTCCTGCTGGACGCGCCGTCGTGGAACACCACGCGCGCGCTGAGCCGTGCCAAGACCAAGACTCCCAGGCTCGCGCGCGCGTGGCGCTCCCAGACAGCGACGCGACCAGCAGCAGGATCGGCTGCAGCAGCTCGACGCTCCACAGGGACGACAGCGACGGCAGTTACCAAGACCATGACGACCAAGCCGTCGCTGCCGTCCCCATGGACGTTGATCAAGGTGCTCGGTGGCCGACAGCGGATCACCAGCCGCTGTCGCCGCCACCTGAGCTTCGAGTCGGCGGCAAGCGCCGCCGCCTGAACGAGGGCGACGACGAAGACGCCCGCGAGCTGGCCGAGCTTCTGCTGCTCGAAGAGGACGAGGCTGGCGACCATGAACCAGCGCCAAGGTTATCTGCAGCCAGCGCTCAACCGGCCTCCGTCCTCGCCGTGTACGCGCACAACGCGCAGCGCTTCAACTGCACGTTGTGCGTGTACTCGGCTGCCAGCTTCGCAGCACTGACGCGGCACAGAGACTCGCGCCACCGGCGCGTGGGCTTCCTGGACAAGTTCTCGGCCGGCTGCTCCTGCAGCACGCCCTTCGCCTCGAGGCTGGCCGCAGCAAGACATGCGCAAGCGTGCGCCAGCCTCGCGCGTCTTCCTCCGGTTGCGACTGCGCCAGCAGCAGGGGAGTTGAGCCCCACTGTTGATGCAGTCAACACCACCGACACGACGGCCACCGCCACACCCGACTCCCCCCAGCAAGACACAACGGAGCTCGCAGCGTCCCCCCCCGCTTGCGAGCTCCACCTCTGCTCCAGCACCAGACCCCAGACAGCAGAACCGCGGACGTTGGGGACCCTTGCTACCCCGGGAAGTGATTGCCGAGCGTGTCGCCACGCGCCTCGGAGAAGTCCCAGTGCCTCGCTGGGGACCACCACTGCCGCGCAGCGTGGTGGCATCCAGGATCGCCGACCGCCTGCTACCCGAGACCGACGAGGAGACCAAGGAGAACGGCGAGGCTGCCGCAGACGAGCGCGATCCGACCAGCGGCGACGACGACCAGCACGGCGAGTGGCTTCTGCGCTTCGACGGCGCCTGCCGGTCCAACCCAGGCCCAGGCGGCGCCGGAGCAGCACTATTCAAGCCCAGCGGCCCCGTCGTATGGACTTGCTCCCACTACGACCCCGACAGCAGCGGAACCAACAACACGGCAGAGTACACCGCGTTGCTGCTCGGGTCCAGGGCTGCCGCTGACCACGGCGTGAAGATGCTGCGCATCGAAGGAGACAGCACGCTGGTCATCCAGCAGGTGCGCGGCATCTTCGCAACGCGTAGCACGCGGCTACGCGCGCTCAGGAACAGTGTAAAGACAGAGCTGGCTCGGGTGGGGAACTTCTCGCTCCACCACATCGACCGCCAAGCCAACGAGCACGCGGACCGCCTCGCCAACGCGGCACTCGACCGTCGCCGGACGAAGATTGAGTGCGGCGTACATCCGGACGGCAGCGGATGTACGCGCCCAGAAGTGACCGCCACGGCCACTACACCGGCCAGGTCGACACCCACGTCGAATCAGCCGCCGGGAGTGACAGACGTCGAGATGCCCGACGCCACTGACGCCGACGACCAACTCGGCGACATCGACGATGGCGAGGTGTACGCACCCATGCGCGTGGGGCCAGATGCTATTCCACAGCGCCGACCACGTCTGCGCCTCCGGAACCTGAAGGACGACGAGCTGGAAGAGGCAGCCGAGGTGGTGGAGCGGCTAGGAGCGTCGCTGGCGGCCAAGATCACTGATGCTAGTGACTGGGAGACGGCCGAGGGCTACATCACAGCCCTCCCGCACCTCTTGTACGACAAATTGCAGCCGTACTCCCAGGCCCAGAGACGCCCCGAGCTGCACCACCAGCACCAGCACCGGCAGCAACGACCCACTGCGGTCCATCAACTCGACGAAAGCCCGCCACAGGAGCGAAGGCGGGTCGCTCGCGACCAGGACGACGGCGATCGCGGCGCACGAGGTGGTGGCGACCACAGGCATCTTGAACAGGGCACAGCGAGACGACAGCGGCGTAAACGACGCGGACGTTGTGGCGCAGCCAAACGACAGCGTCGACGACGACCACCCCGCGTGACCAGACATCACCGTGAGCATCGCCTCGACGAGGCTCTGGACGATCTCCATGCGGTGGAGAGGGCATCGCCCAGCGACCGCACAGCCGTTCGACGGGCTCGTCGCCGTGTCGGCCGCGTCAATTCGGCCATCACCCAACAACGTCTACGCAGCCGCTTCGACATAGAGGAAAAGGCCTGCATCGACGACATTCTGTCCAAGGCGCGCGTACAGCGAGCGACTGCGAGGAGGACGGGCCCTAGCGACGGAACAGCTCCACCAGAATCGGGATCACCTCCACCGGCGACTGGCGGTGCAGACGATGGCACCTGCCCCATTCCAGGCGCCGAGCTCTGGCAATTCTTCGACGGCGTTAACACGCCGCGCCAGGAGTTCGCCCCGGACGCTGCGGTGGGAGCCACCTTTCGCTCGGCCATGGCTCGATTACCGGCCGCGTCGAGGTTTCGGGAGCTACTCACGGAGGCGCCGACACTAGACGACATCGAGACACAGCTCCACCATGTTCGTGGCGCCTCCAGCCCGGGCCTCGACGGCGTCGGGCACGACGTGTACCAACGGTTTGCAGCACAGTTGCTCCCTGTACTTGCCGTAGCGTTCAAGAGGTGCTGGGAGGCCAAGAGAGTGCCGCAGAGCTGGAAGCTTGGGGTCGTGCGCCTTCTCCACAAGAAGGGCGCGCGCGAGGACCCGTCGAACTGGAGACCGATCTGTCTCCAACAGTCGATCTACAAACTCTACAGCGGCATTCTCGCACGTCGACTGGTGCAGTGGCTGGACGCCAACGATCGTCACGCACCCGGCCAGAAAGGGTTCCGAGCGCTCAACGGCTGTGGGGAACACAACTTCCTCGCAGCATCCCTCGTCGATCAGGCCCGCCGCAAGCGCCGCACGCTCTTCGAAGTCTGGTACGACTTCCGCAACGCGTTCGGCAGCGTGCCGTTCGCGTTGCTGTGGGACTTGCTGGCTAGGCTTGGCGTCCCCGACAGCTACGTCGCCATGTGCAGAGGACTCTATGAGAGCGCGGCGTTCGTCGTCGGGAACGCCGCGGACGGCACTACCGAGCCAGTATCACTGCGGGTGGGTGTCTTCCAAGGATGCCCACTCAGCCCGCAACTCTTCAACGCCGCCATCAGCCCACTGCTCTTCGCGCTTCAGCGCCTGCCAGACACGGGCGTGCAGCTGTCAGCCGACGACCGCCCCGGTGCCTCGGCATATGCCGACGACCTCAAGATTTTCAGCGGCACCGAGGACGGCATCAAGCGGCAGCACGCGCTCGTGTCTGACTTCCTGCGCTGGACCGGCATGGCAGCTAACCCAAACAAGTGCTGTGCCATGTCTGTCCAGCGCGACCACCGCGGCGTCCTCAAGACTTGCGACCTCGGGCTCCAGCTTGATGGCGACACGATCCCCACGCTCGGCATGGCGGACTCGTATTCCTACCTCGGGATCGGTGATGGGTTCGACCACGTGCGCCGCCGCATCGAGCTCGCGCCGACACTCCAGCAGCTCAAAGACGACACGACGGCGCTCCTGCAGTCCGGCCTCGCCCCGTGGCAGGTGGTGAAGGCGGTGAAGGTTTACCTCTACCCTCGGGTGGAGTACGCCCTTCGCCACCTTCGCCCCTTCCAGCAGCAGCTCCAAGGCTTCGACCGGCATCTCGCGCGCGGCCTCCGCCACCTCCTGCGGCTACCGACCACGGCCACCACCGAGTTCTTCTACGCGCCGGTGCCGCGCGGAGGCCTCGGCCTGCTGCCGCTGACGGAGATGCACGCGGCGCTGCAAGTCGCGCATGGATGGCAAATTCACTCCAAGGACCCAGCCATCGGACGCATTGCGCGCGTGCAGCTCCGGCAGATTGCAGACGCGCGCCACCGGCTGGACGCAGATCACTGGAAGGAGAGGGAGGACGAGCTGTGCGAGCTGCTGCTCAACTCGCAGCTCGGGACGTCGACCCAGGCGCCGCCCAAGCGACGCAACGGCGACATCGGCTCGCTCTGGGTCGACATCCAGCGCCACCTGCGGACACTCGGCCTGCAGCTGCAGACATCACCCGCCGACACGCTCACCGGTGCACCAGCTCAGCCCCTCCAGCTTCGCGTGCCGCACCACGACAAGTTGCACATCAAGAACAAGCACTGGCGCAGGTGGGCGGCCACGAAGGACCAAGGCAAGACCGCGCGCTCTCACGGCGGAGCCGGTAGCGGGTTCCTCACCAGGCCGCGAGGCCTGTGGGAGACCGACTACCGGTTCGCGGTGGCCGCCCGCCTGAACCAGCTGGACACACACAGTGTCCTGAAGCGCCGGCGCCTCCGCTCCCATGACAGGTGCAGGCAACCAGGCTGCTCTCGTGCCGAGACACTGGCCCACGTGCTGAACCACTGTCCCGGCACGATGGACGCGGTCTGCGGTCGCCATGACGACGCGCTCAAGCATATCGAGCGAGCGCTCACCGCGTCGTCATGCGACAGCAAGGACCGCATCGAGCTGCGGGTGAACCAGACCGTGCCGTCGCTGGCCGGCCCCGCGCTACGGCCCGACCTCCAACTCTTCAACCACACCAAGAAGACGGTGGCGGTGGTCGACCTGGCCGTGGCGTTCGAGGAGCAGACCAGCGACGACACAGAGAGCTCAGCGCTGGCACGCATCGCCGCGCACAAGCGTGACAAGTACGGCCGTGTCAAGCGACACCTCGAGCGCCAAGGGTGGAAGGTGCACCTCTCAGCGCTCGTGTATGGGTCGCTTGGCGCGGTCGCTGGAGGCAACCACAAGGTGTTCACCGAACACCTCGGCCTCCTCAAGCGTGATGCGAAGCGGCTGGTCCGGACGCTCTCGGTGGCGTGCATCCAGTCCAGCCGCCGCATCTGGAACCTGCACTGCAGCCAGCATCGGGCGCGGCAGCAGCAACCACACCAAGCGTCACGGGGAAGTCGGGTGGTGGAGACCGGGGGGACTCCACCGCGCACCGGCCGCCGCTAGTCGGCGAACCAGGCCCATTGAGGCCGACAGGGCCACACCCAGGTAGGGAACCGCCCTTTGAACCCATTTCGGTGTTCGACTCACATGCATCTGATTAGACCGTCACATTTCATATTAGGTAGCGACCAAATTTTGGTACTGAGTTAACCGATTGGTAATACACAAAACTTTTCTGTTCTAATCAGTGTGAAAACTGGTTTTCCTCATTTTTGGGGATCTTTTTCACATTCATTTTTGGACTTCCCGTTGCGGCTAGCTTGCTGGGCGTTTACGGGGCGGTCTCCGGGGGGTTGCACCACTTCCCCCGCGAGGCCAACTACATTTGTTCTTTTCTACTTGCATCTTCTTTATCGGGTTTTCTTGTCCCTTCGCCTTTTCTTTTTGACCAATTAGATCGCAGCGATGCGGCTATTTTGGCCAATCAGAGAGCGAGCCCTGTCCTCGGACAGCGAGGCGTCCACAGCCAGCCAATCGAGCCTCGCCAGCGACGCGTCTTTCTATAGCGCGGCCGCTGACGAGGCCGACCTGGCCGTCACGGATTGGCCGGATTTTCCACCAATCACCGACGCAGCGGATCCACCAGCGGATCCGCTGGTGGATCCGCTAGGGCTGGGGTTGCACACTTTTGCCCCCGTTTCGAGCCCTTTGGCTTCCGAAAACGGCTCGGAAGAGCCTCCGCGCGCGGTGCCACTGCTCGGCACCGGCGCGGTTTCAGCCGTTGCAACTTCGGGCACGTGTGGGCCACACGCAGCGCCCATTGCACACCAAGCGCCTACACGGGCCGAGGCCTCGGGTGCGCAAGCGCCGGCCCGCCCTTCCAGCACCACCTCGCGTCCTTTCGGATCGCCCGCGCCCGTCCACCGTCCCCCGGGCCCTCCCACTTCAGGGCCGGGGCCTCCCATACTCGGCCTGAGTATGGGAGGATCCCTGCTCTCTCAGGGAGCAGACGCCGCTTCCGGCTTCGAAGCCGCCGCCTCGGCCGAGGCTGGCGCCAGGCCTCCGCCAGCCCCCCAAGCGCGCCGTTCGGCTTCTCCCGGGTCTCCGCCCGCCTCTCCGCCGCTCGCTGCCGCTCCGCCCCCGCCCAGTGGTCGAATCTCACCCGGCAGGGCGGGCGGCATGCTGCCCGATTGGGTAGCGTCGAGCGACGGCTCCTCCTCGGCCTCTCCGCCTCCGACGGCGGTCCAAGCGCGCCGTTCGGCTGCTCAAGACCCGGGGCCAGCCTCTCAGCCGCTCGCCGCCGCCCTGCCTGCCTCATCGACCGCAAGGCAAACGCTCACGCAGACCGTCTGGCCAACCGCGCGCTGGACCGGCGGTCGAGTAGCAATGAGTGCGGGCCACACGGCTCGTGCATGGAGCGATGCTGTGGCACCGACACGACACCAGCGGTGCAAGGACCGACACCGCAAGCAGCAGCAGCAAGTGCCAGTGCAGGTGTGGCCCCAGTGGCAGCGGCAGACGATGGTAGCGTGGACGACGACGCCATGGAGGTCGACGTCGAGATTGCAGCACGAGATGCGGGCGAAGCCTTCCCAGTCTTGCCCATCGGCCCAGGCTCAGCCCCAGAGCGGCAACCTCGGCTTCGACTGCGCCAACTCAGCGACGAGGAACGCGACGCAGCAGCGGACGCCCTCCAGGAGCTTAGCGACGTCATGGCCAGCAAGATCGTTGACGCAGACAGTTGGGCCACCGGTGAAGGCTACATCAGCGCCATACCGGAGCGCATCCGAGAGGTGCTGCAGCCGTACACCACGCGACCACCACGGCCTGGACACCAGCAGCAGCAACGGCGACGGCCACCACGTGTGACACGCAACCAGCGCGAACACCGGCTAGACGAAGCGCTGGACAACATGCAAGCCACGCAGCAAGCAGCACCGCGGGACCAACGGGCGATACGTCGAGCGCGGCGTCGCGTCGGGCGTGTCCGGGCATCGATGGCCAAGCAAGAGCTACGGCAGGCGTTCGCCAAGGACGAGTCCAAGTGTGTGTCCAAGATATTGGCCGGTGCCTCGGCGGAGACAGCGGCGGAAGAGCACGTCGACGAGTGCCCGATTGACGCCGCCACGCTGCATGCCCACTTCACAGGCACCAATGCGCCACGGACGGACTTCGACTACGACGCTGCATGCGGTCAAGAATTCCGAGCAGCGCTGGACAGCATGCAGCCGCCGACCGTTGCGACCGACGCGTTCGAGGAAGAGTTGACGATCGACGAGGTGGAGGACCAGCTTACACGCGCGGCCAAGACCTCCAGCGCCCGGGCCATGAAGGCATCGGCTACGACATCTACAGTCGCTTCTCCGCGCAGCTCGTGCCACTGCTCCACGCCGCGTACCAGTTCTGCTGGCTGCATCGGCGCGTGCCAGCCCTGTGGAAGTTGGGCATCGTCCGCCTCATCCACAAGAAGGGCGACCCGATGCAGCCAACGAACTGGCGACCGATCTGCCTGCAGCCCGCGATTTACAAGATCTACAGCGGACTGCTGGCGCGTCGGCTGTCACGCTGGCTGGAGCAGAACCAGCGCCTCTCCATGGCACAGAAGGGGTTCCGAGCGTTCAATGGTTGCCACGAACACAATTTCGTGGCAACCACGCTCCTGGATCAGACGCGCCGGTCGCACCGCAGGCTGTACCAAGTCTGGTACGACCTGCGGAACGCGTTCGGGTCGCTGCCGCAGCAGCTCATGTGGAGCGTGCTCCGCCACCTCGGCGTCGACGCAAGTTTCATCGCCCGGTGCAAGAACATCTACCAAGACTCGGCTTTCGTGGTGGCGAACGGGGTGGACGGCGCGACGGATCCTGTCCGCCAGGAGGTGGGCGTGTACCAAGGTTGTCCCCTGAGCCCCCTCCTCTTCATCTCGGCGCTTGTGCCGCTCATCCGCCGCCTCGAGAAGCTCGACGGCGTAGGGGTGCCGTTGGCCGAGGGTGTACGACCGTGTGCCACCGCCTACGCCGACGACATCAAGGTGTTCAGTGACAGCGCCGCTGGCATCCGCAAATGCCACGACGCTGTCACTCGCTTCCTCGAGTGGACAGGCCTACGGGCGAACCCTGGCAAGTGTGCCAGCCTAGCCGTGACGACAAACGCCCGCGGCAACCCGGTCCGCGACGACGGCGTGCACCTAGAGCTGCACGACGAAGCCGTCGCCCCCCTCAGTCTCCACGACAGCTATCGCTACCTGGGTGTGGGCGATGGCTTCGACCATGTGCGCCACCGCCTCCAGCTTGAACCCAAGCTCCAACAGATCAAGCGAGAGGCGGTGGCGCTGATGCAGTCCGGACTGGCGGGGTGGCAGGTGGTGAAGGCGCTCAAGACCTTCGTGTACCCCAAGGTCGAGTACGCGCTGCGCCACCTACGACCACTACAGTCCCAGCTCCAAGGCTTCGACCGCGCCGTCGTCCGTGGCCTGCGCCACCTACTGCGCCTCCCCCAGTCCGCCACCACCGAGTTCTTCTACACACCAACGTCTGGAGGTGGGCTGGGGCTGCGGTCCCTCGTGGAGATGCATCAGGCGCTGCAGGTGGCGCATGCCTGGCAGATGCTCCATTCTAAGGACGCGGCCGTCGTGGCCGTTGCGAAGGAGCAGGTCTGCCAGGTAGCACGCAAGCGCTACCGCCTGCAAGAAGACCATTGGCGCGGGCGTGGTGACGAGCTCGTGAGGCTCTTCCTCAACTCCGAGCTCGCCGCCTCGCCCTTCGCTGACTGCCTCCGCCGCAACGGTGACATCGGATCCCTCTGGACGGACGTGCAGCGCACGCTCCGCCTCCATCACCTCAGCCTGACGGCTCAAGACGACAGAGATGGCCAAGACCCGCTTGCACTTCGCGTGCCGCACCACACCAAGTGGCTCGACCACAAGACTGTGCTGCGGCACGTGAAGTTGCACATGAAGATCCGCCACCAGACCCGATGGAAGGGGCTAGTGGACCAGGGCAAGACGGTGCGCGTGCACGGTGGCCTCGGTGCGAAGTTCGTGTCGACCGGGGCGGGGCTGTCGGACGACGCATACCGGTTCGGCGTGAAGGTCCGCCTCAACCAGGTCGACACGAAAGCCGTGCTCAAGCGCAAGCGGCTGCGGTCCAGCAAGACCTGCAGAGACCCGACCTGCTCCTCGGCCGAGACGCTGGCTCATGCTCTCAATCACTGCGCGTCCAACATGGACGCCATCCGCCAGCGTCATGACGACGCCTTAGAGCAGATCGGGTCCAAGATCCGCGGCGCGCTTGAGCGAGCCAAGTCGACCACAGAGCTGCGCCTGAACCAGACGGTGCCTGAGTATACAGACGCAGCTCTGCGACCCGACATCGTCCTGCGAAACGTGGCCGCCAAGAAGATGGTGATCGCCGACTTGGCAGTCACGTTCGAGGACCACGCGGCCGGAGCTCGTCACTCCTCGCTGCAGCTCAGCCACGATCACAAGACACTCAAGTACTAGCCGATCGTGGCAGAGCTGCGGTGCAGGGGTGGCAGGTGCAGACCGCGGCGATTGTGTACGGGTCGCTGGGCTCGGTGCAGCCCAGCAACTTCAAGACGTACACCGAGAAGTTGAAGTTGCACAAGCGCGAGGCTCGACAGCTGGACCTTCAGCTGTCGAGCCACTGCATTCAAGCCAGCCACCGCTTCTGGGGCTGGCATTGCCGGCGCCATCGCGAAGGACAACGAAGCGGCAATACCTCGCGAGCATTGCGTGGGTCTGGGGGGACCCCGCGGCGCACATCGCAGGTAAGGGCACGGCGATAAGCTGGTCATTTGACCGACAGGGCACTACCCAGGTAGGGAACCGCCCTTCTGAAACCCAGGAAGACACAAACACCCTCCCTTTAGTGACATACATATTTTAGGCTACATTTCAGTTACGGAGAGGTTACTAACTGGTAAATAAAAAGCACTTTTCTGTTCTAATCAGTGTGAAAACTGGTTTTCCTCATTTTTGGGGATCTTTTTCACATTCATTTTTGGACTTCCCGTTGCGGCTAGCTTGCTGGGCGTTTACGGGGCGGTCTCCGGGGGGTTGCACCACTTCCCCCGCGAGGCCAACTACATTTGTTCTTTTCTACTTGCATCTTCTTTATCGGGTTTTCTTGTCCCTTCGCCTTTTCTTTTTGACCAATTAGATCGCAGCGATGCGGCTATTTTGGCCAATCAGAGAGCGAGCCCTGTCCTCGGACAGCGAGGCGTCCACAGCCAGCCAATCGAGCCTCGCCAGCGACGCGTCTTTCTATAGCGCGGCCGCTGACGAGGCCGACCTGGCCGTCGCAGATTGGTCGGATTTTCAGCCAATCAGCGACGCAGCGGATCCACCAGCGGATCCGCTGGTGGATCCGCTAGGGCTGGGGTTGCACACTTTTGCCCCCGTTTTGAGCCCTTTGGCTTCCGAAAATGGCTCGGAGGAGCCTCCGCGCGCGGTGCCACTGCTCGGCACCGGCGCGGTTTCAGCCGTTGCAACTTCGGGCACGTGTGGGCCACACGCAGCGCCCATTGCACACCAAGTGGCTACACGGGCCGAGGCCTCGGGTGCGCAAGCGCCGGCCCTTCCTTCCAGCACCACCTCGCGTCCTTTCGGATCGCCCGCGCCCGTCCACCGTCCCCCGGGCCCTCCCACTTCAGGGCCGGGGCCTCCCATACTCGGCCTGAGTATGGGAGGATCCCTGCTCTCTCAGGGAGCAGACGCCGCTTCCGGCTTCGAAGCCGCCGCCTCGGCCGAGGCTGGCGCCGCCTGTACTGGCGCCGCTACCGACGGCTCCCCCGCCGGCGCCAGGCCTCCGCCAGCCCCCCAAGCGCGCCGTTCGGCTTCTCCCGGGTCTCCGCCCGCCTCTCCGCCGCTCGCTGCCGTTCCGCCCCCGCCCAGTGGTCGAATCTCACCCGGCAGGGCGGGCGGCATGCTGCCCGATTGGGTAGCGTCGAGCGACGGCTCCTCCTCGGCCTCTCCGCCTCCGACGGCGGTCCAAGCGCGCCGTTCGGCTGCTCAAGACCCGGGGCCAGCATCTCAGCCGCTCGCCGCCGCCCTGCCTGCCTCCAGTGTTGTGATTCCACCCGGCAGGGCGGGCGGCATGCTGCCTGAACAGGCAGCGCCCGGGGCAGCGCTTGTAGCCGCTACGGCTCGCGCTCTGGTGGCCTCCACCGGCCACCACGACCTCCCCACGGACAGCAGCGACGGCGACGACGGGCAAGACGACGCCGCCGCCGCTCCTGTGCCCCCCCCCCCCAAGACCCCGCGACTGATGGCTACTCACCCGGCAGGGCGGCCGGCATGCTGCCCGCCGGTGGAGTAGCCACGCTGTCCGCCACCGCCCAAGTCTCCGCCGCAGCTGCGACTGCCGCTGCTCATCGAGTCGCAGTAGTCGCAGCTGTACAAGCACCGCCTCCTGCTGGACGCGCCGCCGTGGAGCTCCACGCGCGCGCTGAGCCGTACCCAGATCAAGGTTTCCATGCTCGCGCGCGCGCGGAGCTTCAAGACAGCGACGTGTTCTGCAGGAGGATCGGTTGCAGCAGCGCGACGGTGCACGGGAACGGCAGCGACGGCGGATATCAAGACCACGATGACCAAGCCGTTGCTGCCGTCCCCATGGACGTCGACCAAGGTGCTCGGTGGCCGACAGCGGATCAACACCCGCTGTCGCCGCCACCGGAACTCCGAGTCGGTGGCAAGCGTCGCCGCCTGAACGACGACGACGACGAAGACATTTGCGAGCTGCCCGAGCTTCTGCTGCCCGACGAGGAGGAGGCCGACGACCACAAACCAGCGCCCAGGTTACCCGCGATCAGCGCTCATCCGGCCTCCGTCCTCGCTGTGTACGCGCACAACGCGCAGCGCTTCAACTGCACGTTGTGCGTGTACACGGCTGCCAGCTTCGCTGCTCTTACGCGACACAGGAACTCTCGGCACCGGCGCGTGACCTTCCTGGACAGGTTCTCGGCGGGTTGCGCGTGCGGCAAACCTTTTGCCTCGAGGCTGGCCGCAGCAAGACACGCACAAACGTGCGCCAGCCTCAGCACCACACTGGTCGCGGTTTCGACGACGGGAGGAGCATCAAGCCACACTGTCGTCGGAGCCAACACCACCGTCACCACGGCGGTCTCCGCCGAACCCCCCCTGCTCCACTGTCAAGCCTCGGAACTCACTGTGCCCCCCCCACGTGTGAGTTCCCCCGACGTCGATGTGCAGCTACACAGTCCGACACAGGAAGATCAGCACGAGGACGCCACCCAACACCCGGAGAGCACACAACACCGACCTCCTGAGGCGACCCGCTGGGGCTCGCCGCTTGCGCCCACGCTCGTTGCCTCCAGGATTGCTCAGCGACTCGGCGAGCTGGAACCTCCACGCTGGGGCCCACCATTACCCCGCGCGATGGTTGTGTCACGAATTACAGCACGGCTTGAAGCTACACCTGCTCCTCGATGGGATCCGCCACTTCCACGCCGTGTCATCGCCTCCCGCATTGCCGAACGGCTTGTACCTGCGACAGCACCGTGTCGTTCGGCCCTGGACGCTGCATTCCCTTCTCCATCGCGAGACACGGTGACGGAACCGTTCACCCAGGAGGACAGGCAGCTGGGAACCCTGACGCGGCACGTGGACGAAGAGACGAAGGACAGCGAGCTGCCGGGCAGGGCGCCGACTGTACTCGACGAGGAGTCCAAGGACAACGACGCCGCTACCGGTGAGTGGCTCCTCCGGTTCGACGGAGCTTGTCGAGCGAACCCAGGCCCAGGCGGAGCAGGTGCCGTGCTATTCAACCCCAGCGGTGCAGCTTCATGGACCTGCTCGCACTTTATGCTGGGCGCCACGGAGACAAACAACACCGCCGAGTACACGGCATTCCTCCTAGGCGCCAGAGCTGTTGCAGATCACGGTGCGACGCTACTTCGCGTCCAGGGGGACAGCCAGCTCGTACTCCGGCAGGTCAAGGGCATTTACGGTGCGAAGAGCACCCGTCTACGGAGACTACGCGACGCTGTTCGGGCCGAACTGGCTCGGGTGGGGCAATTCTCCCTCCACCACATCGACAGGCAGGACAATGCGCACGCAGACCGCCTTGCGAACAGGGCGCTCGACATGAAGAGCACACTAGTGGAATGCGCAACGCACCCCGGCCGGAATGCCTGCACCACGACACTGTCCACCAGTGCTGCCGCTGACCCACCAGCATCACCCCCGCCAGTGGGAGCTCGAGACACGCCGATGGCCGATGCCGGCGAAGAGCGCCTCGCAGACGTTGACGACGGTGAAGTTTACGCGGCGATGCGGCTTGGCCCAGGCGAAGTTCCTGAACGACGGCCACGACTCCGCCTCCGCCAGCTGAGCGACGAGGAACTGGAAGAAGCGAGCGAGTTGGTGGAGCGACTGGGCGCCGCCTTATCAGCCAAGATCACAGACGCGGAAGACTGGGCGAGTGCGGAGGGCTACATCACGGCCCTACCGTACATGCTGTACGACAAGCTTCAGTCGTACTCACAGGCACCGCGTGGACCCCAACAACCGGTGTTGACCCGGTCCCCGCGCGGCGATGATCGCCCAGCTTCCTCGGAGCCCCACGCTTCATCCACGACTGGAAGGGTGGCATCGGAGCACCAACCGCGGCGCCGCCGACGGCGAGGACGACGCAAGGGCCGACGACAGCGCCGCAACCCGCGCCGATCGGGACGCGAGGGAGCCCCAGGTGGGCATCAACAACACAAGAAACACAAACCACGCCCACCCCGCGAGACGCGGCATCATCGGGAACACCGTCTCGACGAGGCTCTCGATGAGCTCCACGCACTCGAGCGTACTGATCCCCACCACCGGCCAGCTATTGCCAAGGCCCGCCGCCGCGTCGGTCGCATCCGGTCTGCCATCGCCCAGCAGCTACTCCGCCACAAGTTCGACACGGACGAGAAGGCCTGTGTCGACGGCATCCTGTCTACAGCCCGCGCCAAACGCGCTGCACGAGCAGCAACGCCGTCGCCACCAGCACCAGGAGCGCCCACCACGACAGTCTCGGCGCCCGGTGTCATCGTGACCAACGACGATGGCACGTGCCCCATCCCGAGTGACGAGCTTTGGCGACACTTCGACGCCGTGAACACACCGCGCCTTGACTTCGATGCGGAGGCACCCGGGAGTGCGGCCTTCCGAGCGGCGATGGACCACCTGCCCGCGGCGACACGGCTGCTGGACCTGCTCAAAGAGGCGCCGAGCACGGACGAGATCGAGATGCAACTCCAGCACGTGAAGGCCTCCTCCAGCCCCGGCCTCGACGGCGTCGGCTACGACGTGTACAAGCGCTTCACGATACAGTTGCTGCCTGTGCTGCGGGCGGCGTTCCGGTGCTGCTGGCTGTATAAGAAGGTTCCTCAGAGCTGGAAGCTCGGCGTGGTGCGCTTGCTGCACAAGAAGGGCCCGCGGGAGGACCCTGCGAACTGGAGACCCATCTGTCTCCAGCAAGCCATCTACAAACTATACACGGGCATCCTCGCGCGGCGACTAACCCGGTGGATGGACGCGAATGACCGCCACGCACCCGGTCAGAAGGGATTCCGAGCGGTGAACGGCTGCGGGGAACACAACTTCCTCGCAGCTACGCTCATCGACAACGCCCGCCGCAAGCATCGGCCACTGTACGAAGTCTGGTACGACTTCCGTAACGCGTTCGGCAGCGTGCCGTTCGCGTTGCTGTGGGATTCGCTACAGCGCCTCGGTGTCCCGCCCGACTACGTGGACATGTGCAAGGGACTTTACAACCAAGCCTCGTTCGTCGTCGGGAACGCAGTGGATGGCAGCACAGCGCCGGTAGAGCAGCGCGTCGGCGTTTTTCAAGGCTGTCCGCTCAGCCCCCAGCTCTTTAACGCCGCCATCAGCCCACTGCTCTTTGCGCTGCGCCGGCTACCAGATACCGGCGTGCAGCTCTCCAGTGTTGACCGCCCTGGTGCCTCAGCGTACGCCGACGACCTTAAGATTTTCAGCGGCACCAAGGCGGGCATCACGCAGCAACACGAGCTGGTGGCGACGTTCCTGCTGTGGACCGGGATGCAGGCCAACCCTGCCAAGTGCAAGTCCATGGGCGTGCGGCGCAACACCAACGGAGCCGTCGAGGCAGACAACGTCCACCTCGAGCTCGACGATACGCCGATCCCCTCCATGACACACATGCAATCCTACACGTACCTGGGGATCGGCGACGGCTTCGATCACGTGCGCCGCCGCGTCGAGCTCGCTCCCAAGCTGAAGACTCTCAAGCACGACGTGACGGCGCTCGTGGAGTCCGGCCTTGCGCCATGGCAGGTGGTGAAGGCCGTGAAGGTGTACCTCTACCCTCGGGTAGAGTACGCCCTCCGGCACCTACGACCCGATGATCAGCACCTGGAGAGCTTTGACCTCCACCTTCGCCGCGGCCTCCGCCACCTGCTCCGCCTTCCCAAGAACGCCACGAACGAATTCTTCTACGCGCCGGTGTCGCGCGGTGGTTTGGGGCTGCTGCCGCTGGTGGAACTGCACGCAGCACTGCAAATCGCGCACGGATGGCAGACGCTCCACTCACCCGACCCAGCCATCCGTCGCGTCGCACGCGAGCAGCTCTACCAGATTGCCGACGCGCGGCACCGGCTCGACAAGGACCACTGGCCACACCGGAGAGAGGAACTTTGCGAGCTCCTCCTCAACGGGGAGCTCGGGACGTCGGCCCACGCACCGCCCAAGCGACGCAACGGTGACATTGGCTCTCTGTGGGTCGACGTCCGCAAGAACCTCAAGACGTTTGGACTGAAGGTGGCCACAGCGCCGGCCAACCAGGAGACCGGTGTACCAGCCCAGCCGCTGCAGCTCCGCGTGCCTCACCACACCGAGTGGCTGGACCACGGCAACGTGCTGAGGCACGTGAAGCTACACATCAAGAACCTCCACTGGCAAACCTGGTGCGCCCTAAGTGACCAAGGGAAGACCGCACGGGTGCACGGCGGTGTTGGCAGCGCATTCCTGACCCGACCTCGCGGCATGTGGGAAAGCGACTACCGCTTCGCGGTGGCCGCTCGCCTCAACGTGGTCGACACCGTCAACACACTGTCGCGCCGGCGACTCCGCGCCCACGACCGGTGTCGGTACCCGGCCTGCAGGTGGAAGGAGACTCTGGCACACGTCCTCAACCACTGCCCGGGTACCATGGACGCGGTACGTGGCCGGCACGATGACGCGCTCAAGGAAATCGAACACACGCTCCGCGCGTCGTCGGGCGACCGCCGCGAGCTGCGTGTTAACCAAACGGTGCGTGGCCTGCCCGGGCCACCCCTGCGCCCCGACATCCAGGTCTACAACCATGACAAACGCACGGTCGCAGTTGTAGACCTGGCTGTGGCTTTCGATGAGCAGCCGAGTGAGGACCCAGAGAGCTCGGGGTTGGCCAAGGCAGTCCAGATCAAGAAAGCCAAGTACGCGGGCATCAAGGAGCATCTCGAGAACCAGGGGTGGAAGGTTCATCTCTCGGCCATCGTGTACGGCTCGCTTGGCTCGGTGGCGGCCAGCAACCACAAGGTGTACACTGAACACCTTGGGTTGCTCAAGCGCGATGCAAAGCGGCTGGACCGGCAGCTCTCGTCGGCATGCATCCAGTCCAGCCGCCGCATCTGGAACCTCCACTGCGCCAAGCACCGAGCACGCCAGCACGAGCACCAAGCACCACCAAGCCAAGCGACACGGGGCAGGAGGGTGACGGAAACCGGGGGGAATCCGTCGCGCACCGACCGCCGCTAGACGGCACAGTTCTGGCCCACGTAGACCGAAAGGGCCCCACCCATGTAGGGAACCGCCCTCGGGAAATCCATTCCGGTGTTCGACTGAAGAGATGCTCCTTCGCCTTGACGGAGGTACATCTCGACAGTCGAACTTCAACTCGCAACATATCCGATACAGTTACAAACCACAGTTAGATATCAGATAGGAACCTTCCTTTAGGAAGCTAACGGGTACACTGGATGGTAAATACACATACATTCTGTTCTAATCAGTGTGAAAACTGGTTTTCCTCATTTTTGGGGATCTTTTTCACATTCATTTTTGGACTTCCCGTTGCGGCCAGCTTGCTGGGCGTTTACGGGGCGGTCTCCGGGGGGTTGCACCACTTCCCCCGCGAGGCCAACTACATTTGTTCTTTTCTATCTGTATCGGGTTTCCTTGTCCCTTTGCCTTTTTCTTTTTGGCCAATTAGATCGCAGCGATGCGGCTATTTTGGCCAATCAGAGAGCGAGCCCTGTCCTCGGACAGCGAGGCGTCCACAGCCAGCCAATCGAGCCTCGCCAGCGACGCGTCTTTCTATAGCGCGGCCGCTGACGAGGCCGACCTGGCCGTCGCAGATTGGTCGGATTTTCAGCCAATCAGCGACGCAGCGGATCCACCAGCGGATCCGCTGGTGGATCCGCTAGGGCTGGGGTTGCACACTTTTGCCCCCGTTTTGAGCCCTTTGGCTTCCGAAAATGGCTCGGAGGAGCCTCCGCGCGCGGTGCCACTGCTCGGCACCGGCGCGGTTTCAGCCGTTGCAACTTCGGGCACGTGTGGGCCACACGCAGCGCCGATTGCACACCAAGTGGCTACACGGGCCGAGGCCTCGGGTGCGCATGCGCCGGCCCGCCCTTCCAGCACCACCTCGCGTCCTTTCGGATCGCCCGCGCCCGTCCACCGTCCCCCGGGCCCTCCCACTTCAGGGCCGGGGCCTCCCATACTCGGTCTGAGTATGGGAGAATCCCTGCTCTCTCAGAGAGCAGACGCCGCCTCCGGCTTCGAAGCCGCCGCCTCGGCCGAGGCTGGCGCCGCCTGTGATGGCGCCGAGAACGACGGCTCCCCCGCCGCCGCCAGGCCTCCGCCGGACCCCCAAGCGCGCCGTTTGGCTTCTACAACGTCTCCCCTCGCCTCTCCGCCGCTCGGTGCCGCTGCGCCCCAGTCCTGCGGTCGAATCTCACCCGGCAGGGCGGGCGGCATGCTGCCCGATTGGGTAGCGCCGAGCGACGGCCTCTCCTCGGCCTCTCCGCCTCCTACGGCGGTCCAAGCGCGCCGTTTGGCTGACCAAGACCCCGGGCCAGCCTCTCAGCCGCTCGCCGCCGCCCTGCCTGCCTCCAGTGTTGTGATTCCACCCGGCAGGGCGGGCGGCATGCTGCCTCAACAGGTAGCGGCTGGGGCAGCGCTCGTAGCCGCTACGGCTCGCGCTCTGGTGGCCTCCACCGGCCCCCACGACCTCCCCACGGACAGCAGCGACGACGACGACGCTCAAGACGACGCCGCCGCCGCTCCTGCTCCGCGAGAAGACCCCCCGACTGATGGCTACTCACCCGGCAGGGCGGCTGGCATGCTGCCCGCCGGTGGAGTAGCCTCGTTGGCCACCACCGCCCAAGTCTCCGCCGCAGCTGCGACTGCTGCTGCTCATCGAGTCGCAGTAGTCGCAGCTGTACAAGCACCGCCTCCTGCTGGACGCGCCGTCGTGGAACACCACGCGCGCGCTGAGCCGCTTCAAGACCAAGACCTTCAGGCTCGCGCGTAGCGCTCCCAGCCAGCGACGCATTCAGCAGCAGGATCGGCTGCGGCAGCTCGACGCTGCACAGGGACGTCAGCGGCAGATACCAAGACCATGATGACCAAGCCGTCGCTGCCGTCCCCATGGACGTGGATCAAGGTGCTCGGTGGCCGACAGCGGATCACCAGCCGCTATCGCCGCCACCGGAACTCCGAGTCGGTGGCAAGCGCCGCCGCCTGAACGAGGGCGATGACGAAGACGCCCGCGAGCTGGCCGAGCTTCTGCCGCTCGACGAGGAGGAGGTCGGCGACCACAAACCAGCGCCCAGGTTACCCGCGACCAGCGCTCATCCGGCCTCCGTCCTCGCTGTGTACGCGCACAACGCGCAGCGCTTCAACTGCACGTTGTGCGTGTACACGGCTGCCAGCTTCGCTGCTCTTACGCGACACAGGAACTCTCGGCACCGGCGCGTGACCTTCCTGGACAGGTTCTCGGCGGGTTGCGCGTGCGGCAAACCTTTTGCCTCGAGGCTGGCCGCAGCAAGACACGCACAAACGTGCGCCAGCCTCAGCACCACACTGGTCGCGGTTTCGACGACGGGAGGAGCATCAAGCCACACTGTCGTCGGAGCCAACACCACCGTCACCACGGCGGTCTCCGCCGAACCCCCCCTGCTCCACTGTCAAGCCTCGGAACTCACTGTGCCCCCCCCACGTGTGAGTTCCCCCGACGTCGATGTGCAGCTACACAGTCCGACACAGGAAGATCAGCACGAGGACGCCACCCAACACCCGGAGAGCACACAACACCGACCTCCTGAGGCGACCCGCTGGGGCTCGCCGCTTGCGCCCACGCTCGTTGCCTCCAGGATTGCTCAGCGACTCGGCGAGCTGGAACCTCCACGCTGGGGCCCACCATTACCCCGCGCGATGGTTGTGTCACGAATTACAGAACGGCTTGAAGCTACACCTGCTCCTCGATGGGATCCGCCACTTCCACGCCGTGTCATCGCCTCCCGCATTGCCGAACGGCTTGTACCTGCGACAGCACCGTGTCGTTCGGCCCTGGACGCTGCATTCCCTTCTCCATCGCGAGACACGGTGACGGAACCGTTCACCCAGGAGGACAGGCAGCTGGGAACCCTGACGCGGCACGTGGACGAAGAGACGAAGGACAGCGAGCTGCCGGGCAGGGCGCCGACTGTACTCGACGAGGAGTCCAAGGACAACGACGCCGCTACCGGTGAGTGGCTCCTCCGGTTCGACGGAGCTTGTCGAGCGAACCCAGGCCCAGGCGGAGCAGGTGCCGTGCTATTCAACCCCAGCGGTGCAGCTTCATGGACCTGCTCGCACTTTATGCCGGGCGCCACGGAGACAAACAACACCGCCGAGTACACGGCATTCCTCCTAGGCGCCAGAGCTGCTGCAGATCACGGTGCGACGCTACTTCGCGTCCAGGGGGACAGCCAGCTCGTACTCCGGCAGGTCAAGGGCATTTACGGTGCGAAGAGCACCCGTCTACGGAGACTACGCGACGCTGTTCGGGCCGAACTGGCTCGGGTGGGGCAATTCTCCCTCCACCACATCGACAGGCAGGACAATGCGCACGCAGACCGCCTTGCGAACAGGGCGCTCGACATGAAGAGCACACTAGTGGAATGCGCAACGCACCCCGGCCGGAATGCCTGCACCACGACACTGTCCACCAGTGCTGCCGCTGACCCACCAGCATCACCCCCGCCAGTGGGAGCTCGAGACACGCCGATGGCCGATGCCGGCGAAGAGCGCCTCGCAGACGTTGACGACGGTGAAGTTTACGCGGCGATGCGGCTTGGCCCAGGCGAAGTTCCTGAACGACGGCCACGACTCCGCCTCCGCCAGCTGAGCGACGAGGAACTGGAAGAAGCGAGCGAGTTGGTGGAGCGACTGGGCGCCGCCTTATCAGCCAAGATCACAGACGCGGAAGACTGGGCGAGTGCGGAGGGCTACATCACGGCCCTACCGTACATGCTGTACGACAAGCTTCAGTCGTACTCACAGGCACCGCGTGGACCCCAACAACCGGTGTTGACCCGGTCCCCGCGCGGCGATGATCGCCCAGCTTCCTCGGAGCCCCACGCTTCATCCACGACTGGAAGGGTGGCATCGGAGCACCAACCGCGGCGCCGCCGACGGCGAGGACGACGCAAGGGCCGACGACAGCGCCGCAACCCGCGCCGATCGGGACGCGAGGGAGCCCCAGGTGGGCATCAACAACACAAGAAACACAAACCACGCCCACCCCGCGAGACGCGGCATCATCGGGAACACCGTCTCGACGAGGCTCTCGATGAGCTCCACGCACTCGAGCGTACCGATCCCCACCACCGGCCAGCTATTGCCAAGGCCCGCCGCCGCGTCGGTCGCATCCGGTCTGCCATCGCCCAGCAGCTACTCCGCCACAAGTTCGACACGGACGAGAAGGCCTGTGTCGACGGCATCCTGTCTACAGCCCGCGCCAAACGCGCTGCACGAGCAGCAACGCCGTCGCCACCAGCACCAGGAGCGCCCACCACGACAGTCTCGGCGCCCGGTGTCATCGTGACCAACGACGATGGCACGTGCCCCATCCCGAGTGACGAGCTTTGGCGACACTTCGACGCCGTGAACACACCGCGCCTTGACTTCGATGCGGAGGCACCCGGGAGTGCGGCCTTCCGAGCGGCGATGGACCACCTGCCCGCGGCGACACGGCTGCTGGACCTGCTCAAAGAGGCGCCGAGCACGGACGAGATCGAGATGCAACTCCAGCACGTGAAGGCCTCCTCCAGCCCCGGCCTCGACGGCGTCGGCTACGACGTGTACAAGCGCTTCACGATACAGTTGCTGCCTGTGCTGCGGGCGGCGTTCCGGTGCTGCTGGCTGTATAAGAAGGTTCCTCAGAGCTGGAAGCTCGGCGTGGTGCGCTTGCTGCACAAGAAGGGCCCGCGGGAGGACCCTGCGAACTGGAGACCCATCTGTCTCCAGCAAGCCATCTACAAACTATACACGGGCATCCTCGCGCGGCGACTAACCCGGTGGATGGACGCGAATGACCGCCACGCACCCGGTCAGAAGGGATTCCGAGCGGTGAACGGCTGCGGGGAACACAACTTCCTCGCAGCTACGCTCATCGACAACGCCCGCCGCAAGCATCGGCCACTGTACGAAGTCTGGTACGACTTCCGTAACGCGTTCGGCAGCGTGCCGTTCGCGTTGCTGTGGGATTCGCTACAGCGCCTCGGTGTCCCGCCCGACTACGTGGACATGTGCAAGGGACTTTACAACCAAGCCTCGTTCGTCGTCGGGAACGCAGTGGATGGCAGCACAGCGCCGGTAGAGCAGCGCGTCGGCGTTTTTCAAGGCTGTCCGCTCAGCCCCCAGCTCTTTAACGCCGCCATCAGCCCACTGCTCTTTGCGCTGTGCCGGCTACCAGATACCGGCGTGCAGCTCTCCAGTGTTGACCGCCCTGGTGCCTCAGCGTACGCCGACGACCTTAAGATTTTCAGCGGCACCAAGGCGGGCATCACGCAGCAACACGAGCTGGTGGCGACGTTCCTGCGGTGGACCGGGATGCAGGCCAACCCTGCCAAGTGCAAGTCCATGGGCGTGCGGCGCAACACCAACGGAGCCGTCGAGGCAGACAACGTCCACCTCGAGCTCGACGATACGCCGATCCCCTCCATGACACACATGCAATCCTACACGTACCTGGGGATCGGCGACGGCTTCGATCACGTGCGCCGCCGCGTCGAGCTCGCTCCCAAGCTGAAGACTCTCAAGCACGACGTGACGGCGCTCGTGGAGTCCGGCCTTGCGCCATGGCAGGTGGTGAAGGCCGTGAAGGTGTACCTCTACCCTCGGGTAGAGTACGCCCTCCGGCACCTACGACCCGATGATCAGCACCTGGAGAGCTTTGACCTCCACCTTCGCCGCGGCCTCCGCCACCTGCTCCGCCTTCCCAAGAACGCCACGAACGAATTCTTCTACGCGCCGGTGTCGCGCGGTGGTTTGGGGCTGCTGCCGCTGGTGGAACTGCACGCAGCACTGCAAATCGCGCACGGATGGCAGACGCTCCACTCACCCGACCCAGCCATCCGTCGCGTCGCACGCGAGCAGCTCTACCAGATTGCCGACGCGCGGCACCGGCTCGACAAGGACCACTGGCCACACCGGAGAGAGGAACTTTGCGAGCTCCTCCTCAACGGGGAGCTCGGGACGTCGGCCCACGCACCGCCCAAGCGACGCAACGGTGACATTGGCTCTCTGTGGGTCGACGTCCGCAAGAACCTCAAGACGTTTGGACTGAAGGTGGCCACAGCGCCGGCCAACCAGGAGACCGGTGTACCAGCCCAGCCGCTGCAGCTCCGCGTGCCTCACCACACCGAGTGGCTGGACCACGGCAACGTGCTGAGGCACGTGAAGCTACACATCAAGAACCTCCACTGGCAAACCTGGTGCGCCCTAAGTGACCAAGGGAAGACCGCACGGGTGCACGGCGGTGTTGGCAGCGCATTCCTGACCCGACCTCGCGGCATGTGGGAAAGCGACTACCGCTTCGCGGTGGCCGCTCGCCTCAACGTGGTCGACACCGTCAACACACTGTCGCGCCGGCGACTCCGCGCCCACGACCGGTGTCGGTACCCGGCCTGCAGGTGGAAGGAGACTCTGGCACACGTCCTCAACCACTGCCCGGGTACCATGGACGCGGTACGTGGCCGGCACGATGACGCGCTCAAGGAAATCGAACACACGCTCCGCGCGTCGTCGGGCGACCGCCGCGAGCTGCGTGTTAACCAAACGGTGCGTGGCCTGCCCGGGCCACCCCTGCGCCCCGACATCCAGGTCTACAACCATGACAAACGCACGGTCGCAGTTGTAGACCTGGCTGTGACGTTCGATGAGCAGCCGAGTGAGGACCCAGAGAGCTCGGGGTTGGCCAAGGCAGTCCAGATCAAGAAAGCCAAGTACGCGGGCATCAAGGAGCATCTCGAGAACCAGGGGTGGAAGGTTCATCTCTCGGCCATCGTGTACGGCTCGCTTGGCTCGATGGCGGCCAGCAACCACAAGGTGTACACTGAACACCTTGGGTTGCTCAAGCGCGATGCAAAGCGGCTGGACCGGCAGCTCTCGTCGGCATGCATCCAGTCCAGCCGCCGCATCTGGAACCTCCACTGCGCCAAGCACCACCAAGCCAAGCGACACGGGGCAGGAGGGTGACGGAAACCGGGGGGAATCCGTCGCGCACCGACCGCCGCTAGACGGCACAGTTCTGGCCCACGTAGGCCGAAAGGGCCCCACCCATGTAGGGAACCGCCCTCGGGAAATCCATTCCGGTGTTCGACTGAAGAGATGCTCCTTCGCCTTGACGGAGGTACATCTCGACAGTCGAACTTCAACTCGCAACATATCCGATACAGTTACAAACCACAGTTAGATATCAGATAGGAACCTTCCTTTAGGAAGCTAACGGGTACACTGGATGGTAAATACACATACATTCTGTTCTAATCAGTGTGAAAACTGGTTTTCCTCATTTTTGGGGATCTTTTTCACATTCATTTTTGGACTTCCCGTTGCGGCCAGCTTGCTGGGCGTTTACGGGGCGGTCTCCGGGGGGTTGCACCACTTCCCCCGCGAGGCCAACTACATTTGTTCTTCTCTACTTTCTTCTTTATCGGTTTTCTTGTCCCTTGGGTAGTTGTCCTTTTATCTTTTTGACCAATTAGATCGCAGCGATGCGGCTATTTTGGCCAATCAGAGAGCGAGCCCTGTCCTCGGACAGCGAGGCGTCCACAGCCAGCCAATCGAGCCTCGCCAGCGACGCGTCTTTCTATAGCGCGGCCGCTGACGAGGCCGACCTGGCCGTCGCAGATTGGTCGGATTTTCAGCCAATCAGCGACGCAGCGGATCCACCAGCGGATCCGCTGGTGGATCCGCTAGGGCTGGGGTTGCACACTTTTGCCCCCGTTTTGAGCCCTTTGGCTTCTGAAAATGGCTCGGAGGAGCCTCCGCGCGCGGTGCCACTGCTCGGCACCGGCGCGGTTTCAGCCGTTGCAACTTCGGGCACGTGTGGGCCACACGCAGCGCCCATTGCACACCAAGTGGCTACACGGGCCGAGGCCTCGGGTGCGCAAGCGCCGGCCCGCCCTTCCAGCACCACCTCGCGTCCTTTCGGATCGCCCGCGCCCGTCCACCGTCCCCCGGGCCCTCCCACTTCAGGGCCGGGGCCTCCCATACTCGGTCTGAGTATGGGAGAATCCCTGCTCTCTCAGAGAGCAGACGCCGCCTCCGGCTTCGAAGCCGCCGCCTCGGCCGAGGCTGGCGCCGCCTGTGATGGCGCCGAGAACGACGGCCCCCGCCGCCGCCAGGCCTCCGCCGGACCCCCAAGCGCGCCGTTTGGCTTCTACAACGTCTCCCCTCGCCTCTCCGCCGCTCGGTGCCGCTGCGCCCCAGTCCTGCGGTCGAATCTCACCCGGCAGGGCGGGCGGCATGCTGCCCGATTGGGTAGCGCCGAGCGACGGCCTCTCCTCGGCCTCTCCGCCTCCTACGGCGGTCCAAGCGCGCCGTTTGGCTGACCAAGACCCCGGGCCAGCCTCTCAGCCGCTCGCCGCCGCCCTGCCTGCCTCCAGTGTTGTGATTCCACCCGGCAGGGCGGGCGGCATGCTGCCTCAACAGGTAGCGGCTGGGGCAGCGCTCGTAGCCGCTACGGCTCGCGCTCTGGTGGCCTCCACCGGCCCCCACGACCTCCCCACGGACAGCAGCGACGACGACGACGCTCAAGACGACGCCGCCGCCGCTCCTGCTCCGCGAGAAGACCCCCCGACTGATGGCTACTCACCCGGCAGGGCGGCTGGCATGCTGCCCGCCGGTGGAGTAGCCTCGTTGGCCACCACCGCCCAAGTCTCCGCCGCAGCTGCGACTGCTGCTGCTCATCGAGTCGCAGTAGTCGCAGCTGTACAAGCACCGCCTCCTGCTGGACGCGCCGTCGTGGAACACCACGCGCGCGCTGAGCCGCTTCAAGACCAAGACCTTCAGGCTCGCGCGCGCGTGGCGCTCCCAGCCAGCGACGCATTCAGCAGCAGGATCGGCTGCGGCAGCTCGACGCTGCACAGGGACGTCAGCGACGGCAGATACCAAGACCATGATGACCAAGCCGTCGCTGCCGTCCCCATGGACGTTGATCAAGGTGCTCGGTGGCCGACAGCGGATCACCAGCCGCTATCGCCGCCACCGGAGCTTCGAGTGGGCGGCAAGCGCCGCCGCCTGAACGAGGGCGATGACGAAGACGCCCGCGAGCTGGCCGAGCTTCTGCCGCTCGACGAGGAGGAGGTCGGCGACCACAAACCAGCGCCCAGGTTACCCGCGACCAGCGCTCATCCGGCCTCCGTCCTCGCTGTGTACGCGCACAACGCGCAGCGCTTCAACTGCACGTTGTGCGTGTACACGGCTGCCAGCTTCGCTGCTCTTACGCGACACAGGAACTCTCGGCACCGGCGCGTGACCTTCCTGGACAGGTTCTCGGCGGGTTGCGCGTGCGGCAAACCTTTTGCCTCGAGGCTGGCCGCAGCAAGACACGCACAAACGTGCGCCAGCCTCAGCACCACACTGGTCGCGGTTTCGACGACGGGAGGAGCATCAAGCCACACTGTCGTCGGAGCCAACACCACCGTCACCACGGCGGTCTCCGCCGAACCCCCCCTGCTCCACTGTCAAGCCTCGGAACTCACTGTGCCCCCCCCACGTGTGAGTTCCCCCGACGTCGATGTGCAGCTACACAGTCCGACACAGGAAGATCAGCACGAGGACGCCACCCAACACCCGGAGAGCACACAACACCGACCTCCTGAGGCGACCCGCTGGGGCTCGCCGCTTGCGCCCACGCTCGTTGCCTCCAGGATTGCTCAGCGACTCGGCGAGCTGGAACCTCCACGCTGGGGCCCACCATTACCCCGCGCGATGGTTGTGTCACGAATTACAGCACGGCTTGAAGCTACACCTGCTCCTCGATGGGATCCGCCACTTCCACGCCGTGTCATCGCCTCCCGCATTGCCGAACGGCTTGTACCTGCGACAGCACCGTGTCGTTCGGCCCTGGACGCTGCATTCCCTTCTCCATCGCGAGACACGGTGACGGAACCGTTCACCCAGGAGGACAGGCAGCTGGGAACCCTGACGCGGCACGTGGACGAAGAGACGAAGGACAGCGAGCTGCCGGGCAGGGCGCCGACTGTACTCGACGAGGAGTCCAAGGACAACGACGCCGCTACCGGTGAGCGGCTCCTCCGGTTCGACGGAGCTTGTCGAGCGAACCCAGGCCCAGGCGGAGCAGGTGCCGTGCTATTCAACCCCAGCGGTGCAGCTTCATGGACCTGCTCGCACTTTATGCCGGGCGCCACGGAGACAAACAACACCGCCGAGTACACGGCATTCCTCCTAGGCGCCAGAGCTGCTGCAGATCACGGTGCGACGCTACTTCGCGTCCAGGGGGACAGCCAGCTCGTACTCCGGCAGGTCAAGGGCATTTACGGTGCGAAGAGCACCCGTCTACGGAGACTACGCGACGCTGTTCGGGCCGAACTGGCTCGGGTGGGGCAATTCTCCCTCCACCACATCGACAGGCAGGACAATGCGCACGCAGACCGCCTTGCGAACAGGGCGCTCGACATGAAGAGCACACTAGTGGAATGCGCAACGCACCCCGGCCGGAATGCCTGCACCACGACACTGTCCACCAGTGCTGCCGCTGACCCACCAGCATCACCCCCGCCAGTGGGAGCTCGAGACACGCCGATGGCCGATGCCGGCGAAGAGCGCCTCGCAGACGTTGACGACGGTGAAGTTTACGCGGCGATGCGGCTTGGCCCAGGCGAAGTTCCTGAACGACGGCCACGACTCCGCCTCCGCCAGCTGAGCGACGAGGGACTGGAAGAAGCGAGCGAGTTGGTGGAGCGACTGGGCGCCGCCTTATCAGCCAAGATCACAGACGCGGAAGACTGGGCGAGTGCGGAGGGCTACATCACGGCCCTACCGTACATGCTGTACGACAAGCTTCAGTCGTACTCACAGGCACCGCGTGGACCCCAACAACCGGTGTTGACCCGGTCCCCGCGCGGCGATGATCGCCCAGCTTCCTCGGAGCCCCACGCTTCATCCACGACTGGAAGGGTGGCATCGGAGCACCAACCGCGGCGCCGCCGACGGCGAGGACGACGCAAGGGCCGACGACAGCGCCGCAACCCGCGCCGATCGGGACGCGAGGGAGCCCCAGGTGGGCATCAACAACACAAGAAACACAAACCACGCCCACCCCGCGAGACGCGGCATCATCGGGAACACCGTCTCGACGAGGCTCTCGATGAGCTCCACGCACTCGAGCGTACCGATCCCCACCACCGGCCAGCTATTGCCAAGGCCCGCCGCCGCGTCGGTCGCATCCGGTCTGCCATCGCCCAGCAGCTACTCCGCCACAAGTTCGACACGGACGAGAAGGCCTGTGTCGACGGCATCCTGTCTACAGCCCGCGCCAAACGCGCTGCACGAGCAGCAACGCCGTCGCCACCAGCACCAGGAGCGCCCACCACGACAGTCTCGGCGCCCGGTGTCATCGTGACCAACGACGATGGCACGTGCCCCATCCCGAGTGACGAGCTTTGGCGACACTTCGACGCCGTGAACACACCGCGCCTTGACTTCGATGCGGAGGCACCCGGGAGTGCGGCCTTCCGAGCGGCGATGGACCACCTGCCCGCGGCGACACGGCTGCTGGACCTGCTCAAAGAGGCGCCGAGCACGGACGAGATCGAGATGCAACTCCAGCACGTGAAGGCCTCCTCCAGCCCCGGCCTCGACGGCGTCGGCTACGACGTGTACAAGCGCTCCACGATACAGTTGCTGCCTGTGCTGCGGGCGGCGTTCCGGTGCTGCTGGCTGTATAAGAAGGTTCCTCAGAGCTGGAAGCTCGGCGTGGTGCGCTTGCTGCACAAGAAGGGCCCGCGGGAGGACCCTGCGAACTGGAGACCCATCTGTCTCCAGCAAGCCATCTACAAACTATACACGGGCATCCTCGCGCGGCGACTAACCCGGTGGATGGACGCGAATGACCGCCACGCACCCGGTCAGAAGGGATTCCGAGCGGTGAACGGCTGCGGGGAACACAACTTCCTCGCAGCTACGCTCATCGACAACGCCCGCCGCAAGCATCGGCCACTGTACGAAGTCTGGTACGACTTCCGTAACGCGTTCGGCAGCGTGCCGTTCGCGTTGCTGTGGGATTCGCTACAGCGCCTCGGTGTCCCGCCCGACTACGTGGACATGTGCAAGGGACTTTACAACCAAGCCTCGTTCGTCGTCGGGAACGCAGTGGATGGCAGCACAGCGCCGGTAGAGCAGCGCGTCGGCGTTTTTCAAGGCTGTCCGCTCAGCCCCCAGCTCTTTAACGCCGCCATCAGCCCACTGCTCTTTGCGCTGCGCCGGCTACCAGATACCGGCGTGCAGCTCTCCAGTGTTGACCGCCCTGGTGCCTCAGCGTACGCCGACGACCTGAAGATTTTCAGCGGCACCAAGGCGGGCATCACGCAGCAACACGAGCTGGTGGCGACGTTCCTGCGGTGGACCGGGATGCAGGCCAACCCTGCCAAGTGCAAGTCCATGGGCGTGCGGCGCAACACCAACGGAGCCGTCGAGGCAGACAACGTCCACCTCGAGCTCGACGATACGCCGATCCCCTCCATGACACACATGCAATCCTACACGTACCTGGGGATCGGCGACGGCTTCGATCACGTGCGCCGCCGCGTCGAGCTCGCTCCCAAGCTGAAGACTCTCAAGCACGACGTGACGGCGCTCGTGGAGTCCGGCCTTGCGCCATGGCAGGTGGTGAAGGCCGTGAAGGTGTACCTCTACCCTCGGGTAGAGTACGCCCTCCGGCACCTACGACCCGATGATCAGCACCTGGAGAGCTTTGACCTCCACCTTCGCCGCGGCCTCCGCCACCTGCTCCGCCTTCCCAAGAACGCCACGAACGAATTCTTCTACGCGCCGGTGTCGCGCGGTGGTTTGGGGCTGCTGCCGCTGGTGGAACTGCACGCAGCACTGCAAATCGCGCACGGATGGCAGACGCTCCACTCACCCGACCCAGCCATCCGTCGCGTCGCACGCGAGCAGCTCTACCAGATTGCCGACGCGCGGCACCGGCTCGACAAGGACCACTGGCCACACCGGAGAGAGGAACTTTGCGAGCTCCTCCTCAACGGGGAGCTCGGGACGTCGGCCCACGCACCGCCCAAGCGACGCAACGGTGACATTGGCTCTCTGTGGGTCGACGTCCGCAAGAACCTCAAGACGTTTGGACTGAAGGTGGCCACAGCGCCGGCCAACCAGGAGACCGGTGTACCACACACCGAGTGGCTGGACCACGGCAACGTGCTGAGGCACGTGAAGCTACACATCAAGAACCTCCACTGGCAAACCTGGTGCGCCCTAAGTGACCAAGGGAAGACCGCACGGGTGCACGGCGGTGTTGGCAGCGCATTCCTGACCCGACCTCGCGGCATGTGGGAAAGCGACTACCGCTTCGCGGTGGCCGCTCGCCTCAACGTGGTCGACACCGTCAACACACTGTCGCGCCGGCGACTCCGCGCCCACGACCGGTGTCGGTACCCGGCCTGCAGGTGGAAGGAGACTCTGGCACACGTCCTCAACCACTGCCCGGGTACCATGGACGCGGTACGTGGCCGGCACGATGACGCGCTCAAGGAAATCGAACACACGCTCCGCGCGTCGTCGGGCGACCGCCGCGAGCTGCGTGTTAACCAAACGGTGCGTGGCCTGCCCGGGCCACCCCTGCGCCCCGACATCCAGGTCTACAACCATGACAAACGCACGGTCGCAGTTGTAGACCTGGCTGTGACGTTCGATGAGCAGCCGAGTGAGGACCCAGAGAGCTCGGGGTTGGCCAAGGCAGTCCAGATCAAGAAAGCCAAGTACGCGGGCATCAAGGAGCATCTCGAGAACCAGGGGTGGAAGGTTCATCTCTCGGCCATCGTGTACGGCTCGCTTGGCTCGATGGCGGCCAGCAACCACAAGGTGTACACTGAACACCTTGGGTTGCTCAAGCGCGATGCAAAGCGGCTGGACCGGCAGCTCTCGTCGGCATGCATCCAGTCCAGCCGCCGCATCTGGAACCTCCACTGCGCCAAGCACCGAGCACGCCAGCACGAGCACCAAGCACCACCAAGCCAAGCGACACGGGGCAGGAGGGTGACGGAAACCGGGGGGAATCCGTCGCGCACCGACCGCCGCTAGACGGCACAGTTCTGGCCCACGTAGGCCGAAAGGGCCCCACCCATGTAGGGAACCGCCCTCGGGAAATCCATTCCGGTGTTCGACTGAAGAGATGCTCCTTCGCCTTGACGGAGGTACATCTCGACAGTCGAACTTCAACTCGCAACATATCCGATACAGTTACAAACCACAGTTAGATATCGGATAGGAACCTTCCTTTAGGAAGCTAACGGGTACACTGGATGGTAAATACACATACATTTCTCTGTTCTAATCAGTGTGAAAACTGGTTTTCCTCATTTTTGGGGATCTTTTTCACATTCATTTTTGGACTTCCCGTTGCGGCCAGCTTGCTGGGCGTTTACGGGGCGGTCTCCGGGGGGTTGCACCACTTCCCCCGCGAGGCCAACTACATTTGTTCTTCTCTACTTTCTTCTTTATCGGTTTTCTTGTCCCTTGGGTAGTTGTCCTTTTATCTTTTTGACCAATTAGATCGCAGCGATGCGGCTATTTTGGCCAATCAGAGAGCGAGCCCTGTCCTCGGACAGCGAGGCGTCCACAGCCAGCCAATCGAGCCTCGCCAGCGACGCGTCTTTCTATAGCGCGGCCGCTGACGAGGCCGACCTGGCCGTCGCAGATTGGTCGGATTTTCAGCCAATCAGCGACGCAGCGGATCCACCAGCGGATCCGCTGGTGGATCCGCTAGGGCTGGGGTTGCACACTTTTGCCCCCGTTTTGAGCCCTTTGGCTTCTGAAAATGGCTCGGAGGAGCCTCCGCGCGCGGTGCCACTGCTCGGCACCGGCGCGGTTTCAGCCGTTGCAACTTCGGGCACGTGTGGGCCACACGCAGCGCCCATTGCACACCAAGTGGCTACACGGGCCGAGGCCTCGGGTGCGCAAGCGCCGGCCCGCCCTTCCAGCACCACCTCGCGTCCTTTCGGATCGCCCGCGCCCGTCCACCGTCCCCCGGGCCCTCCCACTTCAGGGCCGGGGCCTCCCATACTCGGTCTGAGTATGGGAGAATCCCTGCTCTCTCAGAGAGCAGACGCCGCCTCCGGCTTCGAAGCCGCCGCCTCGGCCGAGGCTGGCGCCGCCTGTGATGGCGCCGAGAACGACGGCTCCCCCGCCGCCGCCAGGCCTCCGCCGGACCCCCAAGCGCGCCGTTTGGCTTCTACAACGTCTCCCCTCGCCTCTCCGCCGCTCGGTGCCGCTGCGCCCCAGTCCTGCGGTCGAATCTCACCCGGCAGGGCGGGCGGCATGCTGCCCGATTGGGTAGCGCCGAGCGACGGCCTCTCCTCGGCCTCTCCGCCTCCTACGGCGGTCCAAGCGCGCCGTTTGGCTGACCAAGACCCCGGGCCAGCCTCTCAGCCGCTCGCCGCCGCCCTGCCTGCCTCCAGTGTTGTGATTCCACCCGGCAGGGCGGGCGGCATGCTGCCTCAACAGGTAGCGGCTGGGGCAGCGCTCGTAGCCGCTACGGCTCGCGCTCTGGTGGCCTCCACCGGCCCCCACGACCTCCCCACGGACAGCAGCGACGACGACGACGCTCAAGACGACGCCGCCGCCGCTCCTGCTCCGCGAGAAGACCCCCCGACTGATGGCTACTCACCCGGCAGGGCGGCTGGCATGCTGCCCGCCGGTGGAGTAGCCTCGTTGGCCACCACCGCCCAAGTCTCCGCCGCAGCTGCGACTGCTGCTGCTCATCGAGTCGCAGTAGTCGCAGCTGTACAAGCACCGCCTCCTGCTGGACGCGCCGTCGTGGAACACCACGCGCGCGCTGAGCCGCTTCAAGACCAAGACCTTCAGGCTCGCGCGCGCGTGGCGCTCCCAGCCAGCGACGCATTCAGCAGCAGGATCGGCTGCGGCAGCTCGACGCTGCACAGGGACGTCAGCGACGGCAGATACCAAGACCATGATGACCAAGCCGTCGCTGCCGTCCCCATGGACGTTGATCAAGGTGCTCGGTGGCCGACAGCGGATCACCAGCCGCTATCGCCGCCACCGGAGCTTCGAGTGGGCGGCAAGCGCCGCCGCCTGAACGAGGGCGATGACGAAGACGCCCGCGAGCTGGCCGAGCTTCTGCCGCTCGACGAGGAGGAGGTCGGCGACCACAAACCAGCGCCCAGGTTACCCGCGACCAGCGCTCATCCGGCCTCCGTCCTCGCTGTGTACGCGCACAACGCGCAGCGCTTCAACTGCACGTTGTGCGTGTACACGGCTGCCAGCTTCGCTGCTCTTACGCGACACAGGAACTCTCGGCACCGGCGCGTGACCTTCCTGGACAGGTTCTCGGCGGGTTGCGCGTGCGGCAAACCTTTTGCCTCGAGGCTGGCCGCAGCAAGACACGCACAAACGTGCGCCAGCCTCAGCACCACACTGGTCGCGGTTTCGACGACGGGAGGAGCATCAAGCCACACTGTCGTCGGAGCCAACACCACCGTCACCACGGCGGTCTCCGCCGAACCCCCTGCTCCACTGTCAAGCCTCGGAACTCACTGTGCCCCCCACGTGTGAGTTCCCCCGACGTCGATGTGCAGCTACACAGTCCGACACAGGAAGATCAGCACGAGGACGCCACCCAACACCCGGAGAGCACACAACACCGACCTCCTGAGGCGACCCGCTGGGGCTCGCCGCTTGCGCCCACGCTCGTTGCCTCCAGGATTGCTCAGCGACTCGGCGAGCTGGAACCTCCACGCTGGGGCCCACCATTACCCCGCGCGATGGTTGTGTCACGAATTACAGCACGGCTTGAAGCTACACCTGCTCCTCGATGGGATCCGCCACTTCCACGCCGTGTCATCGCCTCCCGCATTGCCGAACGGCTTGTACCTGCGACAGCACCGTGTCGTTCGGCCCTGGACGCTGCATTCCCTTCTCCATCGCGAGACACGGTGACGGAACCGTTCACCCAGGAGGACAGGCAGCTGGGAACCCTGACGCGGCACGTGGACGAAGAGACGAAGGACAGCGAGCTGCCGGGCAGGGCGCCGACTGTACTCGACGAGGAGTCCAAGGACAACGACGCCGCTACCGGTGAGTGGCTCCTCCGGTTCGACGGAGCTTGTCGAGCGAACCCAGGCCCAGGCGGAGCAGGTGCCGTGCTATTCAACCCCAGCGGTGCAGCTTCATGGACCTGCTCGCACTTTATGCCGGGCGCCACGGAGACAAACAACACCGCCGAGTACACGGCATTCCTCCTAGGCGCCAGAGCTGCTGCAGATCACGGTGCGACGCTACTTCGCGTCCAGGGGGACAGCCAGCTCGTACTCCGGCAGGTCAAGGGCATTTACGGTGCGAAGAGCACCCGTCTACGGAGACTACGCGACGCTGTTCGGGCCGAACTGGCTCGGGTGGGGCAATTCTCCCTCCACCACATCGACAGGCAGGACAATGCGCACGCAGACCGCCTTGCGAACAGGGCGCTCGACATGAAGAGCACACTAGTGGAATGCGCAACGCACCCCGGCCGGAATGCCTGCACCACGACACTGTCCACCAGTGCTGCCGCTGACCCACCAGCATCACCCCCGCCAGTGGGAGCTCGAGACACGCCGATGGCCGATGCCGGCGAAGAGCGCCTCGCAGACGTTGACGACGGTGAAGTTTACGCGGCGATGCGGCTTGGCCCAGGCGAAGTTCCTGAACGACGGCCACGACTCCGCCTCCGCCAGCTGAGCGACGAGGAACTGGAAGAAGCGAGCGAGTTGGTGGAGCGACTGGGCGCCGCCTTATCAGCCAAGATCACAGACGCGGAAGACTGGGCGAGTGCGGAGGGCTACATCACGGCCCTACCGTACATGCTGTACGACAAGCTTCAGTCGTACTCACAGGCACCGCGTGGACCCCAACAACCGGTGTTGACCCGGTCCCCGCGCGGCGATGATCGCCCAGCTTCCTCGGAGCCCCACGCTTCATCCACGACTGGAAGGGTGGCATCGGAGCACCAACCGCGGCGCCGCCGACGGCGAGGACGACGCAAGGGCCGACGACAGCGCCGCAACCCGCGCCGATCGGGACGCGAGGGAGCCCCAGGTGGGCATCAACAACACAAGAAACACAAACCATGCCCACCCCGCGAGACGCGGCATCATCGGGAACACCGTCTCGACGAGGCTCTCGATGAGCTCCACGCACTCGAGCGTACCGATCCCCACCACCAGCCAGCTATTGCCAAGGCCCGCCGCCGCGTCGGTCGCATCCGGTCTGCCATCGCCCAGCAGCTACTCCGCCACAAGTTCGACACGGACGAGAAGGCCTGTGTCGACGGCATCCTGTCTACAGCCCGCGCCAAACGCGCTGCACGAGCAGCAACGCCGTCGCCACCAGCACCAGGAGCGCCCACCACGACAGTCTCGGCGCCCGGTGTCATCGTGACCAACGACGATGGCACGTGCCCCATCCCGAGTGACGAGCTTTGGCGACACTTCGACGCCGTGAACACACCGCGCCTTGACTTCGATGCGGAGGCACCCGGGAGTGCGGCCTTCCGAGCGGCGATGGACCACCTGCCCGCGGCGACACGGCTGCTGGACCTGCTCAAAGAGGCGCCGAGCACGGACGAGATCGAGATGCAACTCCAGCACGTGAAGGCCTCCTCCAGCCCCGGCCTCGACGGCGTCGGCTACGACGTGTACAAGCGCTTCACGATACAGTTGCTGCCTGTGCTGCGGGCGGCGTTCCGGTGCTGCTGGCTGTATAAGAAGGTTCCTCAGAGCTGGAAGCTCGGCGTGGTGCGCTTGCTGCACAAGAAGGGCCCGCGGGAGGACCCTGCGAACTGGAGACCCATCTGTCTCCAGCAAGCCATCTACAAACTATACACGGGCATCCTCGCGCGGCGACTAACCCGGTGGATGGACGCGAATGACCGCCACGCACCCGGTCAGAAGGGATTCCGAGCGGTGAACGGCTGCGGGGAACACAACTTCCTCGCAGCTACGCTCATCGACAACGCCCGCCGCAAGCATCGGCCACTGTACGAAGTCTGGTACGACTTCCGTAACGCGTTCGGCAGCGTGCCGTTCGCGTTGCTGTGGGATTCGCTACAGCGCCTCGGTGTCCCGCCCGACTACGTGGACATGTGCAAGGGACTTTACAACCAAGCCTCGTTCGTCGTCGGGAACGCAGTGGATGGCAGCACAGCGCCGGTAGAGCAGCGCGTCGGCGTTTTTCAAGGCTGTCCGCTCAGCCCCCAGCTCTTTAACGCCGCCATCAGCCCACTGCTCTTTGCGCTGTGCCGGCTACCAGATACCGGCGTGCAGCTCTCCAGTGTTGACCGCCCTGGTGCCTCAGCGTACGCCGACGACCTTAAGATTTTCAGCGGCACCAAGGCGGGCATCACGCAGCAACACGAGCTGGTGGCGACGTTCCTGCGGTGGACCGGGATGCAGGCCAACCCTGCCAAGTGCAAGTCCATGGGCGTGCGGCGCAACACCAACGGAGCCGTCGAGGCAGACAACGTCCACCTCGAGCTCGACGATACGCCGATCCCCTCCATGACACACATGCAATCCTACACGTACCTGGGGATCGGCGACGGCTTCGATCACGTGCGCCGCCGCGTCGAGCTCGCTCCCAAGCTGAAGACTCTCAAGCACGACGTGACGGCGCTCGTGGAGTCCGGCCTTGCGCCATGGCAGGTGGTGAAGGCCGTGAAGGTGTACCTCTACCCTCGGGTAGAGTACGCCCTCCGGCACCTACGACCCGATGATCAGCACCTGGAGAGCTTTGACCTCCACCTTCGCCGCGGCCTCCGCCACCTGCTTCGCCTTCCCAAGAACGCCACGAACGAATTCTTCTACGCGCCGGTGTCGCGCGGTGGTTTGGGGCTGCTGCCGCTGGTAGAACTGCACGCAGCACTGCAAATCGCGCACGGATGGCAGACGCTCCACTCACCCGACCCAGCCATCCGTCGCGTCGCACGCGAGCAGCTCTACCAGATTGCCGACGCGCGGCACCGGCTCGACAAGGACCACTGGCCACACCGGAGAGAGGAACTTTGCGAGCTCCTCCTCAACGGGGAGCTCGGGACGTCGGCCCACGCACCGCCCAAGCGACGCAACGGTGACATTGGCTCTCTGTGGGTCGACGTCCGCAAGAACCTCAAGACGTTTGGACTGAAGGTGGCCACAGCGCCGGCCAACCAGGAGACCGGTGTACCAGCCCAGCCGCTGCAGCTCCGCGTGCCTCACCACACCGAGTGGCTGGACCACGGCAACGTGCTGAGGCACGTGAAGCTACACATCAAGAACCTCCACTGGCAAACCTGGTGCGCCCTAAGTGACCAAGGGAAGACCGCACGGGTGCACGGCGGTGTTGGCAGCGCATTCCTGACCCGACCTCGCGGCATGTGGGAAAGCGACTACCGCTTCGCGGTGGCCGCTCGCCTCAACGTGGTCGACACCGTCAACACACTGTCGCGCCGGCGACTCCGCGCCCACGACCGGTGTCGGTACCCGGCCTGCAGGTGGAAGGAGACTCTGGCACACGTCCTCAACCACTGCCCGGGTACCATGGACGCGGTACGTGGCCGGCACGATGACGCGCTCAAGGAAATCGAACACACGCTCCGCGCGTCGTCGGGCGACCGCCGCGAGCTGCGTGTTAACCAAACGGTGCGTGGCCTGCCCGGGCCACCCCTGCGCCCCGACATCCAGGTCTACAACCATGACAAACGCACGGTCGCAGTTGTAGACCTGGCTGTGACGTTCGATGAGCAGCCGAGTGAGGACCCAGAGAGCTCGGGGTTGGCCAAGGCAGTCCAGATCAAGAAAGCCAAGTACGCGGGCATCAAGGAGCATCTCGAGAACCAGGGGTGGAAGGTTCATCTCTCGGCCATCGTGTACGGCTCGCTTGGCTCGATGGCGGCCAGCAACCACAAGGTGTACACTGAACACCTTGGGTTGCTCAAGCGCGATGCAAAGCGGCTGGACCGGCAGCTCTCGTCGGCATGCATCCAGTCCAGCCGCCGCATCTGGAACCTCCACTGCGCCAAGCACCGAGCACGCCAGCACGAGCACCAAGCACCACCAAGCCAAGCGACACGGGGCAGGAGGGTGACGGAAACCGGGGGGAATCCGTCGCGCACCGACCGCCGCTAGACGGCACAGTTCTGGCCCACGTAGGCCGAAAGGGCCCCACCCATGTAGGGAACCGCCCTCGGGAAATCCATTCCGGTGTTCGACTGAAGAGATGCTCCTTCGCCTTGACGGAGGTACATCTCGACAGTCGAACTTCAACTCGCAACATATCCGATACAGTTACAAACCACAGTTAGATATCAGATAGGAACCTTCCTTTAGGAAGCTAACGGGTACACTGGATGGTAAATACACATACATTCTGTTCTAATCAGTGTGAAAACTGGTTTTCCTCATTTTTGGGGATCTTTTTCACATTCATTTTTGGACTTCCCGTTGCGGCCAGCTTGCTGGGCGTTTACGGGGCGGTCTCCGGGGGGTTGCACCACTTCCCCCGCGAGGCCAACTACATTTGTTCTTCTCTACTTTCTTCTTTATCGGTTTTCTTGTCCCTTGGGTAGTTGTCCTTTTATCTTTTTGACCAATTAGATCGCAGCGATGCGGCTATTTTGGCCAATCAGAGAGCGAGCCCTGTCCTCGGACAGCGAGGCGTCCACAGCCAGCCAATCGAGCCTCGCCAGCGACGCGTCTTTCTATAGCGCGGCCGCTGACGAGGCCGACCTGGCCGTCGCAGATTGGTCGGATTTTCAGCCAATCAGCGACGCAGCGGATCCACCAGCGGATCCGCTGGTGGACCCGCTAGGGCTGGGGTTGCACACTTTTGCCCCCGTTTTGAGCCCTTTGGCTTCTGAAAATGGCTCGGAGGAGCCTCCGCGCGCGGTGCCACTGCTCGGCACCGGCGCGGTTTCAGCCGTTGCAACTTCGGGCACGTGTGGGCCACACGCAGCGCCCATTGCACACCAAGTGGCTACACGGGCCGAGGCCTCGGGTGCGCAAGCGCCGGCCCGCCCTTCCAGCACCACCTCGCGTCCTTTCGGATCGCCCGCGCCCGTCCACCGTCCCCCGGGCCCTCCCACTTCAGGGCCGGGGCCTCCCATACTCGGTCTGAGTATGGGAGAATCCCTGCTCTCTCAGAGAGCAGACGCCGCCTCCGGCTTCGAAGCCGCCGCCTCGGCCGAGGCTGGCGCCGCCTGTGATGGCGCCGAGAACGACGGCTCCCCCGCCGCCGCCAGGCCTCCGCCGGACCCCCAAGCGCGCCGTTTGGCTTCTACAACGTCTCCCCTCGCCTCTCCGCCGCTCGGTGCCGCTGCGCCCCAGTCCTGCGGTCGAATCTCACCCGGCAGGGCGGGCGGCATGCTGCCCGATTGGGTAGCGCCGAGCGACGGCCTCTCCTCGGCCTCTCCGCCTCCTACGGCGGTCCAAGCGCGCCGTTTGGCTGACCAAGACCCCGGGCCAGCCTCACAGCCGCTCGCCGCCGCCCTGCCTGCCTCCAGTGTTGTGATTCCACCCGGCAGGGCGGGCGGCATGCTGCCTCAACAGGTAGCGGCTGGGGCAGCGCTCGTAGCCGCTACGGCTCGCGCTCTGGTGGCCTCCACCGGCCCCCACGACCTCCCCACGGACAGCAGCGACGACGACGACGCTCAAGACGACGCCGCCGCCGCTCCTGCTCCGCGAGAAGACCCCCCGACTGATGGCTACTCACCCGGCAGGGCGGCTGGCATGCTGCCCGCCGGTGGAGTAGCCTCGTTGGCCACCACCGCCCAAGTCTCCGCCGCAGCTGCGACTGCTGCTGCTCATCGAGTCGCAGTAGTCGCAGCTGTACAAGCACCGCCTCCTGCTGGACGCGCCGTCGTGGAACACCACGCGCGCGCTGAGCCGCTTCAAGACCAAGACCTTCAGGCTCGCGCGCGCGTGGCGCTCCCAGCCAGCGACGCATTCAGCAGCAGGATCGGCTGCGGCAGCTCGACGCTGCACAGGGACGACAGCGACGGCAGATACCAAGACCATGATGACCAAGCCGTCGCTGCCGTCCCCATGGACGTTGATCAAGGTGCTCGGTGGCCGACAGCGGATCACCAGCCGCTATCGCCGCCACCGGAGCTTCGAGTGGGCGGCAAGCGCCGCCGCCTGAACGAGGGCGATGACGAAGACGCCCGCGAGCTGGCCGAGCTTCTGCCGCTCGACGAGGAGGAGGTCGGCGACCACAAACCAGCGCCCAGGTTACCCGCGACCAGCGCTCATCCGGCCTCCGTCCTCGCTGTGTACGCGCACAACGCGCAGCGCTTCAACTGCACGTTGTGCGTGTACACGGCTGCCAGCTTCGCTGCTCTTACGCGACACAGGAACTCTCGGCACCGGCGCGTGACCTTCCTGGACAGGTTCTCGGCGGGTTGCGCGTGCGGCAAACCTTTTGCCTCGAGGCTGGCCGCAGCAAGACACGCACAAACGTGCGCCAGCCTCAGCACCACACTGGTCGCGGTTTCGACGACGGGAGGAGCATCAAGCCACACTGTCGTCGGAGCCAACACCACCGTCACCACGGCGGTCTCCGCCGAACCCCCTGCTCCACTGTCAAGCCTCGGAACTCACTGTGCCCCCCACGTGTGAGTTCCCCCGACGTCGATGTGCAGCTACACAGTCCGACACAGGAAGATCAGCACGAGGACGCCACCCAACACCCGGAGAGCACACAACACCGACCTCCTGAGGCGACCCGCTGGGGCTCGCCGCTTGCGCCCACGCTCGTTGCCTCCAGGATTGCTCAGCGACTCGGCGAGCTGGAACCTCCACGCTGGGGCCCACCATTACCCCGCGCGATGGTTGTGTCACGAATTACAGCACGGCTTGAAGCTACACCTGCTCCTCGATGGGATCCGCCACTTCCACGCCGTGTCATCGCCTCCCGCATTGCCGAACGGCTTGTACCTGCGACAGCACCGTGTCGTTCGGCCCTGGACGCTGCATTCCCTTCTCCATCGCGAGACACGGTGACGGAACCGTTCACCCAGGAGGACAGGCAGCTGGGAACCCTGACGCGGCACGTGGACGAAGAGACGAAGGACAGCGAGCTGCCGGGCAGGGCGCCGACTGTACTCGACGAGGAGTCCAAGGACAACGACGCCGCTACCGGTGAGTGGCTCCTCCGGTTCGACGGAGCTTGTCGAGCGAACCCAGGCCCAGGCGGAGCAGGTGCCGCGCTATTCAACCCCAGCGGTGCAGCTTCATGGACCTGCTCGCACTTTATGCCGGGCGCCACGGAGACAAACAACACCGCCGAGTACACGGCATTCCTCCTAGGCGCCAGAGCTGCTGCAGATCACGGTGCGACGCTACTTCGCGTCCAGGGGGACAGCCAGCTCGTACTCCGGCAGGTCAAGGGCATTTACGGTGCGAAGAGCACCCGTCTACGGAGACTACGCGACGCTGTTCGGGCCGAACTGGCTCGGGTGGGGCAATTCTCCCTCCACCACATCGACAGGCAGGACAATGCGCACGCAGACCGCCTTGCGAACAGGGCGCTCGACATGAAGAGCACACTAGTGGAATGCGCAACGCACCCCGGCCGGAATGCCTGCACCACGACACTGTCCACCAGTGCTGCCGCTGACCCACCAGCATCACCCCCGCCAGTGGGAGCTCGAGACACGCCGATGGCCGATGCCGGCGAAGAGCGCCTCGCAGACGTTGACGACGGTGAAGTTTACGCGGCGATGCGGCTTGGCCCAGGCGAAGTTCCTGAACGACGGCCACGACTCCGCCTCCGCCAGCTGAGCGACGAGGAACTGGAAGAAGCGAGCGAGTTGGTGGAGCGACTGGGCGCCGCCTTATCAGCCAAGATCACAGACGCGGAAGACTGGGCGAGTGCGGAGGGCTACATCACGGCCCTACCGTACATGCTGTACGACAAGCTTCAGTCGTACTCACAGGCACCGCGTGGACCCCAACAACCGGTGTTGACCCGGTCCCCGCGCGGCGATGATCGCCCAGCTTCCTCGGAGCCCCACGCTTCATCCACGACTGGAAGGGTGGCATCGGAGCACCAACCGCGGCGCCGCCGACGGCGAGGACGACGCAAGGGCCGACGACAGCGCCGCAACCCGCGCCGATCGGGACGCGAGGGAGCCCCAGGTGGGCATCAACAACACAAGAAACACAAACCACGCCCACCCCGCGAGACGCGGCATCATCGGGAACACCGTCTCGACGAGGCTCTCGATGAGCTCCACGCACTCGAGCGTACCGATCCCCACCACCGGCCAGCTATTGCCAAGGCCCGCCGCCGCGTCGGTCGCATCCGGTCTGCCATCGCCCAGCAGCTACTCCGCCACAAGTTCGACACGGACGAGAAGGCCTGTGTCGACGGCATCCTGTCTACAGCCCGCGCCAAACGCGCTGCACGAGCAGCAACGCCGTCGCCACCAGCACCAGGAGCGCCCACCACGACAGTCTCGGCGCCCGGTGTCATCGTGACCAACGACGATGGCACGTGCCCCATCCCGAGTGACGAGCTTTGGCGACACTTCGACGCCGTGAACACACCGCGCCTTGACTTCGATGCGGAGGCACCCGGGAGTGCGGCCTTCCGAGCGGCGATGGACCACCTGCCCGCGGCGACACGGCTGCTGGACCTGCTCAAAGAGGCGCCGAGCACGGACGAGATCGAGATGCAACTCCAGCACGTGAAGGCCTCCTCCAGCCCCGGCCTCGACGGCGTCGGCTACGACGTGTACAAGCGCTTCACGATACAGTTGCTGCCTGTGCTGCGGGCGGCGTTCCGGTGCTGCTGGCTGTATAAGAAGGTTCCTCAGAGCTGGAAGCTCGGCGTGGTGCGCTTGCTGCACAAGAAGGGCCCGCGGGAGGACCCTGCGAACTGGAGACCCATCTGTCTCCAGCAAGCCATCTACAAACTATACACGGGCATCCTCGCGCGGCGACTAACCCGGTGGATGGACGCGAATGACCGCCACGCACCCGGTCAGAAGGGATTCCGAGCGGTGAACGGCTGCGGGGAACACAACTTCCTCGCAGCTACGCTCATCGACAACGCCCGCCGCAAGCATCGGCCACTGTACGAAGTCTGGTACGACTTCCGTAACGCGTTCGGCAGCGTGCCGTTCGCGTTGCTGTGGGATTCGCTACAGCGCCTCGGTGTCCCGCCCGACTACGTGGACATGTGCAAGGGACTTTACAACCAAGCCTCGTTCGTCGTCGGGAACGCAGTGGATGGCAGCACAGCGCCGGTAGAGCAGCGCGTCGGCGTTTTTCAAGGCTGTCCGCTCAGCCCCCAGCTCTTTAACGCCGCCATCAGCCCACTGCTCTTTGCGCTGCGCCGGCTACCAGATACCGGCGTGCAGCTCTCCAGTGTTGACCGCCCTGGTGCCTCAGCGTACGCCGACGACCTGAAGATTTTCAGCGGCACCAAGGCGGGCATCACGCAGCAACACGAGCTGGTGGCGACGTTCCTGCGGTGGACCGGGATGCAGGCCAACCCTGCCAAGTGCAAGTCCATGGGCGTGCGGCGCAACACCAACGGAGCCGTCGAGGCAGACAACGTCCACCTCGAGCTCGACGATACGCCGATCCCCTCCATGACACACATGCAATCCTACACGTACCTGGGGATCGGCGACGGCTTCGATCACGTGCGCCGCCGCGTCGAGCTCGCTCCCAAGCTGAAGACTCTCAAGCACGACGTGACGGCGCTCGTGGAGTCCGGCCTTGCGCCATGGCAGGTGGTGAAGGCCGTGAAGGTGTACCTCTACCCTCGGGTAGAGTACGCCCTCCGGCACCTACGACCCGATGATCAGCACCTGGAGAGCTTTGACCTCCACCTTCGCCGCGGCCTCCGCCACCTGCTTCGCCTTCCCAAGAACGCCACGAACGAATTCTTCTACGCGCCGGTGTCGCGCGGTGGTTTGGGGCTGCTGCCGCTGGTGGAACTGCACGCAGCACTGCAAATCGCGCACGGATGGCAGACGCTCCACTCACCCGACCCAGCCATCCGTCGCGTCGCACGCGAGCAGCTCTACCAGATTGCCGACGCGCGGCACCGGCTCGACAAGGACCACTGGCCACACCGGAGAGAGGAACTTTGCGAGCTCCTCCTCAACGGGGAGCTCGGGACGTCGGCCCACGCACCGCCCAAGCGACGCAACGGTGACATTGGCTCTCTGTGGGTCGACGTCCGCAAGAACCTCAAGACGTTTGGACTGAAGGTGGCCACAGCGCCGGCCAACCAGGAGACCGGTGTACCAGCCCAGCCGCTGCAGCTCCGCGTGCCTCACCACACCGAGTGGCTGGACCACGGCAACGTGCTGAGGCACGTGAAGCTACACATCAAGAACCTCCACTGGCAAACCTGGTGCGCCCTAAGTGACCAAGGGAAGACCGCACGGGTGCACGGCGGTGTTGGCAGCGCATTCCTGACCCGACCTCGCGGCATGTGGGAAAGCGACTACCGCTTCGCGGTGGCCGCTCGCCTCAACGTGGTCGACACCGTCAACACACTGTCGCGCCGGCGACTCCGCGCCCACGACCGGTGTCGGTACCCGGCCTGCAGGTGGAAGGAGACTCTGGCACACGTCCTCAACCACTGCCCGGGTACCATGGACGCGGTACGTGGCCGGCACGATGACGCGCTCAAGGAAATCGAACACACGCTCCGCGCGTCGTCGGGCGACCGCCGCGAGCTGCGTGTTAACCAAACGGTGCGTGGCCTGCCCGGGCCACCCCTGCGCCCCGACATCCAGGTCTACAACCATGACAAACGCACGGTCGCAGTTGTAGACCTGGCTGTGACGTTCGATGAGCAGCCGAGTGAGGACCCAGAGAGCTCGGGGTTGGCCAAGGCAGTCCAGATCAAGAAAGCCAAGTACGCGGGCATCAAGGAGCATCTCGAGAACCAGGGGTGGAAGGTTCATCTCTCGGCCATCGTGTACGGCTCGCTTGGCTCGGTGGCGGCCAGCAACCACAAGGTGTACACTGAACACCTTGGGTTGCTCAAGCGCGATGCAAAGCGGCTGGACCGGCAGCTCTCGTCGGCATGCATCCAGTCCAGCCGCCGCATCTGGAACCTCCACTGCGCCAAGCACCGAGCACGCCAGCACGAGCACCAAGCACCACCAAGCCAAGCGACACGGGGCAGGAGGGTGACGGAAACCGGGGGAATCCGTCGCGCACCGACCGCCGCTAGACGGCACAGTTCTGGCCCACGTAGGCCGAAAGGGCCCCACCCATGTAGGGAACCGCCCTCGGGAAATCCATTCCGGTGTTCGACTGAAGAGATGCTCCTTCGCCTTGACGGAGGTACATCTCGACAGTCGAACTTCAACTCGCAACATATCCGATACAGTTACAAACCACAGTTAGATATCAGATAGGAACCTTCCTTTAGGAAGCTAACGGGTACACTGGATGGTAAATACACATACATTCTGTTCTAATCAGTGTGAAAACTGGTTTTCCTCATTTTTGGGGATCTTTTTCACATTCATTTTTGGACTTCCCGTTGCGGCCAGCTTGCTGGGCGTTTACGGGGCGGTCTCCGGGGTTGCACCACTTCCCCGCGAGGCCAACTACATTTGTTCTTCTCTACTTTCTTCTTTATCGGTTTTCTTGTCCCTTGGGTAGTTGTCCTTTTATCTTTTTGACCAATTAGATCGCAGCGATGCGGCTATTTTGGCCAATCAGAGAGCGAGCCCTGTCCTCGGACAGCGAGGCGTCCACAGCCAGCCAATCGAGCCTCGCCAGCGACGCGTCTTTCTATAGCGCGGCCGCTGACGAGGCCGACCTGGCCGTCGCAGATTGGTCGGATTTTCAGCCAATCAGCGACGCAGCGGATCCACCAGCGGATCCGCTGGTGGATCCGCTAGGGCTGGGGTTGCACACTTTTGCCCCCGTTTTGAGCCCTTTGGCTTCCGAAAATGGCTCGGAGGAGCCTCCGCGCGCGGTGCCACTGCTCGGCACCGGCGCGGTTTCAGCCGTTGCAACTTCGGGCACGTGTGGGCCACACGCAGCGCCCATTGCACACCAAGTGGCTACACGGGCCGAGGCCTCGGGTGCGCATGCGCCGGCCCGCCCTTCCAGCACCACCTCGCGTCCTTTCGGATCGCCCGCGCCCGTCCACCGTCCACCGGGCCCTCCCACTTCAGGGCCGGGGCCTCCCATACTCGGTCTGAGTATGGGAGAATCCCTGCTCTCTCAGAGAGCAGACGCCGCCTCCGGCTTCGAAGCCGCCGCCTCGGCCGAGGCTGGCGCCGCCTGTGATGGCGCCGAGAACGACGGCTCCCCCGCCGCCGCCAGGCCTCCGCCGGACCCCCAAGCGCGCCGTTTGGCTTCTACAACGTCTCCCCTCGCCTCTCCGCCGCTCGGTGCCGCTCCGCCCCAGTCCTGCGGTCGAATCTCACCCGGCAGGGCGGGCGGCATGCTGCCCGATTGGGTAGCGCCGAGCGACGGCCTCTCCTCGGCCTCTCCGCCTCCTACGGCGGTCCAAGCGCGCCGTTTGGCTGACCAAGACCCCGGGCCAGCCTCTCAGCCGCTCGCCGCCGCCCTGCCTGCCTCCAGTGTTGTGATTCCACCCGGCAGGGCGGGCGGCATGCTGCCTCAACAGGTAGCGGCTGGGGCAGCGCTCGTAGCCGCTACGGCTCGCGCTCTGGTGGCCTCCACCGGCCCCCACGACCTCCCCACGGACAGCAGCGACGACGACGACGCTCAAGACGACGCCGCCGCCGCTCCTGCTCCGCGAGAAGACCCCCCGACTGATGGCTACTCACCCGGCAGGGCGGCTGGCATGCTGCCCGCCGGTGGAGTAGCCTCGTTGGCCACCACCGCCCAAGTCTCCGCCGCAGCTGCGACTGCTGCTGCTCATCGAGTCGCAGTAGTCGCAGCTGTACAAGCACCGCCTCCTGCTGGACGCGCCGTCGTGGAACACCACGCGCGCGCTGAGCCGCTTCAAGACCAAGACCTTCAGGCTCGCGCGCGCGTGGCGCTCCCAGCCAGCGACGCATTCAGCAGCAGGATCGGCTGCGGCAGCTCGACGCTGCACAGGGACGTCAGCGACGGCAGATACCAAGACCATGATGACCAAGCCGTCGCTGCCGTCCCCATGGACGTTGATCAAGGTGCTCGGTGGCCGACAGCGGATCACCAGCCGCTATCGCCGCCACCGGAGCTTCGAGTCGGCGGCAAGCGCCGCCGCCTGAACGAGGGCGACGATGAAGACATTCGCGAGCTAGCCGAGCTTCTGTTGCTCGAAGAGGACGAGGCTGGCGACCACGACCCAGCGCCAAGGTTATCTGCAGCCAGCGCTCAACCGGCCTCCGTCCTCGCCGTGTACGCACACAACGCGCAGCGCTTCAACTGCACGTTGTGCGTGTACTCGGCTGCCAGCTTCGCAGCACTGACGCGACACAGAGACTCGCGCCACCGGCGCGTGGTCTTCCTGGACAAGTTCTCGGCCGGCTGCTCCTGCAGCACGCCCTTCGCCTCGAGGCTGGCCGCAGCAAGACATGCGCAAGCGTGCGCCAGCCTCGCGCGTCTTCCTCCGGTTGCGACTGCGCCAGCAGCAGGGGAGTTGAGCCCCACTGCTGATGCAGTCAACACCACCGACACGACGGCCACCGCCACACCCGACTCCCCCCAGCAAGACACAACGGAGCTCGCAGCGTCCCCCCCCGCTAGCGAGCTCCACCTCTGTTCCAGCACCGGACACCGAGCAGCAGAACCGCGGACGATGGGGCCCTCTGCTACCCCGGGAACTGGTTGCCGAGCGTGTAGCCACACGCCTCGCTGAAGTCCCAGTGCCTCGCTGGGGACCACCACTGCCGCGCAGCGTGGTGGCATCCAGGATCGCCGACCGCCTGCTACCCGAGGCCGACGAGGAGACCAAGGAGAACGGCGAGGCTGCCGCAGACGTGCGCGGTCCGACCAGCGGCGACGACGACCAGCACGGCGAGTGGCTTCTGCGCTTCGACGGCGCCTGCCGGTCCAACCCAGGCCCAGGCGGCGCCGGAGCAGCACTGTTCAAGCCCAGCGGCGCCGTCGTATGGACTTGCTCCCACTACGACCCCGACAGCAGCGGAACCAACAACACGGCGGAATACACTGCGCTGCTGCTCGCGGGGCCAGGGCCGCTGCCGACCACGGTGTGAAGATGCTGCGCATCGAAGGAGACAGCACGCTGGTTATCCACCAGGTGCGCGGCCAAACGACAGCGTCGACGACGACCACCCCGCGTGACCAGACATCACCGTGAGCATCGCCTCGACGAAGCTCTGGACGATCTCCATGCGGTGGAGAGGGCATCGCCCAGCGACCGCACTACCATTCGACGGGCTCGCCGCCGTGTCGGCCGCGTCAGTTCGGCCATCTCCCAACAACGTCTACGCAGCCGCTTCGACAAGGAGGAAAAGGCCTGCGTCGATGACATTCTGTCCAAGGCGCGCGTACAGCGAGCGACAGCGAGGAGGACGGGCCCTAGCGACGACGGAACAGCTCCACCAGCATCGGGATCACCTCCACCGGCGACTGGCGGTGCAGACGATGGCACCTGCCCCATTCCAGGCGCCGAGCTCTGCAGTTCTTCGACGGCGTTAACACGCCGCGCCAGGAGTTCGCCCCGGACGCTGCGGTGGGAGCCACCTTTCGCTCGGCCATGGCTCGGTTACCGGCCGCGTCAAGGTTTCGGGAGCTGCTTACGGAGGCGCCAACACTAGACGACATCGAGACACAGCTCCACCATGTTCGTGGCGCCTCCAGCCCGGGCCTCGACGGCGTCGGGCACGACGTGTACCAACGGTTTGCAGCACAGTTGCTTCCTGTACTTGCCGTAGCGTTCAAGAGGTGCTGGGAGGCCAATAAAGTGCCGCAGAGCTGGAAGCTTGGGGTCGTGCGCCTTCTCCACAAGAAGGGCGCGCGCGAGGACCCGTCGAACTGGAGACCGATCTGTCTCCAACAGTCGATCTACAAACTCTACAGCGGCATTCTCGCACGTCGACTGGTGCAGTGGCTGGACGCCAACGACCGTCACGCACCCGGCCAGAAAGGGTTCCGAGCGCTCAACGGCTGTGGGGAACACAACTTCCTCGCAGCCTCCCTCGTCGATCAGGCCCGCCGCAAGCGCCGCACGCTCTTCGAAGTCTGGTACGACTTCCGTAACGCGTTCGGCAGCGTACCGTTCGCGTTGCTGTGGGACTCGCTGGCTAGGCTTGGCGTCCCCGACAGCTACGTCGCCATGTGCAGAGGACTCTATGAGAGTGCGGCGTTCGTCGTCGGGAACGCCGCGGACGGCACTACCGAGCCAGTATCACTGCGGGTGGGTGTCTTCCAAGGATGCCCACTCAGCCCGCAGCTCTTCAACGCCGCCATCAGCCCACTGCTCTTCGCGCTTCAGCGCCTGCCAGACACGGGCGTGCAGCTGTCAGCCGACGACCGCCCGGTGCCTCGGCATATGCCGACGACCTCAAGATTTTCAGCGGCACCGAGGACGGCATCAAGCGGCAGCACGCGCTCGTGTCTGACTTCCTGCGCTGGACCGGCATGGCAGCTAACCCAAACAAGTGCTGTGCCATGTCTGTCCAGCGCGATCACCGCGGCGTCCTCAAGACTTGCGACCTCGGGCTCCAGCTTGATGGCGACACGATCCCCACGCTCGGCATGGCTGACTCGTATTCCTACCTCGGGATCGGTGATGGTTTCGACCACGTGCGCCGCCGCATCGAGCTCGCGCCGACACTCAAGCAGCTTAAGGACGACGCGACGGCACTCCTGCAGTCCGGCCTCGCCCCGTGGCAGGTGGTGAAGGCGGTGAAGGTTTACCTTTACCCTCGGGTGGAGTACGCCCTTCGCCACCTTCGCCCCTTCCAGCAACAACTGGAAGGCTTCGACCGCCATCTAGCGCGCGGCCTCCGCCACCTCCTGCGGCTACCGACCACGGTCACCACCGAGTTCTTCTACGCGCCGGTGTCGCGCGGAGGCCTTGGCCTGCTGCCGCTGACGGAGATGCACGCGGCGCTGCAAGTCGCGCATGGATGGCAAATGCTTCATTCCAAGGACCCAGCCATCGGACGCATTGCGCGCGTGCAGCTCCGGCAGATTGCAGACGCGCGCCACCGGCTGGACGTAGATCATTGGAAGGAGAAGGAGGACGAGCTGTGCGAGCTGCTGCTCAACTCGCAGCTCGGGACGTCGACCCAGGCGCCGCCCAAGCGCCGCAACGGCGACATCGGCTCGCTCTGGGTCGACATCCAGCGCCACCTGCGGACACTCGGCCTGCAGCTGCAGACATCACCCGCCGACACGCTCACTGGTGCACCAGCTCAGCCCCTCCAGCTTCGCGTGCCGCACCACGACAAGTGGTTGACGCACAAGGATGTGCTGCGGCACGTGAAGCTGCACATCAAGAACAAGCACTGGCGCAGGTGGGCGGCCATGAAGGACCAAGGCAAGACCGCGCGCTCTCACGGCGGAGCCGGTAGCGGGTTCCTCACCAGGCCGCGAGGCCTGTGGGAGACCGACTACCGGTTCGCGGTGGCCGCCCGCCTGAACCAGCTGGACACACACAGTGTCCTGAAGCGCCGGCGCCTCCGCTCCCATGACAGGTGCAGGCAACCAGGCTGCTCTCGTGCCGAGACACTGGCCCACGTGCTGAACCACTGTCCCGGCACGATGGACGCGGTCCGCGGTCGCCATGACGACGCGCTCAAGAATATCGAGCGAGCGCTCACCGCGTCGTCATGCGACAGCAAGGACCGCATCGAGCTGCGGGTGAACCAGACCGTGCCGTCGCTGGCCGGCCCCGCGCTACGGCCCGACCTCCAACTCTTCAACCACACCAAGAAGACGGTGGCGGTGGTCGACCTGGCCGTGGCGTTCGAGGAGCAGGCCAGCGACGACACAGAGAGCTCAGCGCTGGCACGCATCGCCGCGCACAAGCGTGACAAGTACGGCCGTGTCAAGCGACACCTCGAGCGCCAAGGGTGGAAGGTGCACCTCTCAGCGCTCGTGTATGGGTCGCTTGGCGCGGTCGCTGGAGGCAACCACAAGGTGTTCACGGAACACCTTGGCCTCCTCAAGCGTGATGCGAAGCGGCTGGACCGGACGCTCTCGGTGGCTTGCATCCAGTCCAGCCGCCGCATCTGGAACCTACACTGCAGCCAGCATCGGGCGCGGCAGCAGCAACCACACCAAGCGTCACGGGGAAGTCGGGTGGTGGAGACCGGGGGGACTCCACCGCACCGGCCGCCGCTAGTCGGCGAACCAGGCCCATTGAGGCCGACAGGGCCACACCCAGGTAGGGAACCGCCCTTTGAACCCATTTCGGTGTTCGACTCACATGCATCTGATTAGACCGTCACATTCCATATTAGGTAGCAACCAAATTTTGGTACTGAGTTAACCGATTGGTAATACACAAAACTTTTCTGTTCTAATCAGTGTGAAAACTGGTTTTCCTCATTTTTGGGGATCTTTTTCACATTCATTTTTGGACTTCCCGTTGCGGCCAGCTTGCTGGACGTTTACGGGGCGGTCTCCGGGGGGTTGCACCACTTCCCCCGCGAGGCCAACTACATTTGTTCTTCTCTACTTTCTTCTTCTTTATCGGGTTTCCTTGTCCCTTTGCCTTTTCTTTTTGGCCAATTAGATCGCAGCGATGCAGCTATTTTGGCCAATCAGAGAGCGAGCCCTGTCCTCGGACAGCGAGGCGTCCACAGCCAGCCAATCGAGCCTCGCCAGCGACGCGTCTTTCTATAGCGCGGCCGCTGACGAGGCCGACCTGGCCGTCGCAGATTGGTCGGATTTTCAGCCAATCAGCGACGCAGCGGATCCACCAGCGGATCCGCTGGTGGATCCGCTAGGGCTGGGGTTGCACACTTTTGCCCCCGTTTTGAGCCCTTTGGCTTCCGAAAATGGCTCGGAGGAGCCTCCGCGCGCGGTGCCACTGCTCGGCACCGGCGCGGTTTCAGCCGTTGCAACTTCGGGCACGTGTGGGCCACACGCAGCGCCCATTGCACACCAAGTGGCTACACGGGCCGAGGCCTCGGGTGCGCAAGCGCCGGCCCGCCCTTCCAGCACCACCTCGCGTCCTTTCGGATCGCCCGCGCCCGTCCACCGTCCCCCGGGCCCTCCCACTTCAGGGCCGGGGCCTCCCATACTCGGTCTGAGTATGGGAGAATCCCTGCTCTCTCAGAGAGCAGACGCCGCCTCCGGCTTCGAAGCCGCCGCCTCGGCCGAGGCTGGCGCCGCCTGTGATGGCGCCGAGAATGACGGCTCCCCCGCCGTCGCCAGGCCTCCGTCGGACCCCCAAGCGCCCCGTTTGGCTTCTCCGGCCTCTCCCCTCGCCTCTCGCCCGGCCGCTGCCGCCCTGCCGCCGTCCTGTGGTCGAATCTCACCCGGCAGGGCGGGCGGCATGCTGCCCGATTGGGCAGCACCAGGAACAGCGCTCGCAGCCGCAACGGCTCGCGCCCTGGCGGCCTCTACCGCGGCCGACGATGACCCCAGCGACAGCAGCGACGACGACGACGGGCAAGACGACGTCGCCGCCGCTCCTGCGCTCCCCCAAGACCCCGCGACTGATGGCTACTCACCCGGCAGGGCGGCTGGCATGCTGCCCGCCGGTGGAGTAGCCACGCTGTCCTCCACCGCCCAAGTCTCCGCCGCAGCTGCGACTGCTGCTGCTCATCGAGTCGCAGTAGTCGCAGCTGTACAAGCACCGCCTCCTGCTGGACGCGCCGTCGTGGAACACCACGCGCGCGCTGAGCCGCTTCAAGACCAAGACCTTCAGGCTCGCGCGCGCGTGGCGCTCCCAGCCAGCGACGCATTCAGCAGCAGGATCGGCTGCGGCAGCTCGACGCTGCACAGGGACGACAGCGACGGCAGATACCAAGACCATGATGACCAAGCCGTCGCTGCCGTCCCCATGGACGTTGATCAAGGTGCTCGGTGGCCGACAGCGGATCACCAGCCGCTATCGCCGCCACCGGAGCTTCGAGTGGGCGGCAAGCGCCGCCGCCTGAACGAGGGCGACGATGAAGACATTCGCGAGCTAGCCGAGCTTCTGTTGCTCGAAGAGGACGAGGCTGGCGACCACGACCCAGCGCCAAGGTTATCTGCAGCCAGCGCTCAACCGGCCTCCGTCCTCGCCGTGTACGCACACAACGCGCAGCGCTTCAACTGCACGTTGTGCGTGTACTCGGCTGCCAGCTTCGCAGCACTGACGCGACACAGAGACTCGCGCCACCGGCGCGTGGTCTTCCTGGACAAGTTCTCGGCCGGCTGCTCCTGCAGCACGCCCTTCGCCTCGAGGCTGGCCGCAGCAAGACATGCGCAAGCGTGCGCCAGCCTCGCGCGTCTTCCTCCGGTTGCGACTGCGCCAGCAGCAGGGGAGTTGAGCCCCACTGCTGATGCAGTCAACACCACCGACACGACGGCCACCGCCACACCCGACTCCCCCCAGCAAGACACAACGGAGCTTGCAGCGTCCCCCCCGCTAGCGAGCTCCACCTCTGTTCCAGCACCGGACACCGAGCAGCAGAACCGCGGACGATGGGGCCCTCTGCTACCCCGGGAAGTGATTGCCGAGCGTGTCGCCACGCGCCTCGGAGAAGTCCCAGTGCCTCGCTGGGGACCACCACTGCCGCGCAGCGTGGTGGCATCCAGGATCGCCGACCGCCTGCTACCCGAGACCAACGAGGAGACCAAGGAGAACGGTGAGGCTGCCGCAGACGACCGCGACCCGACCAGCGGCGACGACGACCAGCACGGCGAGTGGCTTCTGCGCTTCGACGGCGCCTGCCGGTCCAACCCAGGCCCAGGCGGCGCCGGAGCAGCACTATTCAAGCCCAGCGGCCCCATCGTATGGACTTGCTCCCACTACGACCCCGACAGCAGCGGAACCAACAACACGGCGGAATACACTGCGCTGCTGCTCGCGGGGCCAGGGCCGCTGCCGACCACGGTGTGAAGATGCTGCGCATCGAAGGAGACAGCACGCTGGTTATCCACCAGGTGCGCGGCATATTCGCAACGCGTAGCACGCGGTTACGCGCGCTAAGGAACAGTGTCAAGACAGAGCTGGCTCGAGTGGGGAACTTCTCGCTCCACCACATCGACCGCCAGGCCAACGAGCACGCGGACCGCCTCGCCAACGCCGCACTCGACCGTCGCCGGACGAAGATTGAGTGCGGTGGTTGATTATTAAACGGGTCTTCTGCGGGCCTGGTCAGGCCCCTGGTCGGGCCTGGACTTTAATTTTTATTTTGCTGGTCTGGACTCGGGTCAGACTGACCATCCCCAAACCCGTAAGATATGATTGTCGCTACGCTCCTCAGTTGCGCGGCGTTTGCACCGCCAACTCCGCTTCGCTCGTGGCGGGCAAGGATCCCGCGCGGATTAGATTGTAAGTTCTTGTTTCGGAACCTACTCCGGCCTACGCGCCGTCCCCTGACAGACCTCCGCTGCGCTCCGGTTGTCATGGCGCCTCTCTAAGGCCTCAACGATATATATTGTCCGATGTCTTGGCTATGGTCCTGTTTGTTATTTATCTTGTTTACACAGGTATTATATTTTGGGGTCTGGGTCTGGGTCAGCCCGACCAGGGGCCTGACCAGGCCCGCAGAAGACCCGTTTAATAATCTTCCGAGGGCGGCGTACATCTGGACGGCAGCGGATGCACGCGCCCAGAAGTGGCCGCCACGGCCACTACACTGGACAGGTCACCACCCACGTCGAATCAGCCGCCGGGAGCGCCAGACGTCGAGATGCCCGACGCCGCCGACGCCGACGACCAACTCGGCGACATCGACGATGGCGAGGTGCACGCACCCATGCGCGTGGGGCCAGATGCTATTCCACAGCGCCGACCACGTCTGCGCCTCCGGAACCTGAAGGACGACGAGCTGGAAGAGGCAGCCGAGGTGGTGGAGCGGCTAGGAGCGTCGCTGGCGGCCAAGATCACGGATGCTAGTGACTGGGAGACGGCCGAGGGCTACATCACAGCCCTCCCGCACCTCTTGTACGACAAATTACAGCCGTACTCCCAGGCCCAGAGACGCCCCGAGCTGCACCACCAGCACCAGCGCCGGCAGCAACGACCCACTGCGATCCATCAACTCGACGAAAGCCCGCCACAGGAGCGAAGGCGGGTCGCTCGCGACCAGGACGACGGCGATCGCGGCGCACGAGGTGGTGGCGACCACAGGCATCTTGAACAGGGCACAGCGAGACGACAGCGGCGTAAACGACGCGGACGCTGTGGCGCGGCCAAACGACAGCGTCGACGACGACCACCCCGCGTGACCAGACATCACCGTGAGCATCGCCTCGACGAAGCTCTGGACGATCTCCATGCGGTGGAGAGGGCATCGCCCAGCGACCGCACTACCATTCGACGGGCTCGCCGCCGTGTCGGCCGCGTCAGTTCGGCCATCTCCCAACAACGTCTACGCAGCCGCTTCGACAAGGAGGAAAAGGCCTGCGTCGATGACATTCTGTCCAAGGCGCGCGTACAGCGAGCGACAGCGAGGAGGACGGGCCCTAGCGACGACGGAACAGCTCCACCAGCATCGGGATCACCTCCACCGGCGACTGGCGGTGCAGACGATGGCACCTGCCCCATTCCAGGCGCCGAGCTCTGGCAGTTCTTCGACGGCGTTAACACGCCGCGCCAGGAGTTCGCCCCGGACGCTGCGGTGGGAGCCACCTTTCGCTCGGCCATGGCTCGGTTACCGGCCGCGTCAAGGTTTCGGGAGCTGCTTACGGAGGCGCCAACACTAGACGACATCGAGACACAGCTCCACCATGTTCGTGGCGCCTCCAGCCCGGGCCTCGACGGCGTCGGGCACGACGTGTACCAACGGTTTGCAGCACAGTTGCTTCCTGTACTTGCCGTAGCGTTCAAGAGGTGCTGGGAGGCCAATAAAGTGCCGCAGAGCTGGAAGCTTGGGGTCGTGCGCCTTCTCCACAAGAAGGGCGCGCGCGAGGACCCGTCGAACTGGAGACCGATCTGTCTCCAACAGTCGATCTACAAACTCTACAGCGGCATTCTCGCACGTCGACTGGTGCAGTGGCTGGACGCCAACGACCGTCACGCACCCGGCCAGAAAGGGTTCCGAGCGCTCAACGGCTGTGGGGAACACAACTTCCTCGCAGCCTCCCTCGTCGATCAGGCCCGCCGCAAGCGCCGCACGCTCTTCGAAGTCTGGTACGACTTCCGTAACGCGTTCGGCAGCGTACCGTTCGCGTTGCTGTGGGACTCGCTGGCTAGGCTTGGCGTCCCCGACAGCTACGTCGCCATGTGCAGAGGACTCTATGAGAGTGCGGCGTTCGTCGTCGGGAACGCCGCGGACGGCACTACCGAGCCAGTATCACTGCGGGTGGGTGTCTTCCAAGGATGCCCACTCAGCCCGCAGCTCTTCAACGCCGCCATCAGCCCACTGCTCTTCGCGCTTCAGCGCCTGCCAGACACGGGCGTGCAGCTGTCAGCCGACGACCGCCCCGGTGCCTCGGCATATGCCGACGACCTCAAGATTTTCAGCGGCACCGAGGACGGCATCAAGCGGCAGCACGCGCTCGTGTCTGACTTCCTGCGCTGGACCGGCATGGCAGCTAACCCAAACAAGTGCTGTCCCATGTCTGTCCAGCGCGACCACCGCGGCGTCCTCAAGACTTGCGACCTCGGGCTCCAGCTTGATGGCGACACGATCCCCACGCTCGGCATGGCTGACTCGTATTCCTACCTCGGGATCGGTGATGGTTTCGACCACGTGCGCCGCCGCATCGAGCTCGCGCCGACACTCAAGCAGCTTAAGGACGACGCGACGGCACTCCTGCAGTCCGGCCTCGCCCCGTGGCAGGTGGTGAAGGCGGTGAAGGTTTACCTTTACCCTCGGGTGGAGTACGCCCTTCGCCACCTTCGCCCCTTCCAGCAACAACTGGAAGGCTTCGACCGCCATCTAGCGCGCGGCCTCCGCCACCTCCTGCGGCTACCGACCACGGTCACCACCGAGTTCTTCTACGCGCCGGTGTCGCGCGGAGGCCTCGGCCTGCTGCCGCTGACGGAGATGCACGCGGCGCTGCAAGTCGCGCATGGATGGCAAATGCTTCATTCCAAGGACCCAGCCATCGGACGCATTGCGCGCGTGCAGCTCCGGCAGATTGCAGACGCGCGCCACCGGCTGGACGTAGATCATTGGAAGGAGAAGGAGGACGAGCTGTGCGAGCTGCTGCTCAACTCGCAGCTCGGGACGTCGACCCAGGCGCCGCCCAAGCGCCGCAACGGCGACATCGGCTCGCTCTGGGTCGACATCCAGCGCCACCTGCGGACACTCGGCCTGCAGCTGCAGACATCACCCGCCGACACGCTCACTGGTGCACCAGCTCAGCCCCTCCAGCTTCGCGTGCCGCACCACGACAAGTGGTTGACGCACAAGGATGTGCTGCGGCACGTGAAGCTGCACATCAAGAACAAGCACTGGCGCAGGTGGGCGGCCATGAAGGACCAAGGCAAGACCGCGCGCTCTCACGGCGGAGCCGGTAGCGGGTTCCTCACCAGGCCGCGAGGCCTGTGGGAGACCGACTACCGGTTCGCGGTGGCCGCCCGCCTGAACCAGCTGGACACACACAGTGTCCTGAAGCGCCGGCGCCTCCGCTCCCATGACAGGTGCAGGCAACCAGGCTGCTCTCGTGCCGAGACACTGGCCCACGTGCTGAACCACTGTCCCGGCACGATGGACGCGGTCCGCGGTCGCCATGACGACGCGCTCAAGAATATCGAGCGAGCGCTCACCGCGTCGTCATGCGACAGCAAGGACCGCATCGAGCTGCGGGTGAACCAGACCGTGCCGTCGCTGGCCGGCCCCGCGCTACGGCCCGACCTCCAACTCTTCAACCACACCAAGAAGACGGTGGCGGTGGTCGACCTGGCCGTGGCGTTCGAGGAGCAGGCCAGCGACGACACAGAGAGCTCAGCGCTGGCACGCATCGCCGCGCACAAGCGTGACAAGTACGGCCGTGTCAAGCGACACCTCGAGCGCCAAGGGTGGAAGGTGCACCTCTCAGCGCTCGTGTATGGGTCGCTTGGCGCGGTCGCTGGAGGCAACCACAAGGTGTTCACGGAACACCTTGGCCTCCTCAAGCGTGATGCGAAGCGGCTGGACCGGACGCTCTCGGTGGCTTGCATCCAGTCCAGCCGCCGCATCTGGAACCTACACTGCAGCCAGCATCGGGCGCGGCAGCAGCAACCACACCAAGCGTCACGGGGAAGTCGGGTGGTGGAGACCGGGGGGACTCCACCGCGCACCGGCCGCCGCTAGTCGGCGAACCAGGCCCATTGAGGCCGACAGGGCCACACCCAGGTAGGGAACCGCCCTTTGAACCCATTTCGGTGTTCGACTCACATGCATCTGATTAGACCGTCACATTCCATATTAGGTAGCAACCAAATTTTGGTACTGAGTTAACCGATTGGTAATACACAAAACTTTTCTGTTCTAATCAGTGTGAAAACTGGTTTTCCTCATTTTTGGGGATCTTTTTCACATTCATTTTTGGACTTCCCGTTGCGGCCAGCTTGCTGGACGTTTACGGGGCGGTCTCCGGGGGGTTGCACCACTTCCCCCGCGAGGCCAACTACATTTGTTCTTCTCTACTTTCTTCTTCTTTATCGGGTTTCCTTGTCCCTTTGCCTTTTCTTTTTGGCCAATTAGATCGCAGCGATGCAGCTATTTTGGCCAATCAGAGAGCGAGCCCTGTCCTCGGACAGCGAGGCGTCCACAGCCAGCCAATCGAGCCTCGCCAGCGACGCGTCTTTCTATAGCGCGGCCGCTGACGAGGCCGACCTGGCCATCGCAGATTGGTCGGATTTTCAGCCAATCAGCGACGCAGCGGATCCACCAGCGGATCCGCTGGTGGATCCGCTAGGGCTGGGGTTGCACACTTTTGCCCCCGTTTTGAGCCCTTTGGCTTCCGAAAATGGCTCGGAGGAGCCTCCGCGCGCGGTGCCACTGCTCGGCACCGGCGCGGTTTCAGCCGTTGCAACTTCGGGCACGTGTGGGCCACACGCAGCGCCCATTGCACACCAAGCGGCTACACGGGCCGAGGCCTCGGGTGCGCAAGCGCCGGCCCGCCCTTCCAGCACCACCTCGCGTCCTTTCGGATCGCCCGCGCCCGTCCACCGTCCCCCGGGCCCTCCCACTTCAGGGCCGGGGCCTCCCATACTCGGTCTGAGTATGGGAGAATCCCTGCTCTCTCAGAGAGCAGACGCCGCCTCCGGCTTCGAAGCCGCCGCCTCGGCCGAGGCTGGCGCCGCCTGTGATGGCGCCGAGAACGACGGCTCCCCCGCCGTCGCCAGGCCTCCGCCGGACCCCCAAGCGCCCCGTTTGGCTTCTCCGGCCTCTCCCCTCGCCTCTCGCCCGGCCGCCGCCGCCCTGCCGCCGTCCTGTGGTCGAATCTCACCCGGCAGGGCGGGCGGCATGCTGCCCGATTGGGCAGCACCAGGAACAGCGCTCGCAGCCGCAACGGCTCGCGCCCTGGCGGCCTCTACCGCGGCCGACGATGACCCCAGCGACAGCAGCGACGACGACGACGGGCAAGACGACGTCGCCGCCGCTCCTGCGCTCCCCCAAGACCCCGCGACTGATGGCTACTCACCCGGCAGGGCGGCTGGCATGCTGCCCGCCGGTGGAGTAGCCACGCTGTCCGCCACCGCCCAAGTCTCCGCCGCAGCTGCGACTGCTGCTGCTCATCGAGTCGCAGTAGTCGCAGCTGTACAAGCACCGCCTCCTGCTGGACGCGCCGTCGTGGAACACCACGCGCGCGCTGAGCCACTTCAAGACCAAGACCTTCAGGCTCGCGCGCGCGTGGCGCTCCCAGCCAGCGACGCATTCAGCAGCAGGATCGGCTGCGGCAGCTCGACGCTGCACAGGGACGACAGCGACGGCAGATACCAAGACCATGATGACCAAGCCGTCGCTGCCGTCCCCATGGACGTTGATCAAGGTGCTCGGTGGCCGACAGCGGATCACCAGCCGCTATCGCCGCCACCGGAGCTTCGAGTGGGCGGCAAGCGCCGCCGCCTGAACGAGGGCGATGACGAAGACGCCCGCGAGCTGGCCGAGCTTCTGCTGCTCGACGAGGAGGAGGTCGGCGACCATGACCCAGCGCCAAGGTTATCTGCAGCCAGCGCTCATCCGACCTCCGTCCTCGCCGTGTACGCGCACAACGCGCAGCGCTTCAACTGCACGTTGTGCGTGTACTCGGCTGCCAGCTTCGCAGCACTGACGCGCCACAGGGACTCGCGCCACCGGCGCGTTGTCTTCCTGGACAAGTTTTCGGCCGGCTGCTCCTGCAGCACGCCCTTCGCCTCGAGGCTGGCTGCAGCAAGACATGCGCAAGCGTGCACCAGCCTCGCGCGTCTTCCTCCGGTTGCGACTGCGCCAGCAGCAGGGGAGTTGAGCCCCACTGCTGATGCAGTCAACGCCACCGACACGGCGGCCACCGCCACACCCGACTCACCCCACCAAGACGCACCGGAGCTTGCAGCGACCCCCCCGCTTGCGAGCTCCACCTCTGCTCAAGCACCAGACCCCAGACAGCAGAACCGCGGACGTTGGGGACCCTTGCTACCCCGGGAAGTGATTGCCGAGCGTGTCGCCACGCGCCTCGGAGAAGTCCCAGTGCCTCGCTGGGGACCACCACTGCCGCGCAGCGTGGTGGCATCCAGGATCGCCGACCGCCTGCTACCCGAGACCGACGAGGAGACCAAGGAGAACGGCGAGGCTGCCGCAGACGACCGCGACCCGACCAGCGGCGACGACGACCAGCACGGCGAGTGGCTTCTGCGCTTCGACGGCGCCTGCCGGTCCAACCCAGGCCCAGGCGGCGCCGGAGCAGCACTATTCAAGCCCAGCGGCCCCGTCGTATGGACTTGCTCCCACTACGACCCCGACAGCAGCGGAACCAACAACACGGCGGAATACACTGCGCTGCTGCTCGGGGCCAGGGCCGCTGCCGACCACGGCGTGAAGATGCTGCGCATCGAAGGAGACAGCACGCTGGTTATCCACCAGGTGCGCGGCATCTTCGCAACGCGTAGCACGCGGTTACGCGCGCTAAGGAACAGTGTCAAGACAGAGCTGGCTCGAGTGGGGAACTTCTCGCTCCACCACATCGACCGCCAGGCCAACGAGCACGCGGACCGCCTCGCCAACGCCGCACTCGACCATCGCCGGACGAAGATTGAGTGCGGCGTACATCTGGACGGCAGCGGATGCACGCGCCCAGAAGTGGCCGCCACGGCCACTACACTGGACAGGTCACCACCCACGTCGAATCAGCCGCCGGGAGCGCCAGACGTCGAGATGCCCGACGCCGCCGACGCCGACGACCAACTCGGCGACATCGACGATGGCGAGGTGCACGCACCCATGCGCGTGGGGCCAGATGCTATTCCACAGCGCCGACCACGTCTGCGCCTCCGGAACCTGAAGGACGACGAGCTGGAAGAGGCAGCCGAGGTGGTGGAGCGGCTAGGAGCGTCGCTGGCGGCCAAGATCACGGATGCTAGTGACTGGGAGACGGCCGAGGGCTACATCACAGCCCTCCCGCACCTCTTGTACGACAAATTACAGCCGTACTCCCAGGCCCAGAGACGCCCCGAGCTGCACCACCAGCACCAGCGCCGGCAGCAACGACCCACTGCGATCCATCAACTCGACGAAAGCCCGCCACAGGAGCGAAGGCGGGTCGCTCGCGACCAGGACGACGGCGATCGCGGCGCACGAGGTGGTGGCGACCACAGGCATCTTGAACAGGGCACAGCGAGACGACAGCGGCGTAAACGACGCGGACGCTGTGGCGCGGCCAAACGACAGCGTCGACGACGACCACCCCGCGTGACCAGACATCACCGTGAGCATCGCCTCGACGAAGCTCTGGACGATCTCCATGCGGTGGAGAGGGCATCGCCCAGCGACCGCACTACCATTCGACGGGCTCGCCGCCGTGTCGGCCGCGTCAGTTCGGCCATCTCCCAACAACGTCTACGCAGCCGCTTCGACAAGGAGGAAAAGGCCTGCGTCGATGACATTCTGTCCAAGGCGCGCGTACAGCGAGCGACAGCGAGGAGGACGGGCCCTAGCGACGACGGAACAGCTCCACCAGCATCGGGATCACCTCCACCGGCGACTGGCGGTGCAGACGATGGCACCTGCCCCATTCCAGGCGCCGAGCTCTGGCAGTTCTTCGACGGCGTTAACACGCCGCGCCAGGAGTTCGCCCCGGACGCTGCGGTGGGAGCCACCTTTCGCTCGGCCATGGCTCGGTTACCGGCCGCGTCAAGGTTTCGGGAGCTGCTTACGGAGGCGCCAACACTAGACGACATCGAGACACAGCTCCACCATGTTCGTGGCGCCTCCAGCCCGGGCCTCGACGGCGTCGGGCACGACGTGTACCAACGGTTTGCAGCACAGTTGCTTCCTGTACTTGCCGTAGCGTTCAAGAGGTGCTGGGAGGCCAATAAAGTGCCGCAGAGCTGGAAGCTTGGGGTCGTGCGCCTTCTCCACAAGAAGGGCGCGCGCGAGGACCCGTCGAACTGGAGACCGATCTGTCTCCAACAGTCGATCTACAAACTCTACAGCGGCATTCTCGCACGTCGACTGGTGCAGTGGCTGGACGCCAACGACCGTCACGCACCCGGCCAGAAAGGGTTCCGAGCGCTCAACGGCTGTGGGGAACACAACTTCCTCGCAGCCTCCCTCGTCGATCAGGCCCGCCGCAAGCGCCGCACGCTCTTCGAAGTCTGGTACGACTTCCGTAACGCGTTCGGCAGCGTACCGTTCGCGTTGCTGTGGGACTCGCTGGCTAGGCTTGGCGTCCCCGACAGCTACGTCGCCATGTGCAGAGGACTCTATGAGAGTGCGGCGTTCGTCGTCGGGAACGCCGCGGACGGCACTACCGAGCCAGTATCACTGCGGGTGGGTGTCTTCCAAGGATGCCCACTCAGCCCGCAGCTCTTCAACGCCGCCATCAGCCCACTGCTCTTCGCGCTTCAGCGCCTGCCAGACACGGGCGTGCAGCTGTCAGCCGACGACCGCCCCGGTGCCTCGGCATATGCCGACGACCTCAAGATTTTCAGCGGCACCGAGGACGGCATCAAGCGGCAGCACGCGCTCGTGTCTGACTTCCTGCGCTGGACCGGCATGGCAGCTAACCCAAACAAGTGCTGTGCCATGTCTGTCCAGCGCGACCACCGCGGCGTCCTCAAGACTTGCGACCTCGGGCTCCAGCTTGATGGCGACACGATCCCCACGCTCGGCATGGCTGACTCGTATTCCTACCTCGGGATCGGTGATGGTTTCGACCACGTGCGCCGCCGCATCGAGCTCGCGCCGACACTCAAGCAGCTTAAGGACGACGCGACGGCACTCCTGCAGTCCGGTCTCGCCCCGTGGCAGGTGGTGAAGGCGGTGAAGGTTTACCTTTACCCTCGGGTGGAGTACGCCCTTCGCCACCTTCGCCCCTTCCAGCAACAACTGGAAGGCTTCGACCGCCATCTAGCGCGCGGCCTCCGCCACCTCCTGCGGCTACCGACCACGGCCACCACCGAGTTCTTCTACGCGCCGGTGTCGCGCGGAGGCCTCGGCCTGCTGCCGCTGACGGAGATGCACGCGGCGCTGCAAGTCGCGCATGGATGGCAAATGCTTCATTCCAAGGACCCAGCCATCGGACGCATTGCGCGCGTGCAGCTCCGGCAGATTGCAGACGCGCGCCACCGGCTGGACGTAGATCATTGGAAGGAGAAGGAGGACGAGCTGTGCGAGCTGCTGCTCAACTCGCAGCTCGGGACGTCGACCCAGGCGCCGCCCAAGCGCCGCAACGGCGACATCGGCTCGCTCTGGGTCGAAATCCAGCGCCACCTGCGGACACTCGGCCTGCAGCTGCAGACATCACCCGCCGACACGCTCACTGGTGCACCAGCCCAGCCCCTCCAGCTTCGCGTGCCGCACCACGACAAGTGGTTGACGCACAAGGATGTGCTGCGGCACGTGAAGCTGCACATCAAGAACAAGCACTGGCGCAGGTGGGCGGCCATGAAGGACCAAGGCAAGACCGCGCGCTCTCACGGCGGAGCCGGTAGCGGGTTCCTCACCAGGCCGCGAGGCCTGTGGGAGACCGACTACCGGTTCGCGGTGGCCGCCCGCCTGAACCAGCTGGACACACACAGTGTCCTGAAGCGCCGGCGCCTCCGCTCCCATGACAGGTGCAGGCAACCAGGCTGCTCTCGTGCCGAGACACTGGCCCACGTGCTGAACCACTGTCCCGGCACGATGGACGCGGTCCGCGGTCGCCATGACGACGCGCTCAAGAATATCGAGCGAGCGCTCACCGCGTCGTCATGCGACAGCAAGGACCGCATCGAGCTGCGGGTGAACCAGACCGTGCCGTCGCTGGCCGGCCCCGCGCTACGGCCCGACCTCCAACTCTTCAACCACACCAAGAAGACGGTGGCGGTGGTCGACCTGGCCGTGGCGTTCGAGGAGCAGGCCAGCGACGACACAGAGAGCTCAGCGCTGGCACGCATCGCCGCGCACAAGCGTGACAAGTACGGCCGTGTCAAGCGACACCTCGAGCGCCAAGGGTGGAAGGTGCACCTCTCAGCGCTCGTGTATGGGTCGCTTGGCGCGGTCGCTGGAGGCAACCACAAGGTGTTCACGGAACACCTTGGCCTCCTCAAGCGTGATGCGAAGCGGCTGGACCGGACGCTCTCGGTGGCTTGCATCCAGTCCAGCCGCCGCATCTGGAACCTACACAGCGGATGCACGCGCCCAGAAGTGGCCGCCACGGCCACTACACTGGACAGGTCACCACCCATGTCGAATCAGCCGCCGGGAGCGCCAGACGTCGAGATGCCCGACGCCGCCGACGCCGACGACCAACTCGGCGACATCGACGATGGCGAGGTGCACGCACCCATGCGCGTGGGGCCAGATGCTATTCCACAGCGCCGACCACGTCTGCGCCTCCGGAACCTGAAGGACGACGAGCTGGAAGAGGCAGCCGAGGTGGTGGAGCGGCTAGGAGCGTCGCTGGCGGCCAAGATCACGGATGCTAGTGACTGGGAGACGGCCGAGGGCTACATCACAGCCCTCCCGCACCTCTTGTACGACAAATTACAGCCGTACTCCCAGGCCCAGAGACGCCCCGAGCTGCACCACCAGCACCAGCGCCGGCAGCAACGACCCACTGCGATCCATCAACTCGACGAAAGCCCGCCACAGGAGCGAAGGCGGGTCGCTCGCGACCAGGACGACGGCGATCGCGGCGCACGAGGTGGTGGCGACCACAGGCATCTTGAACAGGGCACAGCGAGACGACAGCGGCGTAAACGACGCGGACGCTGTGGCGCGGCCAAACGACAGCGTCGACGACGACCACCCCGCGTGACCAGACATCACCGTGAGCATCGCCTCGACGAAGCTCTGGACGATCTCCATGCGGTGGAGAGGGCATCGCCCAGCGACCGCACTACCATTCGACGGGCTCGCCGCCGTGTCGGCCGCGTCAGTTCGGCCATCTCCCAACAACGTCTACGCAGCCGCTTCGACAAGGAGGAAAAGGCCTGCGTCGATGACATTCTGTCCAAGGCGCGCGTACAGCGAGCGACAGCGAGGAGGACGGGCCCTAGCGACGACGGAACAGCTCCACCAGCATCGGGATCACCTCCACCGGCGACTGGCGGTGCAGACGATGGCACCTGCCCCATTCCAGGCGCCGAGCTCTGGCAGTTCTTCGACGGCGTTAACACGCCGCGCCAGGAGTTCGCCCCGGACGCTGCGGTGGGAGCCACCTTTCGCTCGGCCATGGCTCGGTTACCGGCCGCGTCAAGGTTTCGGGAGCTGCTTACGGAGGCGCCAACACTAGACGACATCGAGACACAGCTCCACCATGTTCGTGGCGCCTCCAGCCCGGGCCTCGACGGCGTCGGGCACGACGTGTACCAACGGTTTGCAGCACAGTTGCTTCCTGTACTTGCCGTAGCGTTCAAGAGGTGCTGGGAGGCCAATAAAGTGCCGCAGAGCTGGAAGCTTGGGGTCGTGCGCCTTCTCCACAAGAAGGGCGCGCGCGAGGACCCGTCGAACTGGAGACCGATCTGTCTCCAACAGTCGATCTACAAACTCTACAGCGGCATTCTCGCACGTCGACTGGTGCAGTGGCTGGACGCCAACGACCGTCACGCACCCGGCCAGAAAGGGTTCCGAGCGCTCAACGGCTGCGGGGAACACAACTTCCTCGCAGCCTCCCTCGTCGATCAGGCCCGCCGCAAGCGCCGCACGCTCTTCGAAGTCTGGTACGACTTCCGTAACGCGTTCGGCAGCGTACCGTTCGCGTTGCTGTGGGACTCGCTGGCTAGGCTTGGCGTCCCCGACAGCTACGTCGCCATGTGCAGAGGACTCTATGAGAGTGCGGCGTTCGTCGTCGGGAACGCCGCGGACGGCACTACCGAGCCAGTATCACTGCGGGTGGGTGTCTTCCAAGGATGCCCACTCAGCCCGCAGCTCTTCAACGCCGCCATCAGCCCACTGCTCTTCGCGCTTCAGCGCCTGCCAGACACGGGCGTGCAGCTGTCAGCCGACGACCGCCCCGGTGCCTCGGCATATGCCGACGACCTCAAGATTTTCAGCGGCACCGAGGACGGCATCAAGCGGCAGCACGCGCTCGTGTCTGACTTCCTGCGCTGGACCGGCATGGCAGCTAACCCAAACAAGTGCTGTGCCATGTCTGTCCAGCGCGACCACCGCGGCGTCCTCAAGACTTGCGACCTCGGGCTCCAGCTTGATGGCGACACGATCCCCACGCTCGGCATGGCTGACTCGTATTCCTACCTCGGGATCGGTGATGGTTTCGACCACGTGCGCCGCCGCATCGAGCTCGCGCCGACACTCAAGCAGCTTAAGGACGACGCGACGGCACTCCTGCAGTCCGGTCTCGCCCCGTGGCAGGTGGTGAAGGCGGTGAAGGTTTACCTTTACCCTCGGGTGGAGTACGCCCTTCGCCACCTTCGCCCCTTCCAGCAACAACTGGAAGGCTTCGACCGCCATCTAGCGCGCGGCCTCCGCCACCTCCTGCGGCTACCGACCACGGCCACCACCGAGTTCTTCTACGCGCCGGTGTCGCGCGGAGGCCTCGGCCTGCTGCCGCTGACGGAGATGCACGCGGCGCTGCAAGTCGCGCATGGATGGCAAATGCTTCATTCCAAGGACCCAGCCATCGGACGCATTGCGCGCGTGCAGCTCCGGCAGATTGCAGACGCGCGCCACCGGCTGGACGTAGATCATTGGAAGGAGAAGGAGGACGAGCTGTGCGAGCTGCTGCTCAACTCGCAGCTCGGGACGTCGACCCAGGCGCCGCCCAAGCGCCGCAACGGCGACATCGGCTCGCTCTGGGTCGACATCCAGCGCCACCTGCGGACACTCGGCCTGCAGCTGCAGACATCACCCGCCGACACGCTCACTGGTGCACCAGCTCAGCCCCTCCAGCTTCGCGTGCCGCACCACGACAAGTGGTTGACGCACAAGGATGTGCTGCGGCACGTGAAGCTGCACATCAAGAACAAGCACTGGCGCAGGTGGGCGGCCATGAAGGACCAAGGCAAGACCGCGCGCTCTCACGGCGGAGCCGGTAGCGGGTTCCTCACCAGGCCGCGAGGCCTGTGGGAGACCGACTACCGGTTCGCGGTGGCCGCCCGCCTGAACCAGCTGGACACACACAGTGTCCTGAAGCGCCGGCGCCTCCGCTCCCATGACAGGTGCAGGCAACCAGGCTGCTCTCGTGCCGAGACACTGGCCCACGTGCTGAACCACTGTCCCGGCACGATGGACGCGGTCCGCGGTCGCCATGACGACGCGCTCAAGAATATCGAGCGAGCGCTCACCGCGTCGTCATGCGACATCAAGGACCGCATCGAGCTGCGGGTGAACCAGACCGTGCCGTCGCTGGCCGGCCCCGCGCTACGGCCCGACCTCCAACTCTTCAACCACACCAAGAAGACGGTGGCGGTGGTCGACCTGGCCGTGGCGTTCGAGGAGCAGGCCAGCGACGACACAGAGAGCTCAGCGCTGGCACGCATCGCCGCGCACAAGCGTGACAAGTACGGCCGTGTCAAGCGACACCTCGAGCGCCAAGGGTGGAAGGTGCACCTCTCAGCGCTCGTGTATGGGTCGCTTGGCGCGGTCGCTGGAGGCAACCACAAGGTGTTCACGGAACACCTTGGCCTCCTCAAGCGTGATGCGAAGCGGCTGGACCGGACGCTCTCGGTGGCTTGCATCCAGTCCAGCCGCCGCATCTGGAACCTACACTGCAGCCAGCATCGGGCGCGGCAGCAGCAACCACACCAAGCGTCACGGGGAAGTCGGGTGGTGGAGACCGGGGGGACTCCACCGCGCACCGGCCGCCGCTAGTCGGCGAACCAGGCCCATTGAGGCCGACAGGGCCACACCCAGGTAGGGAACCGCCCTTTGAACCCATTTCGGTGTTCGACTCACATGCATCTGATTAGACCGTCACATTCCATATTAGGTAGCAACCAAATTTTGGTACTGAGTTAACCGATTGGTAATACACAAAACTTTTCTGTTCTAATCAGTGTGAAAACTGGTTTTCCTCATTTTTGGGGATCTTTTTCACATTCATTTTTGGACTTCCCGTTGCGGCCAGCTTGCTGGACGTTTACGGGGCGGTCTCCGGGGGGTTGCACCACTTCCCCCGCGAGGCCAACTACATTTGTTCTTCTCTACTTTCTTCTTCTTTATCGGGTTTCCTTGTCCCTTTGCCTTTTCTTTTTGGCCAATTAGATCGCAGCGATGCAGCTATTTTGGCCAATCAGAGAGCGAGCCCTGTCCTCGGACAGCGAGGCGTCCACAGCCAGCCAATCGAGCCTCGCCAGCGACGCGTCTTTCTATAGCGCGGCCGCTGACGAGGCCGACCTGGCCGTCACGGATTGGCCGGATTTTCCACCAATCAGTGACGCAGCGGATCCACCGGCGGATCCGCTGGTGGATCCGCTAGGGCTGGGGTTGCACACTTTTGCCCCCGTTTCGAGCCCTTTGGCTTCTGAAAATGGCTCGGAGGAGCCTCCGCGCGCGGTGCCACTGCTCGGCACCGGCGCGGTTTCAGCCGTTGCAACTTCGGGCACGTGTGGGCCACACGCAGCGCCCATTGCACACCAAGTGGCTACACGGGCCGAGGCCTCGGGTGCGCAAGCGCCGGCCCGCCCTTCCAGCACCACCTCGCGTCCTTTCGGATCGCCCGCGCCCGTCCACCGTCCCCCGGGCCCTCCCACTTCAGGGCCGGGGCCTCCCATACTCGGTCTGAGTATGGGAAAATCCCTGCTCTCTCAGAGAGCAGACGCCGCCTCCGGCTTCGAAGCCGCCGCCTCGGCCGAGGCTGGCGCCGCCTGTGATGGCGCCGAGAACGACGGCTCCCCCGCCGTCGCCAGGCCTCCGCCGGACCCCCAAGCGCCCCGTTTGGCTTCTCCGGCCTCTCCCCTCGCCTCTCGCCCGGCCGCCGCCGCCCTGCCGCCGTCCTGTGGTCGAATCTCACCCGGCAGGGCGGGCGGCATGCTGCCCGATTGGGCAGCACCAGGAACAGCGCTCGCAGCCGCAACGGCTCGCGCCCTGGCGGCCTCTACCGCGGCCGACGATGACCCCAGCGACAGCAGCGACGACGACGACGGGCAAGACGACGTCGCCGCCGCTCCTGCGCTCCCCCAAGACCCCGCGACTGATGGCTACTCACCCGGCAGGGCGGCTGGCATGCTGCCCGCCGGTGGAGTAGCCACGCTGTCCGCCACCGCCCAAGTCTCCGCCGCAGCTGCGACTGCTGCTGCTCATCGAGTCGCAGTAGTCGCAGCTGTACAAGCACCGCCTCCTGCTGGACGCGCCGTCGTGGAACACCACGCGCGCGCTGAGCCGCTTCAAGACCAAGACCTTCAGGCTCGCGCGCGCGTGGCGCTCCCAGCCAGCGACGCATTCAGCAGCAGGATCGGCTGCGGCAGCTCGACGCTGCACAGGGACGACAGCGACGGCAGATACCAAGACCATGATGACCAAGCCGTCGCTGCCGTCCCCATGGACGTTGATCAAGGTGCTCGGTGGCCGACAGCGGATCACCAGCCGCTATCGCCGCCACCGGAGCTTCGAGTGGGCGGCAAGCGCCGCCGCCTGAACGAGGGCGATGACGAAGACGCCCGCGAGCTGGCCGAGCTTCTGCTGCTCGACGAGGAGGAGGTCGGCGACCATGACCCAGCGCCAAGGTTATCTGCAGCCAGCGCTCATCCGACCTCCGTCCTCGCCGTGTACGCGCACAACGCGCAGCGCTTCAACTGCACGTTGTGCGTGTACTCGGCTGCCAGCTTCGCAGCACTGACGCGCCACAGGGACTCGCGCCACCGGCGCGTTGTCTTCCTGGACAAGTTTTCGGCCGGCTGCTCCTGCAGCACGCCCTTCGCCTCGAGGCTGGCTGCAGCAAGACATGCGCAAGCGTGCACCAGCCTCGCGCGTCTTCCTCCGGTTGCGACTGCGCCAGCAGCAGGGGAGTTGAGCCCCACTGCTGATGCAGTCAACGCCACCGACACGGCGGCCACCGCCACACCCGACTCACCCCACCAAGACGCACCGGAGCTTGCAGCGTCCCCCCCCCGCTTGCGAGCTCCACCTCTGCTCCAGCACCAGACCCCAGACAGCAGAACCGCGGACGATGGGGCCCTCTGCTACCCCGGGAACTGGTTGCCGAGCGTGTAGCCACACGCCTCGCTGAAGTCCCAGTGCCTCGCTGGGGACCACCACTGCCGCGCAGCGTGGTGGCATCCAGGATCGCCGACCGCCTGCTACCCGAGACCGACGAGGAGACCAAGGAGAACGGCGAGGCTGCCGCAGACGACCGCGACCCGACCAGCGGCGACGACGACCAGCACGGCGAGTGGCTTCTGCGCTTCGACGGCGCCTGCCGGTCCAACCCAGGCCCAGGCGGCGCCGGAGCAGCACTGTTCAAGCCCAGCGGCCCCGTCGTATGGACTTGCTCCCACTACGACCCCGACAACAGCGGAACCAACAACACGGCGGAATACACTGCGCTGCTGCTCGGGGCCAGGGCCGCTGCCGACCACGGCGTGAAGATGCTGCGCATCGAAGGAGACAGCACGCTGGTTATCCACCAGGTGCGCGGCATCTTCGCAACGCGTAGCACGCGGCTACGCGCGCTCAGGAACAGTGTAAAGACAGAGCTGGCTCGGGTGGGGAACTTCTCGCTCCACCACATCGACCGCCAAGCCAACGAGCACGCGGACCGCCTCGCCAACGCGGCACTCGACCGTCGCCGGACGAAGATTGAGTGCGGCGTACATCCGGACGGCAGCGGATGTACGCGCCCAGAAGTGACCGCCACGGCCACTACACCGGCCAGGTCAACACCCACGTCGAATCAGCCGCCGGGAGTGACAGACGTCGAGATGCCCGACGCCACTGACGCCGACGACCAACTCGGCGACATCGACGATGGCGAGGTGTACGCACCCGTGCGCGTGGGTCCAGATGCTATTCCACAGCGCCGACCACGGCTGCGCCTCCGGAACCTGAAGGACGACGAGCTGGAAGAGGCAGCCAAGGTGGTGGAGCGGCTAGGAGCGTCGCTGGCGGCCAAGATCACTGATGCTAGTGACTGGGAGACGGCCGAGGGCTACATCAACGCCCTCCCGCACCTCTTGTACGACAAATTGCAGCCGTACTCCCAGGCCCAGAGACGCCCCGAGCTGCACCACCAGCACCAGCACCGGCAGCAACGACCCACTGCGATCCATCAACTCGACGAAAGCCCGCCACAGGAGCGAAGGCGGGTCGCTCGCGACCAGGACGACGGCGATCGCGGCGCACGAGGTGGTGGCGACCGCAGGCATCCTGAACAGGGCACAGCGAGACGACAGCGGCGTAAACGACGCGGACGCTGTGGCGCGACCAAACGACAGCGTCGACGACGACCACCCCGCGTGACCAGACATCACCGTGAGCATCGCCTCGACGAAGCTCTGGACGATCTCCATGCGGTGGAGAGGGCATCGCCCAGCGACCGCACAGCCGTTCGACGGGCTCGTCGCCGTGTCGGCCGCGTCAATTCGGCCATCACCCAACAACGTCTACGCAGCCGCTTCGACAAGGAGGAAAAGGCCTGCATCGACGACATTCTGTCCAAGGCGCGCGTACAGCGAGCGACTGCGAGGAGGACGGGCCCTAGCAACGGAACAGCTCCACCAGAATAGGGATCACCTCCACCGGCGACTGGCGGTGCAGACGATGGCACCTGCCCCATTCCAGGCGCCGAGCTCTGGCAGTTCTTCGACGGCGTTAACACGCCGCGCCAGAAGTTCGCCCCGGACGCTGCGGTGGGAGCCACCTTTCGCTCGGCCATGGCTCGGTTACCTGCCGCGTCAAGGTTTCGGGAGCTACTTACGGAGGCGCCGACACTAGACGACATCGAGACACAGCTCCACCATGTTCGTGGCGCCTCCAGCCCGGGCCTCGACGGCGTCGGGCACGACGTGTACCAACGGTTTGCAGCACAATTGCTCCCCGTACTTGCCGTAGCGTTCAAGAGGTGCTGGGAGGCCAAGAAAGTGCCGCAGAGCTGGAAGCTTGGGGTCGTGCGCCTTCTCCACAAGAAGGGCGCGCGCGAGGACCCGTCGAACTGGAGACCGATCTGTCCCCAACAGTCGATCTACAAACTCTACAGCGGCATTCTCGCACGTCGACTGGTGCAGTGGCTGGACGCCAACGACCGTCACGCACCCGGCCAGAAAGGGTTCCGAGCGCTCAACGGCTGTGGGGAACACAACTTCCTCGCAGCCTCCCTCGTCGATCAGGCCCGCCGCAAGCGCCGCACGCTCTTCGAAGTCTGGTACGACTTCCGCAACGCGTTCCGCAGCGTGCCGTTCGCGTTGCTGTGGGACTCGCTGGCTAGGCTTGGCGTCCCCGACAGCTACGTCGCCATGTGCAGAGGACTCTATGAGAGTGCGGCGTTCGTCGTCGGGAACGCCGCGGACGGCACTACCGAGCCAGTATCACTGCGGGTGGGTGTCTTCCAAGGATGCCCACTCAGCCCGCAACTCTTCAACGCCGCCATCAGCCCACTGCTCTTCGCGCTTCAGCGCCTGCCAGACACGGGCGTGCAGCTGTCAGCCGACGACCGCCCCGGTGCCTCGGCATATGCCGACGACCTCAAGATTTTCAGCGGCACCGAGGACGGCATCAAGCGGCAGCACGCGCTCGTGTCTGACTTCCTGCGCTGGACCGGCATGGCAGCTAACCCAAACAAGTGCTGTGCCATGTCTGTCCAGCGCGACCACCGCGGCGTCCTCAAGACTTGCGACCTCGGGCTCCAGCTTGATGGCGACACGATCCCCACGCTCGGCATGGCTGACTCGTATTCCTACCTCGGGATCGGTGATGGGTTCGACCACGTGCGCCGCCGCATCGAGCTCGCGCCGACACTCAAGCAGCTCAAGGACGACGCGACGGCACTCCTGCAGTCCGGCCTCGCCCCGTGGCAGGTGGTGAAGGCGGTGAAGGTTTACCTTTACCCTCGGGTGGAGTACGCCCTTCGCCACCTTCGCCCCTTCCAGCAACAACTGGAAGGCTTCGACCGGCATCTCGCGCGCGGCCTCCGCCACCTCCTGCGGCTACCGACCACGGCCACCACCGAGTTCTTCTACGCGCCGGTGTCGCGCGGAGGCCTCGGCCTGCTGCCGCTGACGGAGATGCACGCGGCGCTGCAAGTCGCGCATGGATGGCAAATGCTTCATTCCAAGGACCCAGCCATCGGACGCATTGCGCGCGTGCAGCTCCGGCAGATTGCAGACGCGCGCCACCGGCTGGACGCAGACCATTGGAAGGAGAGGGAGGACGAGCTGTGCGAGCTGCTGCTCAACTCGCAGCTCGGGACGTCGACCCAGGCGCCGCCCAAGCGCCGCAACGGCGACATCGGCTCGCTCTGGGTCGACATCCAGCGCCACCTGCGGACACTCGGCCTGCAGCTGCAGACATCACCCGCCGACACGCTCACTGGTGCACCAGCCCAGCCCCTCCAGCTTCGCGTGCCGCACCACGACAAGTGGTTGACGCACAAGGATGTGCTGCGGCACGTGAAGCTGCACATCAAGAACAAGCACTGGCGCAGGTGGGCGGCCATGAAGGACCAAGGCAAGACCGCGCGCTCTCACGGCGGAGCCGGTAGCGGGTTCCTCACCAGGCCGCGAGGCCTGTGGGAGACCGACTACCGGTTCGCGGTGGCCGCCCGCCTGAACCAGCTGGACACACACAGTGTCCTGAAGCGCCGGCGCCTCCGCTCCCATGACAGGTGCAGGCAACCAGGCTGCTCTCGTGCCGAGACACTGGCCCACGTGCTGAACCACTGTCCCGGCACGATGGACGCGGTCCGCGGTCGCCATGACGACGCGCTCAAGCATATCGAGCGAGCGCTCACCGCGTCGTCATGCGACAGCAAGGACCGCATCGAGCTGCGGGTGAACCAGACCGTGCCGTCGCTGGCCGGCCCCGCGCTACGGCCCGACCTCCAACTCTTCAACCACACCAAGAAGACGGTGGCGGTGGTCGACCTGGCCGTGGCGTTCGAGGAGCAGACCAGCGACGACACAGAGAGCTCAGCGCTGGCACGCATCGCCGCGCACAAGCGTGACAAGTACGGCCGTGTCAAGCGACACCTCGAGCGCCAAGGGTGGAAGGTGCACCTCTCAGCGCTCGTGTATGGGTCGCTTGGCGCGGTCGCTGGAGGCAACCACAAGGTGTTCACGGAACACCTTGGCCTCCTCAAGCGTGATGCGAAGCGGCTGGACCGGACGCTTTCGGTGGCGTGCATCCAGTCCAGCCGCCGCATCTGGAACCTGCACTGCAGCCAGCATCGGGCGCGGCAGCAGCAACCACACCAAGCGTCACGGGGAAGTCGGGTGGTGGAGACCGGGGGGACTCCACCGCGCACCGGCCGCCGCTAGTCGGCGAACCAGGCCCATTGAGGCCGACAGGGCCACACCCAGGTAGGGAACCGCCCTTTGAACCCATTTCGGTGTTCGACTCACATGCATCTGATTAGACCGTCACATTTCATATTAGGTAGCGACCAAATTTTGGTACTGAGTTAACCGATTGGTAATACACAAAACTTTTCTGTTCTAATCAGTGTGAAAACTGGTTTTCCTCATTTTTGGGGATCTTTTTCACATTCATTTTTGGACTTCCCGTTGCGGCCAGCTTGCTAGGCGTTTACGGGGCGGTCTCCGGGGGGTTGCACCACTTCCCCCGCGAGGCCAACTACATTTGTTCTTCTCTACTTTCTTCTTCTTTATCGGGTTTTCTTGTCCCTTTGCCTTTTTCTTTTTGGCCAATTAGATCGCAGCGATGCGGCTATTTTGGCCAATCAGAGAGCGAGCCCTGTCCTCGGACAGTGAGGCGTCCACAGCCAGCCAATCGAGCCTCGCCAGCGACGCGTCTTTCTATAGCGCGGCCGCTGACGAGGCCGACCTGGCCGTCACGGATTGGCCGGATTTTCAGCCAATCACTGACGCAGCGGATCCACCAGCGGATCCGCTGGTGGATCCGCTAGGGCTGGGGTTGCACACTTTTGCCCCCGTTTCGAGCCCTTTGGCTTCCGAAAATGGCTCGGAGGAGCCTCCGCGCGCGGTGCCACTGCTCGGCACCGGCGCGGTTTCAGCCGTTGCAACTTCGGGCACGTGTGCATCACACGCAGCGCCCATTGCACACCAAGTGGCTACACGGGCCGAGGCCTCGGGTGCGCAAGCGCCGGCCCGCCCTTCCAGCACCACCTCGCGCCTCTTCGGCTCCGCCGGCCGTCCACCGGAGCCCGCGGGCCCGTCCACAACCGGGACAGGGCCTCCCATACTCGGTCTGAGTATGGGAGAATCCCTGCTCTCTCAGAGAGCAGACGCCGCTTCCGGCTTCGAAGCCGCCGCCTCGGCCGAGGCTGGCGCCGCCTGTACTGGCGCCGAGAACGACGGCTCCCCCGCCGCCGCCAGGCCGCCGCCGGACCTCCAAGCGCGCCGTTTGGCTTCTCCGGTGTCTCCGCCCGCCTCTCCGCCGCTCGGTGCCGCTCCGCCCCCGTCCTGTGGTCGAATCTCACCCGGCAGGGCGGCTGGCATGCTGCCCGATTGGGCAGCACCAGGAACAGCGCTCGCAGCCGCAACGGCTCGCGCCCTGGCGGCCTCTACCGCGGCCGACGATGACCCCAGCGACAGCAGCGACGACGACGACGGGCAAGACGACGTCGCCGCCGCTCCTGCGCTCCCCAAGACCCCGCGACTGATGGCTACTCACCCGGCAGGGCGGCTGGCATGCTGCCCGCCGGTAGAGTAGCCATGTTGGACACCACCGCCCAAGTCTCCGCCGCAGCTGCGACTGCCGCTGCTCATCGAGTCGCAGTAGTCGCAGCTGTACAAGCACCGCCTCCTGCTGGACGCGCCGCCGTGGAGCTCCACGCGCGCGCTGAGCCGTACCCAGATCAAGGTTTCCATGCTCGCGCGCGCGCGGAGCTTCAAGACAGCGACGTGTTCTGCAGGAGGATCGGTTGCAGCAGCGCGACGGTGCACGGGAACGGCAGCGACGGCAAGCACCAAGACCACGATGACCAAGCCGTTGCTGCCGTCCCCATGGACGTCGACCAAGGTGCTCGGTGGCCGACAGCGGATCACCAGCCGCTGTCGCCGCCACCTGAGCTTCGAGTCGGCGGCAAGCGCCGCCGCCTGAACGGGGGCGATGACGAAGACGCCCGCGAGCTGGCCGAGCTTCTGCTGCTCGAAGAGGACGAGGCTGGCGACCACAAACCAGCGCCCAGGTTACCCGCGACCAGCGCTCATCCGGCCTCCGTCCTCGCTGTGTACGCGCACAACGCGCAGCGCTTCAACTGCACGTTGTGCGTATACTCGGCTGCCAGCTTCGCAGCACTGACGCGGCACAGAGACTCGCGCCACCGGCGCGTGGGCTTCTTGGACAAGTTCTCGGCCGGCTGCTCCTGCAGCACGCCCTTCGCCTCGAGGCTGGCCGCAGCAAGACATGCGCAAGCGTGCGCCAGCCTCGCGCGTCTTCCTCCGGTTGCGACTGCGCCAGCAGCAGGGGAGTTGAGCCCCACTGCTGATGCAGTCAACACCACCGACACGACGGCCACCGCCACACCCGACTCCCCCCAGCAAGACACAACGGAGCTCGCAGCGTCCCCCCCGCTAGCGAGCTCCACCTCTGTTCCAGCACCGGACACCGAGCAGCAGAACCGCGGACGATGGGGCCCTCTGCTACCCCGGGAACTGGTTGCCGAGCGTGTAGCCACACGCCTCGCCGAAGTCCCAGTTCCTCGCTGGGGACCACCACTGCCGCGCAGCGTGGTGGCATCCAGGATCGCCGACCGCCTGCTACCCGAGACCGACGAGGAGACCAAGGAGAACGGCGAGGCTGCCGCAGACGAGCGCGACCCGACCAGCGGCGACGACGACCAGCACGGCGAGTGGCTTCTGCGCTTCGACGGCGCCTGCCGGTCCAACCCAGGCCCAGGCGGCGCCGGAGCAGCACTATTCAAGCCCAGCGGCCCCGTCGTATGGACTTGCTCCCACTACGACCCCGACAGCAGCGGAACCAACAACACGGCGGAATACACTGCGCTGCTGCTCGGGGCCATGGCCGCTGCCGACCACGGTGTGAAGATGCTGCGCATCGAAGGAGACAGCACGCTGGTTATCCACCAGGTGCGCGACATCTTCGCAACGCGTAGCACGCGGCTACGCGCGCTCAGGAACAGTGTCAAGACAGAGCTGGCTCGGGTGGGGAACTTCTCGCTCCACCACATCGACCGCCAAGCCAACGAGCACGCGGACCGCCTCGCCAACGCCGCACTCGACCGTCGCCGGACGAAGATTGAGTGCGGCGTACATCCGGACGGCAGCGGATGTACGCGCCCAGAGGTGGCCGCCACGGCCACTACACCGGCCAGGTCGACACCCACGTCGAATCAGCCGCCGGGAGTGACAGACGTCGAGTTGCCCGACGCCACTGACGCCGACGACCAACTCGGCGACATCGACGATGGCGAGGTGTACGCACCCATGCGCGTGGGACCAGATGCTATTCCACAGCGCCGACCACGTCTGCGCCTCCGGAACCTGAAGGACGACGAGCTGGAAGAGGCAGCCGAGGTGGTGGAGCGGCTAGGAGCGTCGCTGGCGGCCAAGATCACTGATGCTAGTGACTGGGAGACGGCCGAGGGCTACATCACAGCCCTCCCGCACCTCTTGTACGACAAATTGCAGCCGTACTCCCAGGCCCAGAGACGCCCCGAGCTGCACCACCAGCACCAGCACCGGCAGCAACGACCCACTGCGGTCCATCAACTCGACGAAAGCCCGCCACAGGAGCGAAGGCGGGTCGCTCGCGACCAGGACGACGGCGATCGCGGCGCACGAGGTGGTGGCGACCACAGGCATCTTGAACAGGGCACAGCGAGACGACAGCGGCGTAAACGACGCGGACGTTGTGGCGCAGCCAAACGACAGCGTCGACGACGACCACCCCGCGTGACCAGACATCACCGTGAGCATCGCCTCGACGAGGCTCTGGACGATCTCCATGCGGTGGAGAGGGCATCGCCCAGCGACCGCACAGCCGTTCGACGGGCTCGCCGCCGTGTCGGCCGCGTCAATTCGGCCATCACCCAACAACGTCTACGCAGCCGCTTCGACAAGGAGGAAAAGGCCTGCATCGACGACATCCTATCCAAGGCGCGCGTACAGCGAGCGACTGCGAGGAGGACGGGCCCTAGCGACGGAACAGCTCCACCAGAATCGGGATCACCTCCACCGGCGACTGGCGGTGCAGACGATGGCACCTGCCCCATTCCAGGCGCCGAGCTCTGGCAATTCTTCGACGGCGTTAACACGCCGCGCCAGGAGTTCGCCCCGGACGCTGCGGTGGGAGCCACCTTTCGCTCGGCCATGGCTCGGTTACCTGCCGCGTCAAGGTTTCGGGAGCTACTTACGGAGGCGCCGACACTAGACGACATCGAGACACAGCTCCACCATGTTCGTGGCGCCTCCAGCCCGGGCCTCGACGGCGTCGGGCACGACGTGTACCAACGGTTTGCAGCACAGTTGCTCCCTGTGCTTGCCGTGACGTTCAAGAGGTGCTGGGAGGCCAAGAAAGTGCCGCAGAGCTGGAAGCTTGGGGTCGTGCGCCTTCTCCACAAGAAGGGCGCGCGTGAGGACCCGTCGAACTGGAGACCGATCTGTCTCCAACAGTCGATCTACAAACTCTACAGCGGCATTCTCGCACGTCGACTGGTGCAGTGGCTGGACGCCAACGACCGTCACGCACCCGGCCAGAAAGGGTTCCGAGCGCTCAACGGCTGTGGGGAACACAACTTCCTCGCAGCCTCCCTCGTCGATCAGGCCCGCCGCAAGCGCCGCACGCTCTTCGAAGTCTGGTACGACTTCCGCAACGCGTTCGGCAGCGTGCCGTTCGCGTTGCTGTGGGACTTGCTGGCTAGGCTTGGCGTCCCCGACAGCTACGTCGCCATGTGCAGAGGACTCTATGAGAGCGCGGCGTTCGTCGTCGGGAACGCCGCGGACGGCACTACCGAGCCAGTATCACTGCGGGTGGGTGTCTTCCAAGGATGCCCACTCAGCCCGCAACTCTTCAACGCCGCCATCAGCCCACTGCTCTTCGCGCTTCAGCGCCTGCCAGACACGGGCGTGCAGCTGTCAGCCGACGACCGCCCCGGTGCCTCGGCATATGCCGACGACCTCAAGATTTTCAGCGGCACCGAGGACGGCATCAAGCGGCAGCACGCGCTCGTGTCTGACTTCCTGCGCTGGACCGGCATGGCAGCTAACCCAAACAAGTGCTGTGCCATGTCTGTCCAGCGCGACCACCGCGGCGTCCTCAAGACTTGCGACCTCGGGCTCCAGCTTGATGGCGACACGATCCCCACGCTCGGCATGGCGGACTCGTATTCCTACCTCGGGATCGGTGATGGGTTCGACCACGTGCGCCGCCGCATCGAGCTCGCGCCGACACTCCAGCAGCTCAAAGACGACGCGACGGCGCTCCTGCAGTCCGGCCTCGCCCCGTGGCAGGTGGTGAAGGCGGTGAAGGTTTACCTCTACCCTCGGGTGGAGTACGCCCTTCGCCACCTTCGCCCCTTCCAGCAGCAGCTCCAAGGCTTCGACCGGCATCTCGCGCGCGGCCTCCGCCACCTCCTGCGGCTACCGACCACGGCCACCACCGAGTTCTTCTACGCGCCGGTGTCGCGCGGAGGCCTCGGCCTGCTGCCGCTGACGGAGATGCACGCGGCGCTGCAAGTCGCCCATGGATGGCAAATGCTTCATTCCAAGGACCCAGCCATCGGACGCATTGCGCGCGTGCAGCTCCGGCAGATTGCAGACGCGCGCCACCGGCTGGACGTAGATCATTGGAAGGAGAAGGAGGACGAGCTGTGCGAGCTGCTGCTCAACTCGCAGCTCGGGACGTCGACCCAGGCGCCGCCCAAGCGCCGCAACGGCGACATCGGCTCGCTCTGGGTCGACATCCAGCGCCACCTGCGGACACTCGGCCTGCAGCTGCAGACATCACCCGCCGACACGCTCACTGGTGCACCAGCTCAGCCCCTCCAGCTTCGCGTGCCGCACCACGACAAGTGGTTGACGCACAAGGATGTGCTGCGGCACGTGAAGCTGCACATCAAGAACAAGCACTGGCGCAGGTGGGCGGCCATGAAGGACCAAGGCAAGACCGCGCGCTCTCACGGCGGAGCCGGTAGCGGGTTCCTCACCAGGCCGCGAGGCCTGTGGGAGACCGACTACCGGTTTGCGGTGGCCGCCCGCCTGAACCAGCTAGACACGCACAGCGTCCTGAAGCGCCGGCGCCTCCGCTCCCACGACAGGTGCAGGCAACCAGGCTGCTCTCGTGCCGAGACACTGGCCCACGTGCTGAACCACTGTCCCGGCACGATGGACGCGATCCGCGGTCGCCATGACGACGCGCTCAAGACCATCGAGCGAGCGCTCACCGCGTCGTCATGCGACAGCAAGGACCGCGTCGAGCTGCGGGTGAACCAGACCGTGCCGTCGCTGGCCGGCCCCGCGCTTCGGCCCGATCTCCAGCTCTTCAACCACACCAAGAAAACGGTGGCGGTGGTCGACCTGGCCGTGGCGTTCGAGGAGCAGACCAGCGACGACACAGAGAGCTCAGCGCTGGCACGCATCGCCGCGCACAAGCGGGACAAGTACGGCCGTGTCAAGCGACACCTCGAGCGCCAAGGGTGGAAGGTGCACCTCTCAGCGCTCGTGTATGGGTCGCTTGGCGCGGTCGCTGGAGGCAACCACAAGGTGTTCACGGAACACCTTGGCCTCCTCAAGCGTGATGCGAAGCGGCTGGACCGGACGCTCTCGGTGGCGTGCATCCAGTCCAGCCGCCGCATCTGGAACCTGCACTGCAGCCAGCATCGGGCGCGGCAGCAGCAACCGCACCAAGCGCCACGGGGTAGTCGGGTGGTGGAGACCGGGGGGACTCCACCGCGCACCGGCCGCCGCTAGTCGGCGAACCAGGCCCATTGCGGCCGACAGGGCCACACCCAGGTAGGGAACCGCCCTTGAAACCCGATCGGTACATTTTGGTCCGACACCTATGAGGTGCAACCTACACACCAATTTTACACTAAATAGGGACTACCAGGTAATTACTACCCGGAAGCACAGGATTAACCACACATAATTTCTCTGTTCTAATCAGTGTGAAAACTGGTTTTCCTCATTTTTGGGGATCTTTTTCACATTCATTTTTGGACTATCCGTTGCGGCCAGCTTGCTGGGCGTTTACGGGGCGGTCTCCGGGGGGTTGCACCACTTCCCCCGCGAGGCCAACTACATTTGTTCTTTTCTACTTGCATCTTCTTCTTGGGTTTTCTTGTCCCTTTGCCTTTTCTTTTTGGTCAATTAGATCGCAGCGATGCGGCTAATTTGGCCAATCAGAGAGCGAGCCCTGTCCTCGGACAGCGAGGCGTCCACAGCCAGCCAATCGAGCCTCGCCAGCGACGCGTCTTTCTACAGCGCGGCCGCTGACGAGGCCGACCTGGCCGTCGCAGATTGGTCGGATGTTCAGCCAATCACTGACGCAGCGGATCCACCAGCGGATCCGCTGGTGGATCCGCTAGGGCTGGTGTTGCACACTTTTGCCCCCGTTTCGAGCCCTTTGGCTTCCGAAAATGGCTCGGAGGAGCCTCCGCGCGCGGTGCCACTGCTCGGCACCGGCGCGGTTTCAGCCGTTGCAACTTCGGGCACGTGTGCACCACACGCAGCGCCCATTGCCCACCATGTGGCTACACGGGCCGAGGCCTCGGGTGCCCAAGCGCCGGCCCGCCCTTCCAGCTCGGCCTCGCGCCTCTTCGGCTCCACCGGCCGTCCGCTGGAGCCCGCGGGCCCGTCCACAACAGGGACAGGGCCTCCCATACTCGGTCTGAGTATGGGAGAATCCCTGCTCTCTCAGAGAGCAGACGCCGCTTCCGGCTTCGAAGCCGCCGCCTCGGCCGAGGCTTGCGCCGCTTGTGATGGCGCCGCGAACGACGGCTCTCCCGCCGCCGCCGGGCCTCCGCCGGACCTCCAAGCGCGCCGTTCGGCTTCCCCCGTGCCTCCTCCCGCCTCTCCGCCGCTCGGTGCCGCCCCGCCCCCGTCCTGTGGTCGAATCTCACCCCGGCAGGGCGGGCGGCATGCTGCCCGATTGGGTAGCGCCGAGCGACGGCCTCTCCTCGGCCATGGCGCCACCCACGCCCGTCCAAGCGCGCCGTTTGGCTGACGAAGACCCCGGGCCAGCCTCTCGCCCGCTCGCTGCCGCCCTGCCTGCCTCCAGAGATGTGATTCTACCCTAGACGCGCCGTCGTGGAACACCACGCGCGCGCTGAGCCGCTTCAAGACCGAGACCTTCAGGCTCGCGCACGCGTGGCGCTCCCAGCCAGCGACGCATTCAGCAGCAGGATCGGCTGCGGCAGCTCGACGCTGCACAGGGACGACAGCGACGGCAGATACCAAGACCACGATGACCAAGCCGTCGCTGCCGTCCCCATGGACGTTGATCAAGGTGCTCGGTGGCCGACAGCGGATCAACACCCGCTGTCGCCGCCACCGGAACTCCGAGTCGGTGGCAAGCGCCGCCGCCTGAACGAGGGCGATGACGAAGACGCCCGCGAGCTGGCCGAGCTTCTGCTGCTCGACGAGGAGGAGGTCGGCGACCATGACCCAGCGCCAAGGTTATCTGCAGCCAGCGCTCATCCGGCCTCCGTCCTCGCTGTGTACGCGCACAACGCGCAGCGCTTCAACTGCGCGTTGTGCGTGAACACGGCTGCCAGCTTCGCTGCTCTTACGCGACACAGGAACTCTCGGCATCGGCGCGTGACCTTCCTGGACAGGTTCTCGGCGGGTTGCGCGTGCGGCAACCCGTTTGCCTCGAGGCTGGCCGCAGCAAGACACGCACAAACGTGCGCCAGCCTCAGCACCTCACTGGTCGCGGTTTCGACGACAGGAGGAGCATCAAGCCACACTGTCGTCGGAGCCAACACCACCGTCACCACGGCGGTCACCTCCGAACCCCCCCCTGCTCCACCATCAAGCATCGGAACTCACTGTGCCCCCCCCCCCCCCCACGTGTGAGTTCCCCCGACGTCGATGTGCAGCTGCACAGTCCGCCACAGGAAGATCAGCACGAGGACGCCACCCACCACCCGGAGAGCACGCAACACCAACCTCCTGAGGCAACCCGCTGGGGTTCGCCGCTCGCGCCCACGCTCGTTGCCTCCAGGATTGCCCAGCGACTCGGCGAGCTGGAACCTCCACGCTGGGGCCCACCATTACCCCGCGCGATGGTTGTTTCGCGAATTACAGCACGGCTTGAAGCTACACCTGCTCCTCGATGGGATCCGCCACTCCCACGCCGTGTCATCGCCTCCCGCATTGCCGACCGGCTTGTACCTGCGACGGCACCGTGTCGCTCGGCCCTGGACGCTGCATTCCCTTCTCCATCGCGAGACACGGTGACGGAACCGTTCACCCAGGAGGACAGGCAACTGGGACCCCTGACGCGGCACGTGGACGAAGAGACGAAGGACAGCGAGCTGCCGGGCAGGGCGCCGACTGTACTCGACGAGGAGTCCAAGGACAATGACGCCACTGCCGGTGAGTGGCTCCTCCGGTTCGACGGAGCTTGTCGAGCGAACCCAGGCCCAGGCGGAGCAGGTGCCGTGCTATTCAACCCCAGCGGTGCAGCGTCATGGACCTGCTCGCACTTTATGCCGGGCGCCACGGAGACAAACAACACCGCCGAGTACACGGCATTCCTCCTAGGCGCCAGAGCTGCTGCAGATCACGGTGCGACGCTACTTCGCGTCCAGGGGGACAGCCAGCTCGTACTCAGGCAGGTCAAGGGCATTTACGGTGCGAAGAGCACCCGTCTACGGAGACTACGCGACGCTGTTCGTGCCGAACTGGCTCGGGTGGGGCAATTCTCCCTCCACCACATCGACAGGCAGGACAATGCGCACGCAGACCGCCTTGCGAACAGAGCGCTCGACATGAAGAGCACACTAGTGGAATGCGCAACGCACCCCGGCCGGGACGCCTGCACCACGACGCTGACCACCAGTGCTGCCGCTGAATCACCAGCATCACCCCCGCCGGTGGGAGCTCGAGACACGCCGATGGCCGATGCCGGCGAAGAGCGCCTCGCAGACGTTGACGACGGTGAAGTTTACGCGGCGATGCGGCTTGGCCCAGGCGAAGTTCCTGAACGACGGCCACGACTCCGCCTCCGCCAGCTGAGCGACGAGGAACTGGAAGAAGCGAGCGAGATGGTGGAGCGACTGGGCGCCGCCTTATCAGCCAAGATCACAGACGCGGAAGACTGGGCGAGTGCGGAGGGCTACATCACGGCCCTACCGTACATGCTGTACGACAAGCTTCAGTCGTACTCACAGGCACCGCGTGGACCCCAACAACCGGTGTTGACCCGGTCCCCGCGCGGCGATGATCGCCCAGCTTCCTCGGAGCCCCACGCTTCATCCACGACTGGAGGGGTGGCATCGGAGCACCAACCGCGGCGCCGCCGATGGCGAGGACGACGCAAGGGCCGACGACAGCGCCGCAACCCGCGCCGATCGGGACGCGAGGGAGCTCCATGTGGGCATCAACAACACAAGAAACACAAACCACGCCCACCCCGCGAGACGCAGCATCATCGGGAACACCGTCTCGACGAGGCTCTCGATGAGCTCCACGCACTCGAGCGTACCGATCCCCACCACCGGCCAGCTATTGCCAAGGCCCGCCGCCGCGTCGGTCGCATCCGGTCTGCCATCGCCCAGCAGCTACTCCGCCACAAGTTCGACACGGACGAGAAGGCCTGTGTCGACGGCATCCTGTCTACAGCCCGCGCCAAACGCGCTGCACGAGCAGCAACGCCGTCGCCACCAGCATCAGGAGCGCCCACCACGACAGTCTCGGCGCCCGGTGTCATCGTGACCAACGACGATGGCACGTGCCCCATCCCGAGTGACGAGCTTTGGCGACACTTCGACGCCGTGAACACACCGCGCCTTGGCTTCGATGCGGAGGCACCCGGGAGTGCGGCCTTCCGAGCGGCGATGGACCACCTGCCCGCGGCGACACGGCTGCTGGACCTGCTCAAAGAGGCGCCGAGCACGGACGAGATCGAGATGCAACTCCAGCACGTGAAGGCCTCCTCCAGCCCCGGCCTCGACGGCGTCGGCTACGACGTGTACAAGCGCTTCACGATACAGTTGCTGCATGTGCTGCGGGCGGCGTTCCGGTGCTGCTGGCTGTATAAGAAGGTTCCTCAGAGCTGGAAGCTCGGCGTGGTGCGCTTGCTGCACAAGAAGGGCCCGCGTGAGGACCCTGCGAACTGAAGACCCATCTGTCTCCAGCAAGCCATCTACAAACTATACACGGGCATCCTCGCGCGGCGACTAACCCGGTGGATGGACGCGAATGACCGCCACGCACCCGGTCAGAAGGGATTCCGAGCGGTGAACGGCTGCGGGGAACACAACTTCCTCGCAGCTACGCTCATCGACAACGCCCGCCGCAAGCATCGGCCACTGTACGAAGTCTGGTATGACTTCCGTAACGCGTTCGGTTCGCGTTGCTGTGGGATTCGCTACAGCGCCTCGGTGTCCCGCCCGACTACGTGGACATATGCAAGGGACTCTACAACCAAGCCTCGTTCGTCGTCGGGAACGCAGTGGATGGCAGCACAGCGCCGGTAGAGCCGCGCGTCGGCGTTTATCAAGGCTGTCCGCTCAGCCCCCAGCTCTTTAACGCCGCCATCAGCCCACTGCTCTTTGCGCTGCGCCGGCTACCAGATACCGGCGTGCAGCTCTCCAGTGTTGACCGCCCTGGTGCCTCAGCGTACGCCGACGACCTTAAGATTTTCAGCGGCACCAAGGCGGGCATCACGCAGCAACACGAGCTGGTGGCGACGTTCCTGCGGTGGACCGGGATGCAGGCCAACCCTGCCAAGTGCAAGTCCATGGGCGTGCGGCGCAACACCAACGGAGCCGTCGAGGCAGACAACGTCCACCTCGAGCTCGACGATACGCCGATCCCCTCCATGACACACATGCAATCCTACACGTACCTGGGGATCGGCGACGGCTTCGATCACGTGCGCCGCCGTGTCGAGCTCGCTCCCAAGCTGAAGACTCTCAAGCACGACGTGACGGCGCTCGTGGAGTCCGGCCTTGCGCCATGGCAGGTGGTGAAGGCCGTGAAGGTGTACCTCTACCCTCGGGTAGAGTACGCCCTCCGGCACCTACGACCCGATGATCAGCACCTGGAGAGCTTCGACTTCCACCTTCGCCGCGGCCTCCGCCACCTGCTTCGCCTTCCCAAGAACGCCACGAACGAATTCTTCTACGCGCCGGTGTCGCGCGGTGGTTTGGGGCTGCTGCCGCTGGTGGAACTGCACGCAGCACTGCAAATCGCGCACGGATGGCAGACGCTCCACTCACCCGACCCAGCCATCCGTCGCGTCGCGCGCGAGCAGCTCTACCAGATTGCCGACGCGCGGCACCGGCTCGACAAGGACCACTGGCCACACCGGAGAGAGGAACTTTGCGAGCTCCTCCTCAACGGGGAGCTCGGGACGTCGGCCCACGCACCGCCCAAGCGACGCAACGGTGACATTGGCTCTCTGTGGGTCGACGTCCGCAAGAACCTCAAGACGTTTGGACTGAAGGTGGCCACAGCGCCGGCCAACCAGGAGACCGGTGTACCAGCCCAGCCGTTGCAGCTCCGCGTGCCTCACCACACCGAGTGGCTGGACCACGGCAACGTGCTGAGGCACGTGAAGCTACACATCAAGAACCTCCACTGGCAAACCTGGTGCGCCCTAAGTGACCAAGGGAAGACCGCACGGGTGCACGGCGGTGTTGGCAGCGCATTCCTGACCCGACCTCGCGGCATGTGGGAAAGCGACTACCGCTTCGCGGTGGCCGCTCGTCTCAACGTGGTCGACACCGTCAACACCGGCGACTCCGCACCCACGACCGGTGTCGGTACCCGGCCTGCAGGTGGAAGGAGACTCTGGCACACGTCCTCAACCACTGCCCGGGTACCATGGACGCGGTACGTGGCCGGCACGATGACGCGCTCAAGGAAATCGAACACACGCTCCGCGCGTCGTCGGGCGACCGCCGCGAGCTGCGTGTTAACCAAACGGTGCCTGGCCTGCCCGGGCCACCCCTGCGCCCCGACATCCAGGTCTACAACCATGACACGTTCAAGCGGCGGCGCTTTCCGCCGACTCGAAGCTCAGGTGGCGGCGACAGCGGCTGGTGATCCGCTGTCGGCCACCGAGCACCTTGATCTACGTCCATGGGGACGGCAGCGACGGCTTGGTCGTCATGGTCTTGGTATCCGCCGTCGCTGTCGTCCCTGTGCAGCGCCGAGCTGCTGCAGCCGATCCTGCCTGAATGCGTCGCCATCTTGAAGCGCCGCGCGCGCGCGAGCCTGGAATTCTTGGTCTTGAAGCGGCTCAGCGCGCGCGTGGTGCTCCACGGCGGCGCATCCAGCAGGAGGCGGTGCTTGTACAGCTGCGACTACTGCGACTCGATGAGCAGCAAGCGCGCCGTTTGGCTGCCCAAGACCCCGGCCGCTACCTGTTGAGGCAGCATGCCGCCCGCCCTGCCGGGTGGAATCACAACACTGGAGGCAGGCAGGGCGGCGGCGAGCGGCTGAGAGGCTGGCCCGGGGTCTTGGGCAGCCAAACGGCGCGCTTGGACGGGCGTCGGAGGCACCATGGCCGAGGAGAGGCCGTCGCTCGGCGCTACCCAATCGGGCAGCATGCCGCCCGCCCTGCCGGGTGAGATTCGACCACAGGACGGGGGCGGAGCGGCACCGAGCGGCGGAGAGGCGAGAGGAGGCACGGGGGAAGCCGAACGGCGCGCTTGGAGGTCCGGCGGAGGCCCGGCGGCGGCGGGAGAGCCGTCGTTCGCGGCGCCATCACAAGCGGCGCAAGCCTCGGCCGAGGCGGCGGCTTCGAAGCCGGAAGCGGCGTCTGCTCTCTGAGAGAGCAGGGATTCTCCCATACTCAGACCGAGTATGGGAGGCCCTGTCCCTGTTGTGGACGGGCCCGCGGGCTCCAGCGGACGGCCGGTGGAGCCGAAGAGGCGCGAGGCCGAGCTGGAAGGGCGGGCCGGCGCTTGGGCACCCGAGGCCTCGGCCCGTGTAGCCACATGGTGGGCAATGGGCGCTGCGTGTGGTGCACACGTGCCCGAAGTTGCAACGGCTGAAACCGCGCCGGTGCCGAGCAGTGGCACCGCGCCGGTGCCGAGCAGTGGCACCGCGCGCGGAGGCTCCTCCGAGCCATTTTCGGAAGCCAAAGGGCTCGAAACGGGGGCAAAAGTGTGCAACACCAGCCCTAGCGGATTGGCTGAACATCCGACCAATCTGCGACGGCCAGGTCGGCCTCGTCAGCGGCCGCGCTGTAGAAAGACGCGTCGCTGGCGAGGCTCGATTGGCTGGCTGTGGACGCCTCGCTGTCCGAGGACAGGGCTCGCTCTCTGATTGGCCAAATTAGCCGCATCGCTGCGATCTAATTGACCAAAAAGAAAAGGCAAAGGGACAAGAAAACCCAAGAAGAAGATGCAAGTAGAAAAGAACAAATGTAGTTGGCCTCGCGGGGGAAGTGGTGCAACCCCCCGGAGACCGCCCCGTAAACGCCCAGCAAGCTGGCCGCAACGGAAAGTCCAAAAATGAATGTGAAAAAGATCCCCAAAAATGAGGAAAACCAGTTTTCACACTGATTAGAACAGAGAAATTATGTGTATTACCAAAAGGTTAATCCTGTGCTTCCGGGTAGTAATTACCTGGTAGTCCCTATTTAGTGTAAAATTGGTGTGTAGGTTGCACCTCATAGGTGTCGGACCAAAATGTACCGATCGGGTTTCAAGGGCGGTTCCCTACCTGGGTGTGGCCCTGTCGGCCGCAATGGGCCTGGTTCGCCGACTAGCGGCGGCCGGTGCGCGGTGGAGTCCCCCCGGTCTCCACCACCCGACTACCCCGTGGCGCTTGGTGCGGTTGCTGCTGCCGCGCCCGATGCTGGCTGCAGTGCAGGTTCCAGATGCGGCGGCTGGACTGGATGCACGCCACCGAGAGCGTCCGGTCTAGCCGCTTCGCATCACGCTTGAGGAGGCCGAGGTGTTCCGTGAACACCTTGTGGTTGCCTCCAGCGACCGCGCCAAGCGACCCATACACGAGCGCTGAGAGGTGCACCTTCCACCCTTGGCGCTCGAGGTGTCGCTTGACACGGTCGTACTTGTCCCGCTTGTGCGCGGCGATGCGTGCCAGCGCTGAGCTCTCTGTGTCGTCGCTGGTCTGCTCCTCGAACGCCACGGCCAGGTCGACCACCGCCACCGTTTTCTTGGTGTGGTTGAAGAGCTGGGGATCGGGCCGAAGCGCGGGGCCGGCCAGCGACGGCACGGTCTGGTTCACCCGCAGCTCGACGCGGTCCTTGCTGTCGCATGACGACGCGGTGAGCGCTCGCTCGATATGCTTGAGCGCGTCTTCATGGCGACCGCGGACCGCGTCCATCGTGCCGGGACAGTGGTTCAGCACGTGGGCCAGTGTCTCGGCTCGAGAGCAGCCGGGTTGCCTGCACCTGTCGTGGGAGCGGAGGCGCCGGCGCTTCAGGACGCTGTGCGTGTCTAGCTGGTTCAGGCGGGCGGCCACCGCAAACCGGTAGTCGGTCTCCCACAGGCCTCGCGGCCTGGTGAGGAACCCGCTACCGGCTCCGCCGTGAGAGCGCGCGGTCTTGCCTTAGTCCTTCATGGCCGCCCACCTGCGCCAGTGCTTGTTCTTGATGTGCAGCTTCACGTGCCGCAGCACATCCTTGTGCGTCAACCACTTGTCGTGGTGCGGCACGCGAAGCTGGAGGGGCTGAGCTGGTGCACCAGTGAGCGTGTCGGCGGGTGATGTCTGCAGCTGCAGGCCGAGTGTCCGCAGGTGGCGCTGGATGTCGACCCAAAGCGAGCCGATGTCGCCGTTGCGGCGCTTGGGCGGCGCCTGGGTCGACGTCCCGAGCTGCGAGTTGAGCAGCAGCTCGCACAGCTCGTCCTCCTTCTCCTTCCAATGATCTACGTCCAGCCGGTGGCGCGCGTCTGCAATCTGCCGGAGCTGCACGCGCGCAATGCGTCCGATGGCTGGGTCCTTGGAATGAAGCATTTGCCATCCATGCGCGACTTGCAGCGCCGCGTGCATCTCCGTCAGCGGCAGCAGGCCGAGGCCTCCGCGCGACACCGGCGCGTAGAAGAACTCCGTGGTGGCCGTGGTCGGTAGCCGCAGGAGGTGGCGGAGGCCGCGCGCGAGATGCCGGTCGAAGCCTTGGAGCTGCTGTTGGAAGGGGCGAAGGTGGCGAAGGGCGTACTCCACCCGAGGGTAGAGGTAAACCTTCACCGCCTTCACCACCTGCCACGGGGCGAGGCCGGACTGCAGGAGCACCGTCGCGTCGTCTTTGAGCTGCTGGAGTGTCGGTGCGAGCTCGATGCGGCGGCGCACGTGGTCGAACCCATCACCGATCCCGAGGTAGGAATACGAGTCCGCCATGCCGAGCGTGGGGATCGTGTCGCCATCAAGCTGGAGCCCGAGGTCGCAAGTCTTGAGGACGCCGCGGTGGTCGCGCTGGACAGACATGGCACAGCACTTGTTTGGGTTAGCTGCCATGCCGGTCCAGCGCAGGAAGTCAGACACGAGCGCGTGCTGCCGCTTGATGCCGTCCTCGGTGCCGCTGAAAATCTTGAGGTCGTCGGCATATGCCGAGGCACCGGGGCGGTCGTCGGCTGACAGCTGCACGCCCGTGTCTGGCAGGCGCTGAAGCGCAAAGAGCAGTGGGCTGATGGCGGCGTTGAAGAGTTGCGGGCTGAGTGGGCATCCTTGGAAGACACCCACCCGCAGTGATACTGGCTCGGTAGTGCCGTCCGCGGCGTTCCCGACGACGAACGCCGCGCTCTCATAGAGTCCTCTGCACATGGCGACGTAGCTGTCGGGGACGCCAAGCCTAGCCAGCGAGTCCCACAGCAACGCGAACGGCACGCTGCGGAACGCGTTGCGGAAGTCGTACCAGACTTCGAAGAGCGTGCGGCGCTTGTGGCGGGCCTGATCGACGAGGGAGGCTGCGAGGAAGTTGTGTTCCCCACAGCCGTTGAGCGCTCGGAACCCTTTCTGGCCGGGTGCGTGACGGTCGTTGGCGTCCAGCCACTGCACCAGTCGACGTGCGAGAATGCCGCTGTAGAGTTTGTAGATCGACTGTTGGGGACAGATCGGTCTCCAGTTCGACGGGTCCTCGCGCGCGCCCTTATTGTGGAGAAGGCGCACGACCCCAAGCTTCCAGCTCTGCGGCACTTTCTTGGCCTCCCAGCACCTCTTGAACGCTACGGCAAGTACGGGGAGCAATTGCGCTGCAAACCGTTGGTACACGTCGTGCCCGACGCCGTCGAGGCCCGGGCTGGAGGCGCCACGAACATGGTGGAGCTGTGTCTCGATGTCGTCTAGTGTCGGCGCCTCCGTAAGTAGCTCCCGAAACCTTGACGCGGCCGGTAACCGAGCCATGGCCGAGCGAAAGGTGGCTCCCACCGCAGCGTCCGGGGCGAACTCCTGGTGCGGCGTGTTAACGCCGTCGAAGAACTGCCAGAGCTCGGCGCCTGGAATGGGGCAGGTGCCATCGTCTGCACCGCCAGTCGCCGGTGGAGGTGATCCCGATGCTGGTGGAGCTGTTCCGTCGCTAGGGCCCGTCCTCCTCGCAGTCGCTCGCTGTACGCGCGCCTTGGACAGAATGTCGTCGATGCAGGCCTTTTCCTCCTTGTCGAAGCGGCTGCGTAGACGTTGTTGGGTGAGGGCCGAATTGACGCGGCCGACACGGCGACGAGCCCGTCGAACGGCTGTGCGGTCGCTGGGCGATGCCCTCTCCACCGCATGGAGATCGTCCAGAGCCTCGTCGAGGCGATGCTCACGGTGATGTCTGGTCACGCGGGGTGGTCGTCGTCGACGCTGTCGTTTGGCCGCGCCACAGCGTCCGCGTCGTTTACGCCGCTGTCGCCTCGCTGTGCCCTGTTCAGGATGCCTGTGGTCGCCACCACCTCGTGCGCCGCGATCGCCGTCGTCCTGGTCGCGAGCGACCCGCCTTCGCTCCTGTGGCGGGCTTTCGTCGAGTTGATGGATCGCAGTGGGTCGTTGCTGCCGGTGCTGGTGCTGGTGGTGCAGCTCGGGGCGTCTCTGGGCCTGGGAGTACGGCTGTAATTTGTCGTACAAGAGGTGCGGGAGGGCTGTGATGTAGCCCTCGGCCGTCTCCCAGTCACTAGCATCCGTGATCTTGGCCGCCAGCGACGCTCCTAGCCGCTCCACCACCTCGGCTGCCTCTTCCAGCTCATCGTCCTTCAGGTTCCGGAGGCGCAGACGTGGTCGGCGCTGTAGAATAGCATCTGGCCCCACGCGCATGGGTCAGCACCAGGCGGCACACACTGACCCAGTCGCGATGGGGACCGCGCCATCAAGATGTCGCTGCTGCAGCCATCGCGTCGTTCGCTACCGGACTACCGACCAAAGCGGCACAACCCAGGGAAGGACGACGCCGCCTCCAGACACGGTGGGACCTCGAGTGAGCATTCCAGGATCGAGGTGGGGACCTCCGCGCGCGGCAGGGCCTCCGGCCAACTTCCTGTCAGCGCCTCCGGGACCACTGGCCAACTTCCGGAGCATGTGGAGGCCACCACCACGACACCATGTGCGACATTGAATGCTGATGAAGGACCGACACCGCCCGATCCGTGGATACTCCGCTTTGACGGAGCGTGTAGGCGTAACCCCGGACCCGGTGCAGTTGCTGCATTGTTTTTGCCGGGTGGTGCCGTGGTGTGGACGTGCTCCCACTACATGCCAAGCAGCAACGAAACCAACAACACCGCCGTACACGGCGCTGCTGCTTGGCGTGCAGAGCGCAGTCCACCACGGTGCCACGCACCTAGACATCGAGGGTGACAGCAGCCTGGTGATCGCCCACCATCGCGTGCTGGAACGCGAGGCTCCGGCAGCTCCGCAACCTGTGCTCCGCCCGTGGACAAGTACACCCTCCGCCGCATCGACCGCAACAACGCCCACTCAGACCGTCTGGCCAACCACGCGCTGGACCGGCGGTCGAACAGCAGTGAGTGTGAGCCACACGGCTCGCGCATGGAGCGATGCTGTGGCACCGACACGACACCAGCGGTGCAAGGACCGACGCCGCTAGCAGCAACAGCCAGTGCCAGTGCAGGTGTAGACACCGCGGCAGCGGCAGACGATGGCAGGGTGGACAACGAAACCATGGAGGTCGAAGCCGAGATTGCAGCACGAGATGCGGTCGAAGCCTTCCTAGTCTTGCCCATCGACCCAAGCTCAGCCCCAGCGCGGCAACCTCGGCTTCGACTGTGCCAACTCAGCGACGAGGAACGTGATGAAGCAGCCGATGTTCTCCAACACCATGGCCAGCAAGATCGCGGACGCCGACAGCTGGGCCGTCGGTGAAGGCTACATCAGCGCCATACCGGAGCGCATCCGGGAGGTGCTACAGCCGTACACCACGCGGCCACCACGGCTTGGACACCAGCAGCAGCAACGGCGACGGCCACCATGTGTGACGCGTAACCAGCGCGAACACCGGCTAGACGAAGCGCTGGACGACATGCAAGCCACGCAGCAAGCAGCACCGCAGGATCAACGAGCGATACATCGAGCGCGGCGTCACGTCGGGCGTGTCCGGTCATCGATGGCCAAGCAAGAGCTACGGCAGGCGTTCGCCAAGGACGAGTCCAAGTGTGTGTCCAAGATACTGGCCGGTGCCTCGGCGGAGACAGCGGCGGAAGAGCCCGTCGATGAATGCCCTATTGACGCCGCTACGCTGCATGCCCACTTCACAGGCACCAATGTGCCACGGACGGACTTCGACTACGACGCTGCATGCGGCCACGAATTCCGAGCAGCACTGGACAGCATGCAGCCGGCGACCGTTGCGACCGACGCGTTCGAGGAAGAGTTGACGATCGACGAGGTGGAGGACCAGCTTACACGCGCGGCCAAGACTTCCAGCCCGGGACATGACGGCATCGGCTACGACATCTACAGCCGCTTCGCCGCGCAGCTTGTGCCACTGCTTCACGCCGCGTACCAGTTCTGTTGGCTGCATCGGCGCGTACCAACCCTGTCGAAGTTGGACATCGTCCGCCTCATCCACAAGAAGGGTGACCCGATGCAGCCAACGAACTGGCGACCGATCTGTCTGCATCCCGCAATTTACAAGATCTACAGCGGGCTACTGGCGCGTCGGCTGTCGCGCTGGCTGGAGCATAACCAGCGACTCCCCATGGCGCAGAAAGGACCGGGCATTCAATGGTTGCCACGAACACAATTTCGTGGCAACCACGCTCCTGGATCAGACGCGCCGGTCGCACCGCAGGCGTGTACCAAGTCTGGTACGACCTACGGAACGCTTTCGGATCGCTGCCGCAGCAGCTCATGTAGAGCGTGCCCCGCCACCTCGGCGTCGACGCAAGCTTCATCGCCCGGTGCAAGAGCATCTACCAAGACTCGGTTTTCGTGGTGGCGAACGCGGTGGACAGCGCGACGGATCCTGTCCGCCAGGAGGTGGGGTGTACCAAGGTTGTCCCCTGAACCCCCTCCTTTCATCTAGGCGCTTGTGCCGCTGCAGTCCGGACTGGCGGGGTGGCAGGTGGTGAAGGCACTCAAGACCTTCGTGTACCCCAAGGTCGAGTACGCGCTGCGCCACCTGCGACCTCCAGTCTCATCTCCAAGGCTTCGACCGCGCCGTCGTCCGTGGCTTGCGCCACCTACTAGTCCACCACCGCCGAGTTCTTCTACACAGCACCGTCTGGAGGTGGACTGGGGCTGCAGTCTCTCGTGGAGATGCACCAGGCGTTGCAGGTGGCGCACGCCTGGCAGATGCTGCAACCCAAGGACGCGGTCATCGTGGCCGTCGCGAAGACGCAGGTCCGCCAGGTAGCGCGCAAGCGTTACTGCCTGCAGGAAGAGCACTGACGTGACGTGACGACGAGCTCGTGCGGCTCTTCCTTAACTCCGAGCTCGCCGCCTCGCCCTACGCTAAACGCCTCCGCCGCAACGGCGACATCGGCTCCGTGTGGACAGATGTGCAGCGCACGCTCTGCCTCCACCAAGTCAGTCTGGTGGTTCAAGACGACAGCGACGGCCAAGACCCGCTTGCGCTTCGCGTGTCACATCACACCAAGTGGTTCGACCACAAGACTGTGTTGCGGCACGTGAAGTTGCACATGAAGATCCGCCATGGAAGGAGCTAGTGGACGGTACGCGTGCACGGTGGCCTCGGAGCCAAGTTCGTGTCGACCGGGCGGGGCTGTCGGACGACGCATACCGGTTCGGCTTGAAGGACCGCCTCAACCAGGTCGACACGAACGCCGTGCTCAAGCGCAAGCGGCTGCGGTCCAGCAAGACCTGCAGAGACCCGGTCTGCTCTTCGGCGGAGACGTTGGCCCACGCTCTCAACCACTGCGCGTCCAACATGGACGCCATCGGCCAGCGTCATGACGACGCCTTAGAGCAGATCGGGTCCAAGATCCGCGGCGCGCTAGAGCGCGCCAAGTCGACCACAGATCTGCGCCTGAACCAGGCTGTGCCTGAGTATACAGGCGCAGCTCTGCGACCCGACATCGTCCTGCGGAACGTGGCCGCCAAGAAGATGGTGATCGCCGACTTGGCAGTCACGTTCGAGGACCACGCGGCCGGCGCTCGTCACTCCTCACTGCAGCTCAGCCACGATCACAAGACACTCAAGTACCAGCCAATCGTGGTAGAGCTGCGGGTGCAGGGGGACCGCGGCGATTGTGTACGGGTCGCTGGGCTCGGTGCAGCCCAGCAACTTCAAGACGTACACCGAGAAGTCGAAGTTGCACAAGCGCGAGGCTCGACAACTGAAGATCCAGCTGTCGAGCCACTGCATTCGAGCCAGCCACCGCATCTGGGGCTGGTACTGTCGCCGACACCGTGAAGGACAACGCAGAGGCAATATCTCGCGAGTATCGCGTGGGTCTGGGGGGACCCCGCGACGCACATCGCAGGCAAGGGCACGGCGATAAGCTGGTCATTTGACCGACAGGGCACTACCCAGGTAGGGAACCGCCCTTCAGAAACCCAGGAAGACACACACACCCTCTCTTTAGTGACATACATATTTTAGACTACATCTCAGTTACGGAGAGGTTACTAACTGGTAGTAAATACGAACACATATTCCGTTCTAATCAGTGTAAAAACTGGTTTTTTTTCATTTTGGGGGGATCTATTTCACATTCATTTTTGGGCTTCCCGTGCTGGTCAGCTTGCAGGCATTTACGGGACGGTCTCCGGGGGGGTTGCACCACTTCCGCCGCGAGGCCAACTACATTTGTTCTACTCTACCTGCATCTTTGTCCGCTTCGGCGTCTTTGCCTTGTCCCTTTTCTATTTGACCAATTAGATCGCAGCGATGCACTTCTTTTGGCGCTTAGTAATACAGCGGAGGTTCTTAAGAGGACCGTGCCTTGTCTTGGATGCGGTGCGTCTCGTCCAAAATGGTCGTTCTAAGACGAAATACCGACAGGAGAACGCTCACTTGGTTTGTGTCTTCTTTCTGGGTTTTAGTATAGAGGGCTGCAACAAGGTTCAGCAGTCCATATAATTGAAGAAGGGTTTCCTTGTCATCTGCGATAGGTAGGTGGTCCAGCTTTCCGTTCACGAATTGCTTTGTTAATCCTCTCTTGAAACCAGACTTCAAGCAGGTCCTATTTGCTCAATAAACGTTTAATGACTTTCTCTAAACCCACAAAGCAATGATCGTTATGCTCAACAACTGTTTGGACGCGTCAGTGTTCGCCATTTCCCAAAAAGCGGCAAAAAGACTCCCCATGGTTGCATTAGAATGAAATGCATACGTGGTGCGAGCGATGCGCGAAAAAAAATCAGTTCCTTCGGGGTTCGTCGCGTTGAATCACTTCGGCACGATTCCAAATGTCATTTTGTTGCAGCGTTCGTGGGATGCGGCATACACCATTCCCATTTAAGATGAAGTCTTGTCGTCATCATCCATTTGTTGTCTGGGCCAGCGTCGGTGGTTGCCGCACATACATCTTTAAGCGTCATCCATAAATCCTTCAAAATATCGAGGATTCGTCGCTTTGTTGGCCAGGGCTTCCTTCACCTCTATCGCCATACATGGGCTCGTAATGGCGAGTATCCAAAAGGATTGATGTTTCCATTCACAATCGGTAAAGTAGAGACGGAGGCCTAAGTATTTGGTGGATTTCTGGGTCTTCGACGTCAGCATATCACATACTACTGTAAACGCCGGTGCTCCAAGAACTCTGCTGCGATCAATAGCATCACAAGCAACGATTCGTGTACTTGATTACAGCTCAACAATAGAACGCGTCACCGTGTGATTGTTGATGGTGACCCGAAAATCATCTCCTAGGGTAAAATATGCTAGTAGCTCAGATTCATCATATTCCCCAATTCGAAAAGGGAAATTGTTATTAACCACACGCATCGCCTCCAGTCGTAATGTCATTTTTCGTTGTCATTCACTACTTTGCTCCGGATACGCTCCAGCTGCTCCGTCTGACTTTGTTTTCTGCCGTTATCTGCTGTCACTTTCGTCGCGGTTAGCAAATGCTCATCGCCAAGGTGCTTGGTGGTTTTCGATGTGTTCCCATACAGCTGAATAATCTTTTTCTTACGACGGCATTCATGACTTCCTTGGTAAATCCAATCTATGTACTCTTTACCATTGTTGCGGTAATGCAAACACCACAGTCAAGAATAATTGAGCGCTTGGTACAACAGTGAAGCCAGTGAGAGGTACGTAGTCTCGGATAGCTTGGCTCACGTGCTCTGGCACAGGCATCGCAACACCTATGTTTGTGTTTGGTGAAGTGTCTGGTGCTGCCATAAATTCCCCTCGTCTCACTGCTTCAACAACCGATCTCGATGTCGCTGTATTTAGACGTGTAAGCTGGACTTCCAGCTCTTCCTCACTTTCTCTATGATGTGCCGGCGTCAAGTCACTATCTCCAAAATTCATCCCCTGTTAATATCGGAAGGTGACCGTTGCGTTGCAAGTGTTGGAGTTGGATCGTATCTGCTGCCGGACGCCAATAGGAAGGCAGCCAATGAGGTTTTGGCGGAATGACAAGCACGTGAAACACTGCTGTTGACCAGAAACTAGAGCGAAATATTGTGTCTATAGCTGATTTTTTAATGCGCGGACACGTACTGAAGTGGTGGACCTGCGCAGAAGGGAGTGAACTGAAGTCTGAGAGGTGTTTGGCTGCTAGGTGAACTGAACGCTCAGACCCTGTGAAGTATCTTAAAAAGACTATTGACAAGGGGGTGCAATCTTCCTGTACAGGCGTCGAAGGTCTAAGTAACTCTAAACATGTAACGACTGAAACACCAAACCTCGTTCATGGTTCAGATCCGGGTAATATCTTACCAAAACCCAATGCGTATCGTAATTTTGGTTCACAAATCTGCGTAAGTTACGATCAAACCAATTTCTCCCACGTTATATGGCTTGGTTTGGTCAGGGTATGAGACTCACAACAAGCCTTCTTCTTCACTACAAAATCCCCTTCCCCTTCTACACACAAGACTTCCTCTCTATTATCGCCGCCTAAACCTCATTATCTATGTCCTCAATCCACACTGTACTGCCCTAACAACTCTGCGCAAACAATTACTTCACAAGCGCTAACGTATTGTTATAATTTGTTGCGTCTGTCGCTGCAGCCCTGACTCATCAAATCAACGGTGAAAGGAGAAGAACAATCAACGTGCCAACATCACCTACATTGAATGTAGTACATTAATAGGAAGACTACTACATGATACTATACATGTACCGTATATGAGCTCTCATAATTCAGAGCTCACTCCTACTTCGTACTACGCATTGACCAATCACAGCACGTCTAAAGTCCACGTCAGCACTTGAGTTGTCCTAATACGTAGTGTAAAAATACTGCGAAATAGAAACAGCCATTACAAGAAAAACGCCATGCCGCGCACACCAAGCCCAAAGAAGGTTATGGCACGAAGCAACGGACAGCAGCAAGGAAGGACACGTACGACTGGACAAGGCAAAGCACCCAAGCAGTTTAAGCGAGTCGCTATTTCCTACGGTCATAAACTTGATGTCATCGAGTTCTATGATGCCATCGTCTCTGCGGAAAAAATGCATGCCACAGTTTGTCACTTCTATCCATCTTTAACTCCGGAAGCAATCAAAGCGAAAAAACGTCAGATATACAACTGGATCGAACAAAGAGACCTGATTTTTAAACAAGTGTGAAACAGGTTGTGCTTCACACTGCAATGACCGCTCGCAGGGCATGGGCACGACACTACCTCCTGCCTTTGAAGAACAACTTATCTGTTGGATAAATTCCCTCAGGAAAGAGGGTGTTCCTGTGACTGGAACAATGGTTCGGATTCACGCAAAAGACTGTTACGACTCCACCGACACATCAGGCGTACGCTTTGCTGCTTCACACGCCTATATTGATACATTTCCATTAGAAGATAGCGAACAGTAACTAAGCTTACAATGTACATGTACATGTAACAACTTTTTTAAAATGTGTACATAAACTTGTTGGTACCTGTACATCTCGTGTTCCCATTACGACACCACAACTTCAAGAACCTGGGGTATGAAGTATGAGAGCTCATATACGGTATTATACATGGCAGAGGCTACCTGCACAGTCTCAATGCACAGTCTCGATTTTCTATACTTGGTTTTTGTGTTGGCTCCACAGTTTGGATTGAACAAAACCGGGGCAGCGCTTGCTAGCGCTCGCGGAAAAAAAATAGGAAGTGACTAAAGTCCCCAACCTAATTGCAGAAAACGGGCAGTCAACACCTAATCGCCAAAAGTCGCCTGCCATCGGCAGGCGAGACCAAGGGCAGCGCGTAGCGCTGCAAGACTAGGGTCAATCCCCCCGGACCAACGAGAACGAGTTAGCATCGACGTGCGAAGCGAAGCCTTCGCGCGGTGTGCTAAGTAAGTGATATTAGCCCCTCAAATCAGGGGTTGGCAAGTTTAGGGTTCGGGTGTAAGTTGCTATAAAGTTGCTGAGAAGTTGCTTTGGTTTGTGATCCTAACACGAGCCAAAAAAATAAGACCGGCTTCGTTCACGCCCTCACGCTTTCGGCTTTGGGGGAGGGGGGGTAGACACTCTCTATTATACTACCCAAACTGCATCTTGAGCTGTGTTTTGCAATGTCTGGCTGTCAGATAAAGTTTATCATAATCAACGGTGAAAGCAGAAGAACAATCAACGCATCAACAACACCTACATTGAATGTAGTACATTACATGTTTATACATGTACCAGTACCCTTGAGCTGTTTTTTTTTTTTGCAATGTCTGGCTGTCAGATAGTGTTTATCTTAATCTGATCCGTAATCGAAAGCGACGCTTTCAAAGCGTCACGCATTGCGTGCATACCACGGCAAAATGTTCATACCTTAAGCCTCTCACTCGAGATTCGCCCAACTACTGGCAAGAATGGGAGTGCAGCACCTTGTTGTCGCCGTGGCAAGTCTCCTGACCTCTACTCAAGCTGAGCAACTGGCCTACAACAGCGTGGTTCCACTTCCGGAGACGACGGCATCCAGTACCGAGTACTCACTTGCGCTGAAGTTCCAGCCTCAACTCAACATCGCCAGCGGTTGTCATCCATACCCTGCCGTTGACGCCGATGGCAACACTAACAGCGGTCTCTCCATCTTTAGCCTCAAAAGCTGTGTCGAACCATCACTTGGGTCTCAAGTTTACGGTCGTGCGACCACATACGAAGACTCGTATGCCATCATGTACGCCTGGTATTTCCCCAGAGACCGTAAAGGCGTTGTCGGTCACCGCCATGCATGGGAGCATGTTATCCTGTGGATCAAGCGATCGGGTTTTAACCAGAAGATTTCCGCCGTCTCAGCGTCGGTCGCTGATGGCAAGTATTTTACCGTTATCCCCCCCACGACTGCCATGGTTGATGGCACCAGTGTCAAGGTGCAGTACAAGGCGAAGGCATTCAGTCACTACGTGAACGTTACGGCCGTGGCAGGCGACTTCCAGGAGTTGGTCATATGGGAAGACATGCCTGCTGCAGCACGCACTGCACTGAATCTCAACGATTTCGGGAGCGCAACAGTGCCTTTCAAGACTGATACTTTCCTTGACAATCTCGAGGATGCCTACCCATGGTAGAGCAGAAATTATGGATACTACATCTTGGAAAAGCGGTCGGTTGAGTCTGTACTCCAGTGCTAGCACGCTTTTGGCAACAAACTTAGCGATTTTAACCCTGTGAACATTTGGCTGCCTACAAGTCTGTCAAAAAATTGTGGAGTGCTTTGCATGTAGAATTAGTGAGGTGCTTGGAGAAGACTGAAGTGCTACGGTTCTGCATGTAGTCACAGAAACTGAGAGGACACTCAGTGTTTTACTGATCAAATTTCCACCTTCTACATCACTACCGCTACCACAATGTTTGAGGATAACCGCGTGGGGCGTAGCATACTCAGCTAATTAGAATGGAAACTACTGACTTTCCGTATATCCTGAAACAAGTGGCATCGAGCCAAAGGCACAAAATACTCTGATGCTTTGGCGAATGCATACAGCAATCGCTACGTGGAGATTTCGATATGTACTTGGATACCTCCATCCCATGGTGCTAAAGCCCATGATACTCAACGAAAAAAAAATGTTTCTTCCCGAACTTAAGAAATCGCGATTGGAATGATCTCCTGCAAAACGTACCTGAGTTGATACGTCACCCTACGGAAGAATTAGGGTGTCCAAAGCAATTTGTACATCGGGCATTTTTAAGTCTTCTAGGCTTTCTGTAGTTCATGATGTGAGGCTTCGACTGTTCTTCGGTGATCTCATCATTGGTTCTCGCTTATACTTCCTAAGGGCGTTGAACCCTTCAATCCAACACGTTCATCTTACTTATCAGGCGATTGAAATAGTGAAGCATTGTTTCTTTGAATACCCGTCCTTGGTGCAAAACGTCTGTGGATTTCAAGGAGAAAGGTATTTAGGCCACCATTATCGTGGCGGCTTTTGTCTCCTCGTGATCTTCATGCAGGATGGAGGGGAAAGCATAAAGTGGTGCTACTATTGTGGCGAATTCATACCGGACCTGGAGACTTCGAAATGATATTGGAGCGTATCCAGTAGGTTTTTATTCACTTCCGTGGAGCACAAGCTAAAATGCCAAATATCCCAAATATTTCAAGAAGTACTATACATTCACTCAAATGAGCAGCACTGTGAACAGTCATTACTGCAAGTGACAATTCGATAGGACCACCCGTCCCCAACACATTTGGATTCCGCAGCTGTACATTTCAACTCTTAGTTTAAGATAGATCTACAAACGAGAAACCCGCCAACTAGTTAGTCAATTCATTTTGTCTTCTTCTTACTCTTCGACTCGATGCTGTACATACATATCTAACACTAATTCTTTACCTCCGTGTGATGTCAAGTTTAAAAAAAAACTACGATCATTGCATAAATGGCATTTGTCAGCTAATTTTTTCTTGTTCAACTATATCAGCACGATGCTGTATTACTTCGTAGTACTTGTATGTATTACAGGGAAATACGAAAATCCATAATATACATGGAGTCCGAATCAAAGTGCAAACTCTCAGCATGTCGAGCCAGAGTTTTTATTTCAAGCAGTCGTAATGTTAAACGGCTACGCACCCTAACTTTGGTTCTAAGTCCATTATATCTAAAAGCATGTAGTGTACCTAGCCTCGCCCTTGTTATTCAAGCGTCCATGTCCTTTTATTTACAAAAAGTAAGGCACCTTTCATTCTAAAATATTGAAATCGAGTCTATCGACCTTCGAATATAACAGATCAACCATTCAAAAGCGCTTCAACGACATTCACTCTTCACATTTCTTATTTGCCAGCAAGAGCTCAAGGAGCATGAGCTCCCCGTCGTCTTCGAAACCTGCTTCTTCTTCGCATTGGAACAGTTTCCAGAGCTCCCAAGGGCAAATTCAAACGACCAGAAGCGGCAGCAACAGCGATGGAGAAGTAGCAGCACGTAGCGACACCAGTAACAAGGAAATCAGGCAGATCCAAGCACTCGGAAGTGACTCGGAAACTGAAAACCCCACAAGTGGCAAAAGAAAACGAAAGCGCATTCATTTCGACGTCGAGCAGCTTCAGACCGTCTACCACCTGCCACTGAAGACGGTGAGCAGTGCAGCGAATTTGAAAAAAAACTACCATTCAAGCTGCAGTAGTATGGTAATGACCATCGGGCCATTTGAGTTGTGTTCAGGCGGCAGAACGACTGGGAATTTGTGAGGCCGCTCTTAAACGAATCTGCAGACGCAATCACGTCCACAAATGGCCGTACAGACAGCTCGCATCTGTACGTCGTCGCATCGCAGAGCTAAAGGACCGATATGCCGTGATGGTTTCTGGGACTGAAGGTGGTGGCGGAGTTTGGACGTGCTCACTCTGGAATATGCTCACTCCGTTTTAGATCGTACAGATGCACTTCCAGTCGTCAGAGACGAGAATTCCGACCATCAAGCAAGCCAACACGACGCAGTATCTGTCACTCCGGCACAGTTCCACGACAAACTGCGGCGGCTGGAAAATGAGAGAGATCAAATTATTCTCTCAGCTCACCAGCACAATCTCCTGGGTGATACCTTCCAACCTGCGCAGCTGACGACGGCAGATACATTAATGCCTCACCTCCACGATCGACAAAGTAATCTACCGCTCTTGGATCTCGATCAATTCGATCGTGATTTCCCGTTGTTGTTCCTGGCCAACGTGTGCGAGTCCGTTCGAGCTTTCAATTAGTTTCAGTCGCACTGCAGCAAGTTTACAAAAAATCGACTTCACATTTCTACTTCGTATTCCCAGTGGGGAATTTCCCACATATTGCTTCAGGTGTTTATCAATCTGCATGTGGTACAGCCGACATCGACGCACATGTTGATGAATCAATTCTTTATTCTGTATGGACTGTATTGCGAAGGTAAGCGTGCTCGACATTACAATAATGAAATGTATTAGTTGCTGTTCAAAACAATCAGAAATAAATCAATATGAAGAAAAACATTTAAAAAAACTAGGGCTACGCGAAGGCTGAGATAGGAAAAGGTATAACGTAGTTTGTCGTATTGGACGCGTTATGCTTGACTAAAAATGTTTTATTGCTAGCCCGCATGGAAAGAATGACATGAGCATCATAAAGCCGAAAGACGCGAGAACGAGTGGTCAGGCGATAGACTGGAGTACCATTCACGGAGGCAATTTGCGCGAGGGAGCGCTGGATCATGTATGACGTCGGACCCCGCACCAATCGAAGCCATTCGAAGGTTCTTGTAAGCTTAAGACCCGATTACAGCACCCTTCAAAAGCAGGATGGTAACTTCAGGCATAGCAGAAATATCGCGGGCGAGCTTTCCCCACGCGGTACAAACGATCTCGAAGCCGGAATCGCCCACTAGCAATGCGAATCGCAGTACAGGAGGCGCTTTAGGTACGGTTCCAATTCCCACCGTTGATGTGCTACTTCCACTCGCACTCGCAACGATACGGGTTCCGTCTAGTAGCGGTTGAGGTAAGATAGACATTAATCGAAGAGTGCTTCGGAAAAGGTAGTTGAGTTTCTCCAACAAAAACACCATAAGCCACTCAACGCAGGATGAAGGTGTCGAGTCCGTGGCTACTGCAGAAGATCCAGAATTAGCGTGTGGTCGCTGCCGCCGCCGACGGGTCCCGTGCGCCTCGTTTGGGTTGAATGTTGGTCGTAATGAAGCGAAAACTGTTTCCAATTCACGCAATTGAGCGTTGCTGTAAAAGAGCTGGCAGAAGATTCGATCGATAAACCGTGACAGGTTCCACATGCCGTCCTCATTGTTCTCATCACTGGCAGACAGGTACAGCTCAATGAAGTACGGGTACCATTCCACAAAATGACAGGTGTACTTTTGCTTGAATTCTTCGTCGTATAGCAGCTTTAAGTACAGCACACCGAGTACGTCACACGCTTCAACAGGCAGCAGCACACCAGTATTTAGAAACACGTCTAATATCAGCGGTGGACCGTGATTTAAAGCTTCTTCCTCCACATCTTCTTCTTCCGATTCTCCACTTGTAGGGGCAGCCTCAACCGGATTGTCTTCTACTGAGTGTGACGTTGTTGTGTTCAGTGTAGACCCCGTAGTAAGCTGAAAATCCGCTGGCAGTTCTTCAAAAAACATGTCGGATATCATATTCCGGTAGTACAGGCAGCTCATGGACAACATTTGCAGCCAAGCCAACGTCTGCTGTAATCTGTCCACATGCACCTTAACAACCGACGGGAAAGCCGACCGCTGCAGACCTGTTCTGGGTAGGGATCTCCTCGGGTGGAACGGGTCTGGGTTTCACTTGCATGTGGTCTCAAACAAGCCAGATACACTTCCCTCAGCGCTTCCACACAGAAGTCCATGGCTCTTCTCACAAGCATCTGCACGACTTCATTCTCCTCCGGATCCATCTTCATCTTGTTCTGTCTGTCTTCTCTCTGTTCGTTCTCCTTCTCGGCGCTGTGTTTCTTGCAAAAACCTTCGGGGTTCCACGCCAAAGGGTCTCCACAGTCGCAACAGCCTCCGGAAGAGCAGCGGTAAACTCTGTAGTCGTGGCCTTCGTGCTCCTCAGGGTCAAAACACGCCAAGCACATGCAACTGGAGTCTGAGAGCCCACACGTCCTGCATCTGTACGCCATGTGGTCTCCATGCCAAACTTCCTCGCACTTGAGGCGCTTCACACTACCAAAGTTCATGGCCAGGCACGCCTGGAAGCTTTCGGGTAGTTGAAAAGTAACTGATGAGCCTGAATTCTCCTCCTGCTCGAAGCTGATGCAGCTCTGGGCTGTATTTTGGGCATAGGAGCACGTGGAAGACTCCCTATTTGCCTGTTGGACGTGGGAACGAGCATGTACTGCCATCATGACGCGCAGGAAGAACTGAAGAAGCTCCTGGAATCGCTCAATAGCTGGATTCGCCAATAATTTGAGCGTTAGAAGCCGCTGAGAGGCGAGAGAAGTGGTCAGGAAGGCTGAAACCAGCTGCTGTTCGTCTTCGAGGGCTTCCAAGGCGCTGAATTGAGCCGTTAATCGAGCTTCCAGCGCCATATCAACGTCCTGAGGGCCTCTGGGAGGCTGGAGCCAGCTTTTCCCGCCATGGAACGAGCCACAGGCGCACGTCCAGCTCAACGGGCTCAGCTTCTCCGGTCTTGGCCGTGTTGAGAAATCACTTTTCTCGGCTGTCTACTCTGAGTCCATTGCTGTCCTAATTCTCTCTGCGCTGTCGTATTAATAGTCTGGGTCACCACATTCCCGCTTACCGGTATCCATCATTCATGATCTAACGCCGCTACCGGTAAACCGGTCTCCACTTAATAATCGTTGTTGGGCTGGCTAGCCAGCAATAAATTGCTTCCTATCTCAGGATAAATGACCAATACCTATTGTATTGTTCACATCGACACTACCGGTAGTTAACGTCAGTATCATCCATATCTAAGAGTACTTGCATCTCTTAGCTTACTATTTTACAAAAGAAGCTCAAAGGTTCATCGGCAGCAGCAACGAATACTGCGGTGTTATGAACAGCTTGCATTGCGAGAGCAACCTTAATAGTAAACACAAGTTGTTGGTGCGGTGATGCGAATAAAGTAGAAGCAATAGCTCGATTGATCCATAAACATAATAAGAAATGTAATAAGAAAATATGATTATTATTTATTATAATATTTTTTCCAAGCACTGTCGGTAAGTACATTAGGTTTCAAGAGCTCGCACCCATGTCATTGTTCACTTGAGCATGCGTGAATTAATTTATACACGTTCGTAGTGTAGAGTCTACAAATCCTATGATATCACGCATTCTAAGTGTGCCAAACTTCCCCAACTGTTTGTCTACAGTGTTTGTCCACAGTGTTTGTCTACAGTGTTTGTCTACAGTGTACGCTACAGTACATGTAGTGTACACTGTAGACAAACAGTTGGGAAGTTTGGCACACTTAGAATGCGTGATATCATAGGATTTGTACAACCACGTGCAACGGTGTTAACATCGATGACGTGAAAGCATTGCTTGGGGAAGTAAAGCGTCATTTGTCGATTTCCTACGTCGCGCACGATGAATTCCTGTCTCCATCCCCCTAACTGTGAGCTACTCAGCGGCGACGTAATCGGCAGCGTCATTCTCCGTTCTGCTCCTGTGAGCTTAGCTTCAGGAGCGGCTATCAAGACAAGAACCACTCCTTCTGACCTAGACTGGCTAGAGGCACCAAGCCCAAGTCGAGTTCCAGATGAACGCGAAGGGAAGCGCAAGCGATCACGCAAGTTTGACGATGACTTCGCGCAATTTGTGGAAGGAATACTCGGTGAGAAAGATCGGCAACGGGAGCTTCGTCGATTAAGGCAGCTTCGATACCGGAAGAAGAAAGACGATCACGCGAATACTCTGGAGAAGGATATAAAGCAGTTGGAAATCGAGATCAACGAGCTGCAGCATCGTCACCAAGCCATTCGATCTGCCATACCAGCAAAGGACACTGCCTGGAACGTCGTAGCTCAGTACGCTCACCTCTTCCGCTGTGGCTACCAGCCGCCTACCAGATCTACCACCGGATTAGAGTCATCGTGCACCCAACTTGACTTTATGCGGGCAACTATGGATGTGAATATCCTTCACGGCTCAGGACACGGTGTGGAGGCTTTGCTGCTGCATTGGAAGAGGCTTTCAACGTGGTTCAAGGGCGTCGAATGCCGGCTGGTTAGCTTGGTACAAGACACTGAAGACTGGGTGGCTGCTACGACGGTCGTGAGCTGCACGATCACCGAAACTACAGTGGCCAATGTATTCCCTCATCTTTCTACAAACAACGGAGACGGTAGGTCGCCACTTGCCGATAAACTCGTGGGCCAGCGGATAGTTGTGAAGAGCTTGGAGCGTTTCGAATGGGATTGCGCATTTGATCGCATCGTACGAATGATAGACCAGTCCGATCTGATCACTCCGATGCTAAAACTCTTGGGAAACCTTCAAGACGTGTCTATCGTCCTCTCAAACGCGAGGATCCGCCCCGATTTTCACTTCACTTGATCGAAAAAGGTCGAAATTGAACATGGATTTGAAGCTTTCTCTTTTGAATTGTAACATTCATCCGCAGTGTTTGGTCACTTGAAGTGTTCTTGTTGTTTGGTCACTTGAAGTGACTTTTGTACTGGAGCCGAAAAATCGCATTCAGGATGATGGCAAACTCTGGCCGTCAACTTCACTTTGTGTACGTGACACCAAACTCTTTTGTTTCAGGTGACTGGCTGCCATAAGTCAATTGACCACTCCCCTTCACCATGGCTGTACGTGCACGTACTTCTTGTATATATACACGCACTAACATGTACTGCTCGACAGGCAACACATGACCCCAAACGCGTCATCCACCTGCCGGACGATGCCACGTACGACAAGGCGCAATTCCTCATCCCCCACCACTACCTAGACAGTGTCGAGTCCGTGCTTATTCCTAAGGGCCTCATCGAGGACCGCGTGGAGAAACTGGCACAGGACATCCGCTACGCCTACGAGGGCAAGACGGTGCACTTACTGTGCGTTCTCAAGGGCGGCAGTTCCTTCTTCCATGCGCTCGTGGAGAAACTGCGGCTATTCCACAAGTACAACAAGTGCGATTACGTGCCGTTCACCTTCGACTTTATCCGAGTCAAGAGCTACGCAGGTACCAAGAGTACGGGCAATGTGCAGGTCTCTGGAGCAGATCTGACCAAGTTCAAGGGCAAAAACCTGCTGCTGGTGGAAGATATCATCGACACGGGCAAGACGATGGCGAAGCTGGTGCCGATGCTAAAGGAGTACGAGCCCGAGTCTGTGCGTGTGGCCAGTCTGCTGGAGAAGCGTAACCCGGAGAGCTGCGGCTTCCAGGCTGACTTCGTGGGCTTCAACATCCCGGACAAATTCGTCATCGGCTACTGCTTGGACTACAACGAGATCTTCCGCGATCTGGACCACATCTGCATTATCAACGAGGCGGGCATTGCCAAATACGCCTCTGCTTCCTAGAGAGACTCAATGTGTGAACTGCAGAACTGCACCTTGTGCGGCCAACAAAGGCCTACATATTCACGTAAACCCGTCCACAGCCCTCACTTTTGAGCGATGTGAAGCTGCTCCTTCTATATATTTGAGTCAATTACACGTCTGTCGTAACTGCAGCACTCCGTCTACTTGCTCTGGAACTGCTCGGGCGTCATAGTCCTGATGGTCAGTCCGTGCATGCTCTTGATCTCCTCCTTTAGAATCTACAGCCACATCTTTTAGCAACCATGACCACCACTCTACACACCACAGAACAATACCTCATTGACCATGCGGTGTTGCTTAACGCGTGATTGGCCTGCAAACTGCGGAGACGCCACTTCCACGTCGAACATGGAGCCGCAGCCGCCCGACACGTCCGTCACCTTAACGTGCACAGCCTCCAGCTGCGCCTGCAGCGCCTTGTGCATCGCCTGCTCCGCCTCCGTCCCGGCTCCGTCCACACTGGAGGCGAAGCACGCGCGTCCCAGCGGGCGCTTGGCCGCCGCCATCATCCGTCCACGTACTACGCCCAACATTGCTCTTCTTGATCTGTAGCTCACCACCGGAGATTCTACTAAATACGATATGCAAATGATGTACAAAACCCAAACCCAAAATGTAGACTACACAAACATTCACTCTCGGCGGTACAGTGTACCATTCCGCATTAGTGCACGGATCAATTAGGCCACGTAGCTGCTCTTCCATGTTCTTCTGCAGCGGTCCGCCGCGCACGTACGCGGCCTCCTCTGCGCGCGAGCGAGTGGAGGATGTGGCTCTGGCTATGCACGTGTCCCAGAGAGTGTTTGTCCGCGTCACGTCCTCGCGTGTGGCTCTGTGGAACGCGTCGCCGGGACTTCCAGGCGTTGGACGACGATTGCTGGCTCGTTGTCGTCGCGGCGGTCAGTGGGTGGAGCAGATGGAGGACAGCGAGGAGGACAATGATGGACGTTTAAAGGAGAAAGAGACGCGTCAACTGTGGGCCGCGTGGGTCTCAGGGGATCGTGTGGCTGTTGTGGAGAAAGACTCGCAGTCCGTCGAGTTTTACGCCTTCGACGGGCTGCACGAGCTGCTACAACGCGCTGAGACGCCCGGCACACATACAGAAGAAGCTACAGTAGATGCTAATGCTATGCTAGACCAGCCATCGTTCACAGAGCCTGAACAAGAGGAAAACGAGGGGCCAAAGGCTATTTCAAAGGGACTTCAACTTGCTGCAAAGTTCGTTGAAGATTATCCTTTGAACCAAGGAGGGTCCCAGAGTGATTACGAAGACGTTGCTGCCTCTATGACTGCAGTTCCTGGTAGTAGATACGTGTTCGTGGGCATGGCCAGTGGAATGATCTGTGTCGTGGAAGTTGCTGAGTCGTCAGACAGCAAAGACGGCCAAGACTCGTGGTTCAGCACTGCAGACAGCTCCACAAAGATCTGGAAGATTGATGTGCGCACTCATTTGGCAGTCCCCGAAGACGCAGAGCCTCTCAGTTGCTACGAACTCAGTAGCGCTACGGTTGACCCTCCGTCGAAGATTTCGTCTTTGTATCTTGTTGCAAGTTTCGAAGGCGGCAAATGCTTCATCATGCTGTTATCTCCAGCCAAGAAGAGTATTGACCAGTTACTATCACTGGTTAACACGGAGAGAGAGGGCAACGATTCGACTTCAGGGAATGGACGTTGCACGACGACGAGTTTGGATGCCGGTGGATCGAGACTTGCTTTGGGTTGGTCGGACGGAGGAGTCTCGTTGTTCAGATTGTCGTTGAAAAAGGCCGAGCAAGGGGATAAAGCCATTATCAAGAAAGATGCAAAGGTGCAGATGGCGTTGACACTGGAACCGATGCGGGAACTGAGTCTCCTAGCATGGGGATACGCGCCTGAAGATATAGGAGCTGTAACGGCGTTGGCATGGTCGTGTGACGGCCGGAGTGTTGTCGTGGGCTACGAACTGCGTGGATTTTCACTTTTCTCCACTGACGGCTGTCGTTTGATGTCGACTTTGCCGCAGCATAACCAGGAGAGACCGGAGAAGATTGACGAGCACAACTTGAAGGAGGTGTGTGCATTTGGTGTACTCGCTTTGCTGTGGACGAAAGACAGCAACTCGTTGATCGTGGTGCCGCGAGGTGAACAATCGACGCAATTGGTCCAGCTACCGGAGGATGAGATTTTAAGAGAAGTTGAGGATGAACATGACGTGGAGGCGACAGAAGCGACGCACTTGTTCGAAACAGTAGAGGCAAAAGTGCAGAAAGGAGAAGACGGACTGTGCCTGTCGCTGTCTGGAGCTCCCGGACGCTGCGGTGCTTGGGTTCGAAGCGACAAAAGTTTTACCAAGCGAGCGCGTGACGGTGGTGTGGGCCCAGCAGAGGAGTGCGGTCAGATTCAAGGTGGTGACCTGCTTGTGGGCGTCAATGAGAATCTGAAGGTGGTGAATTTCCCATTTGAACAGATTGTGAGTGAACTCAAGGACCTACCGGATAACGAGGAAGTGGTACTTACGTTCATGCGTCTGGACTGGGATGCGGTTTTCCCACTGGCAGTTGAAGCGTTGTCTTCTACCGAGTTCATGGAAGCTCATGGAATTCACATGCTAGACGATGAAAACCTTTGCATTCGGGAGTTTGCGCTTCGTATGCAAGCTCTACATGGAGACTGTGATCTAGAAGAGCGTCCGTCTTTTATGGAGTTCGAACGCCGTGCAAAATTTGACGGCTGGGAAGCCATTCAGGGCACATCGTCTCGAGTTGCCAAGCATAAGTACGTGAAGCTGCTGTTTGCGCTTTTCCCAGTGTGGAATCCGAATCATTTCTTGAACGTGATTACGGAATACTGGAACGCTATATTTGCTCAGAAGCTATACGTTGCCAAGCAGAAGAGGCTCAAGGAGCTGCATGACCACCGCCAACTTCTGAGACTGCGTCAGAGGCCGTCAATGGCATTTGCTGAGTTTGATTTCGCAAAAACTGTGCCGTTGTCTGGCGGCAAATCGTCTAGCCTGACTCTACTGGAGAGCAAGAGTATCCGATTAGTGGCTGCCCCCTCGCTTGATGATCCGTGCGCTGTAACTTCTTGTATTAACTGGAGTGTGCCTACTGAGTTCGAGAAGTGCTGTCCTCTTCGTCTCGTGGCGTTAAGTGCCAGCGGGAATCACATGGCTGTGGCTGGACAACGTGGCTTCTGTTTATTAAATGTTGTGTCAGGGAAATGGCGAATGTTTGGCAACGTGAATGACGAACAAGATATGTTTGTGTACTCGCTGTTGTGGATCGACGAAGATGCGATTGTGGTGAACTTCACGCGATTTAGCGAGAAGCACCAATCCCTCCACTTGCAGGCGTACCCGAGGAATCACCTGGACGAGGAATCCATTTTAGAGAAGTTGGTATTCGCTCGTGAAGGTGAAAATGCGGCTCGTGCGCGAGAAGCAGTGGCTGCAGGTGGTTATTCAATCGGGGACGACGCCGAGGATTGTTTCTTTGTCATGGAAAGTGATAACGCGCAAAACAATTTATTTTGCGTATCTAGGAGTGAGCTGTGGTGCTTCGACATGAAGCACCGAGGCAGTATCAAGCAGAACAACCTTCGAATGGAAATTCAGCTCAAACGACAGGTAAATCTTCCGTCACGAGTGGTAGAATCTCAGGCTGTGGGAGCTTGCAAGCGAAATGCCATCTCGGATTTCGCTGTACTCCCGCGCTTCCTGCACGTTCAAGATGAGAGGTTGCGCGAACAGCAGCAGCGAAAGTACCAGGCCGAACGCGAACACGAACACGATGATGAAGGCTGGCTTTCCAGTTTTGTGAACATGCTGGTGGGTGGAGAGGTTCCTGATCAATACACTCCCGAAGAAGTCCTACCACGGTTTGCATTCCTGGATAGTGCAGGCGATGTGATTATCTGGGACCCGGAGAATCGTTCACAGCGACTTTTGTGCTCTAATGTAAGTACGATGGCGAGATTATTTGTTACCCCACAGGCCTGTGCATCGTGGCCAGCGCCATGCCGCCTAATTTACGGACTCTACGGCCCTGAGGGCATGAAGTTGTGGCTTCCCTTGCTGGATGGTGTCTACATGACTCACACTAAGGCATTCGAGCAAGACAGCCGCCGACTTGAGACGTTCCTGGCTTGTCATGATCCGCTGCGTGCGAAGACTTACGAAATTGAATTCGGCACTGCACCAGCTACAGCAGAACTGTACGAGCAAGTCATCAGCGAGTATGGAATTTCATTGGATAGATTTCTATCAAACGGCACCGGAGTCGGCGTTGGGACAGGTAGAATGCCACTGAAGGAGGGATATTCGAACCTGCGAGGATGCGTGACTTCAGTTGATGATCTCTCTGCGAAGGACCGTATGCTGAGGTTTGACTTCGACGTTAAAGTACTGGGAGCAGAACAGGCTTTTGGGCTGCTTGTTGGCGTGTCCCAGGATGTCTATGTGCCTTCAGGCGTGCTTCTCCCGTGCTATGATGTGTTTGCGCGTGTGCAGCCTATTTTCCACACGTTGCTTTGTTTTCTGGTCCAGAATGAACAGCTTTCGTGGGCTGGTCTTGTGCTGGACGGAGTCCGGAAGCAGTTTGGGTTATCTACGCCAACGCAAGAGCTCTTCCTGCACTCGATGCTTGAAGCGTGCTATTCTAAAAAGTGCCCGGAAGAAAAATTGCACACTGCCATTCAGCTCTTGCGCCCTGGTGAGGGTGAGCAGCAGCCAGAGGTTGATATTGCGGAATACTGCGAGATTGTGGCGCATGTGGCTCGTAAGAGTGAGCCATCTCGACTGAAGGTTTTATTCCCTGCTGCTGGAGACCCGATGGATTTGCTAGCCATTTGTCAGCAGCGATCGGAGCTCCGCACAGCTGCCAACTTCTTGCTCATATTAGAGGAATGTTCGACAGCGTCGGGGTCGTCGTTGCCTTTAAGAATGGAGAGTGCAACTGAGCTGTTAAAGGAGTGCATTGACCAGGAGGAGTGGGTGTTGGCTCAACACGTCGTACGGGTTGCGCGCGACTGGGAACATCCTCCTTTTGATGACTCGTCATACTCTCGCGATACAAAGCAAATCGGAGCCAGCATTGATGAGCAACTAGCAGCTCTTGTATGGGACAATCTAGTTCGTGGCGAGTACGAGCGTGTGGCCTGGTGTGTGGAGGATCTTCAGGCGAAACTACCGCTTAAATCTCCCGAAGAACGGCACTTGGAGGAAGATAGCTCCACGATTTTAGACCGCCTCTACCAGATCTTCATCGTCGGCAACAAGCGAAGACAACTCAGGTAAAGGGCCAGTATTGTTATTTTTTACTCATGTTAAACTGACTTATATCTGCTGTTTTCTACCTGTGCTAGGATTTTGTTGCAAGCCGTGACAGAGGTACACTACGACGAGTGGGCTGCCCGCATTAAACACGTGATGGAGCAGTGAGAAAATTGTAACAGCATCGAAGGTGACTATCCCCCCGTAAGTGTTGTATATCGCTTGGTGTGCCTAGAATGAAACTGGATATTGTATCTTTTCCAAAACAGTGTTGTATTCTCGTTACGATGCCTGTTGATGGTAGTTCCTTCGGATAGGACGACGAAGCCTCAAGAACGAGTAGATGTCAATGCACTACTTGTCGAGAGGAAGTAGGCCATTTGGTGGTGTTATCTTTGAACTTACGAATCTCCTGATTATTGTCTGGATTCCTATCAATGGGATCGCTCCAGTGGTACAAGTAATGGTGCTGCATGATGTACAGCAGTAGCAGTGCTACTGCCATGGCTCATGGTTGATGTTTTGTCACAAACCTGAGCTCATGTACCATTGCCAATGTCATTGGTTACGCTGGACATGTGGCGGCGGGGAAATGGAGGAAGTGTTTGTGCAAGATCTACACTTGGACGTATCCCAGTCTGGAATCTAGACGTCGTTTTCGAAACCAAGAGCTCCTCTACTTCGAAGTAGTGCCGTAATTTTCCTGCCAGAATGGAGTACGAGACTTTACGAAACTGGGAGATGGCCAATTCAAGCCGGACTTACCACCATTGTAACTCGCGGTGAGGCCCGACATGGTTCTCGGTGATGATCACGGTGGGGGTGTTAGTCCCTTGCAGCTCAACCAGCACGAACGAGCGCACCGAGAGGAACACATAGTTGTTGCCAACTAGTTGGACTGAAATTCCCAATACCACTGTTCCATCGCTTTTTGTAAGTCGTGGATTGGGTGTCGGGCGAGTGCATGTACAATGTACATGCACACTGTACACTGTGTATGCTCATGCATTCTGTGACACAGTGCCAGCAGCAGAAGAACCGCTTCCGTATTTCACAACGCCATGACAGAATAAGGTGGCAACGAACGAGCTTGGCCCGTTTGTCAGATGAGGTGCTGCCGCGTCTGAAGTTGCCTTTGGAGCCCATGCGTCGCTCATATATATCATCGCTCCTCCTGGACCAAATATTGAGTCACGAGCGTCGCAGCAGTCTCGTTTCACTGGCGCGTCGATCCCTTTATCAAGCGCGAGGCTATCTGTCAGAGCGATGGAGCTGGAATCCATCGCTGGGGTGGAAGAAGAAGTCGAGGAGATACAGCTCCGCTCTGCTCCAACTTTGGAGTCCAAGGGCTCTCTAGCAGAGACGATATCCATCTCGACAGTCTCATCAACACAAAGGTCGCCTGTATCGAGCAGTATCGACAACGCCTGTCCCCAGAGTGGACCCTTACGACCCACAAAAGCCTCGGAGCACTTCGGATCGAGCGCGTGAGTCACCTTTCGCCAGTTTGCAGCGAGTGGGACGTGCACCGTTCGGAGACTTTGGGAAGACGCCACCAAGCAACGCCACCTCATTTGCACCCTCCCTCACTTGAACTTTACGAATTCTTTAGTTGTGCTGCTGGCGCCTTTGCATCAATGGAAACCGTAGTACATGTATGTGTGGGCTTTGATCGGGAATTTTACCACAGTAGACAACCGAGGGCTCATGCTCTAAATGTAAACTCGTACTCGCAGTATATGGGCTGTATTTCATTCACGTGCATCTAACATGGAGCAATAGGATAATGGTACACACTACAACTAGTACGTCACTTACAGACGGACAGGCTCGAATAGCTTTCTAGTCGCGGCAGTCCATGCAGTCCAGAGGCAGCCGTGCGAAGGCGCGACCAGCTTCCGTCAGATCAACGCCGTTGCTGCTACTGGAACTGAGCATGGTCATGACCTTGGCTGCAGCCTCGTCATCAGAAGCATCGGACGAGTGGCTACTTGAAGTCGACCGACTGCGACTCCGACTGGAGGGCGAACGACCAGCTTTAGCACGCTCAAGCGCGCGCTCCTGGCGAATACGTTGCGCGTCCTCACGCGAGATGGCCGACCAGTCGATGGCGTACTTCTTCGACTTCATGAGGCGGTAGGGCCAGACGATGCCCAGCCGCCGGCAGTTGCGCTTGATGGTGACCGTGGCAACACCGAGCTGCTGTGCGGCCTCACGCTGGGACATATGGAAGTACTTGGCCATCTCGTCCGTGGTGAAGTCGAACACGACGCGGCTCTTGCGCGCTTTCTTGTTGGGGCTGGCAGCAGGCTGAGCGCGCATCTTGTTGTAGCTCATCGTGGGCGACACAAGATGCGACGGAGACGCCACGGGCGTGTAAGTGTCAATGGACATGTGCACCGACTGGTTCGGTGGACAGAAGACCGTCGGTCCGCCATGCAGCGGATGCAACACGTTGAAGATGCTGGGTGCCGTGGGGAACGGTGACATGCTGCTCATCATGTTGGTGACGGCGTATTTCGGTGTCTTTGTGTTGCGGTGTGACTTGGTTGTGGGGCGCCGGGCGAATTCGTAAATGACTTTGTTCCGACCGTCGCATCGGCTGGCCTTGGAGCTCGAGGTTCCAGCACAGGCAGCAAACTCTGCTCCGGACGCACAGCTTCCTTGCTGATTAGTGCTGACACGAGCGGCACTGGCGCCAACCGGCCACCGAGCGCGTCATCGCCTGTCTCGCCCTACGGCCATCTTAGTCCGCAGACGCGGCGCGTCCGGGCCCAAAGTGCCTGTGTGTGGCTCAGCACGGCCGACGCCATCTCTGAACGCCGCTACTGGCGACAAATGAGCCTGCCACGCGGGACTTGAGCCCTTTGAAGTTGGAATAAGAAAAATAAAGATCGCTTGAACGCTCAGATTTGCAGAGACCGGGCGCACGACCCATTTTTGGCCACTCCACCGAACGCAAATGGCTGCACTGCGCCCTGATTGGCGCTGCAACTGTACTAAACTGTAGCTCCTCAGACTACGGTAGAATCTACCGGTGGATTTCTATTAGGAAATCTGTAGTCTATAAGTTGCTTTACGACTGGAACAGGTTGATCTTCTCTGGACCGGGGACCGCAGAAGCTACTCACTCGTTCATATTTCTATGAGATACTTTACTCACTTCGGCATGTCACCGCAGCTCGCAGAAGGAGCGACCGTTTCAGCCGCATGGGTAAGGCGGATAACATGCGCGACCCGCACTGCACTCCACTGCACAGCGAGAACGATCCGCTTCAACGTCGATCACTAGTGCGAGTCATGCCTATAATCCATTCAAATATCGCAGCCAGGGGATTCGGTCTGCCAAATCAGCGAAAACCGGTTTCAACGGCGCTATTTGGTTTCGGGTCTGGATACTTTGACAGACCGGGGAACATCAAGGCGAGATGTCATCCTTAGCGCCGTCCGCACCTTGCGGTGGTCAGCGCCCGAGTGAGCTCCGCTAATTTTTGTGTCCACCAGTTACGACGCCTGCCACCCGTGCGTAACTTCGAGCCGCGTGCGCTCAAAACAGATAGTAGCGTCAGGGAACCGGGCACAGTCAATGGCATATCTACAGTGATGATTAAGTTGCATGGTACGTTGTGCGCATGGCTGAAGTAGCCAGTCGAGCACAAATTCGTCAGGCCCACACGCGTCAGCCACACGCGCCTTGAAACTTCGTTCGTGCTATCCACGAGCTCGTGGCTTGAGCCCGTGTATCAGGCTCCGTTCGTTGGTGCCACCTACAGGAGACCGACAGAGGCAATCTCCACACGCTGCTCAATGCGACGGGAAGGATTTGTCGGCAATATTCTCCTTCACGCCCCGAAATTCCAACTTGGAGGGAGCCAGTGGTCACACAAGCAGGAACTAGAGTTAGCATGTCACCAGGGAGACCCTGGTTGGTCTTATTCAGCAGAGACGGCTAGGGAGAAGACGTTTAATAGCAACTACAGCCCTGGGTAGACTGGTAGTCTGTCCTCATGCTAATCCCAATATACAATATACATTATACAAGACGAATGCACCACCACATGAGTTGAAGTGGACACTCTTTAGTCGAGACGCTATCAATAAGCACCACAACTGCGCGGTAGCTAGCCGCGATCCCCGCCACTCTACGCATGCTCCCTCATCTTCGTACCTCAGAACTTTGTGCCTCCTGTGCCTATTATACCAGAGGTCCCTGCCGGCCAGTATGCCGCAGAACAGAGCCACTCCCCTGGAAACCACCAAATGCTGTTGGGTGAAGCCGGCCCTTGCCGCAGTACTTCACGCGTGTATTAGCTGCTTAACCCTTCACGTCCGTGCCGAATCGCAACTGAGAGATAGGAGGCCAGCCGCGCACCCATTGCTCTCCTAACTACTGTAGCTCACTATACTACGGCCCAACCGGAGTCCGTCCGTTTCGCCACCATTAGAATCCTCCTCGGCGACCCTCTGTCCGCGCTTCTCCTCCGTCTCATGTAGCTCATATATGTCGTCTTCTTCGTCTTGTATGCTTCGTCCCTGTCAAGTGCTTCCTCGTCATCCCGCCTGTGCGATCTTCTGTAGCCGCTGTCGATCTCCTACTTCAACGTGTCTTCTCATCCCGTCTTGTGTCTGTAGTCTCCGCCATCGCCGTCACTTCTACTGGTCCCGATCCGCTGTCCACTTCGTCCATTCATCCACTGTCCGCTTTAGTCCTCTGTAAGATCAATCACCTCCTGCCCGTGAATTCCCACTGACAAATTCTGCTCTCCAGGTTCCAGAAATTCATCTCGTCCACACGCCATCCCCCGCCAGAAGATCGTCCCCGATCTTTCCTTCGTCCAGCAGTTGCTCAAATTCCTGTGCTGTGATCCAAGCCGGTATGATCGGTCCTCCAGGTCGTTCCTGGTACTCCACACGATGCTCGGTCTCGTAACGTCCAGCTTTGTTTCTAACCTTCCGTTGTCCACATTCCCGAACAGTGCCCGTGGTTGCTTCCGCCATAATGGTCTTGGCTGCTGATGGCCATCGCAATTGTCCTTGGCCTCGTAACGCTCTAGCTGTACCATCGACAACTTCTCGTGCGTTGTCGCCGGGCTCACCACCTCCAGAGGCTCCAACTGTATGATGTCCGTCGTTGTCTCCGTCGGGCGTCGTTGTTCGTCCTTCACACCCACCACGTTCCTTTTCACCGACTTCGGTCGCCGTAGAGCCCGATACCCCGCTATCCGGAGCTGAATCCACTTTTTCTTCGGCTGCCGTTGTCGACTGGTCACGTAGAGCGTTCCTACGCGCTGCTCGTGCCGTGCGGGCGTCCGTCTCATTGTACCGCTTGTTACTTTCGTTGGTGAGTCCGTCACCTTCTGCTGTCTTCCGTGTGATCTGACTTGCTTTTCTCTTACGTGTTCGTGCATGCAGGAGCTGTGGCGTCTCAGTAGCAGTCCCAGTTGGAGATTCCCCTACTTCCGTCCGTGAGTTGTTCGTCGTCTGCTGTTTCTTGTCGACTGACACTCGTCTGTTGTCTGTAGAGATGAGATCCGGTACTGTTGTCGTTCCAGCTATTCTCGGAGCTTCCTTCGCCGTCTCAGGACTCCTCTGTTTACCAGTAGCCGTAACTCCAGTCTCCAGATGTGTCTCCGCGTCTGATCCTTCTCCGTTTCGGTTGGAGTTGCTCACCGCCGGGCTACTATCACGTTCAGTGCCGCCCAATTCCTCATCCTTAGCCAGCTCTTCCAGTAGAGTATCCGCTACCATCGCCAATCGACTCGTAGGACAGTAGTATGACGTCAGGAAGCTGCAGTGCACTACCAATTCTTCTTTCGTGTCTTCTCTGATCACCAGCCAGTTGTCAAACCCCACATCTGCCATTAATTCTGCAGGGCCCACCCACTGATGTGCGAGTTTCGTTACTCCTGTCCCTCGCGGGGGTCGAAAGATCCAGGCTCGGTCGCCAAGTTTAAACTTCACCCGATTCCGCACTCGCTGGTTGTAGTACCTCTCTCTTCGTAGCTGGTCTCTCTCCAGTGCTTCTTTCGCAATAGTCGCTGCCGTCGCCATGTGCTCGACTAGCTTCTTGTGGTACTCTGGCCACCCTCGGATTTCCTCAACCCGACTCACTCGTAGCAGTTCATTTGGTGAGCGTAGCCGTCTCCCCATCATTAGTTCGTTCGGCGAGTATCCGGTTGTTCCGTGCCGCGCTCCGTTGTACGCGTACGCTGCCCATGGGATCCAGTCGTCCCAGTCGTCTTGTTTCTCCTTAACGTACTGTGACACCATGTCTTTCCAGACCTTGTGGAACCTCTCTACCAGACCAAGCAGCATCGGTCGGTACGCCACCGGCCTTGTCTGTTTCGCCTGTAGCAACTGTACCAATCTCGTCACCACTAGTCCGTTCAGCTCCGGTGCTCCGTCCATAAGGATCTCTCTCATCGGCCCATACACGCCTACAATTCGCTCCATAATGAACCGTGCGATATCGTCGGCCGTGTGCGCAGCTGTTGGTATCATCACCGCGTATCGACTAGCGTAATCTACCGCTGCAATCACGTAACGATTCCCTTGTGCTGTAACCGGTAATGGCCCAGCCACATCGAGAGCCCATCGATCTCCAACAGTGCCAACTCCTTGGCTCCGTAGTGGTGGTATGACTGCCGTCGGCTTCGTCTTCCGCGTCGCACAGTCTCTGCAGCTCCTCACCCAGTGTTTCACTTGATCCCTCATGCCCGGCCACCAGTAGATCTTCTCAAGACGCCCGTATGTTTGTGGGGTCCTCAAGTGGCAGGCGTAGATCGAATCGTGTGCCTCACGTAATGCTTTCGCTCGTAACACCACCGGTAATACCACTCGTAGCGAACCATCAGTTTCTTGTACATGTACTAACTCACTCTTAATCACCACAGGTCGTCCCTCGTGCACAGGTCTCTCCCGTAGCTTCCGTATGAGTTTGTCTTCCTTTTGGTAGTGCAAGATCTCGGCATCAGTCAACTGTGAATCGTTAGACTCAAGCCTTTCACTCTGTTCCGTGCCAGATACTTGTGTTGCTAGCCCTGTACCACCGCCGGTTCCTCCGTCACCGCTGTTACTTCCCAGGTCTCCAATCGTCTGCACATCCGGCTGCTGCGAACTTCCCCTTGTACTCGGTCCGTTGGTTTTTTTGACCGCCCGTACCGGGGCGCGTGACAGCGCGTCAGCGACGACGTTCGTTGACCCTGGTCTGTAGGTTATTTGAAAGTCAAACTCCTGTAGTTGTAGAGCCCACCTGTAGGGCCTTCCCGTCAGGTCCTTCTTCTTCATCAGGTATGACAGTGCCGAGTGATCCGTCACTAACTCGAAGCGTCTCCCATACAGGTAAGGTCGGAAAAGTTTCACCGCCCATATGACTGCAGCACATTCCAAGTCTGTTATACTGTACTTTGCCACCGTAGGCGAATTCACCTTGGACGCATAGGCCACCGGCTGATCTCCAGCGCCTTGGTCCTGCATCAGGGCGGCTCCAAGCCCCACCACCGACGCATCCGTCACTAACTTAAATGGCTTCGAGAAGTCCGGATACACCAACAACGGTCTCTCCGTCAGCTCCGCCTTCAGAGTCTCGAACGATTTCTGTTGGTCGGGCCCCCATTCCCACTCCGTTTTCTTCCTAAGCAACTTAGTCATCGGCGCAGCCTTCGAACCGAGTGCGCCACGAATCGTCTGTAGTACCCCGCGAGGTGAACGAATCTCCGTACCTCGTCTGGGTTCTGTGGTGTCGGAAACCTCCGTACCGTATCCACGAGCGACTCCAATGGCCTTATGCCCTGTCCATCGAGCTCATGCCCCAGATACTCCAGCCTCGTCATCGCGAAACTACATTTCTTGGCCTTCAATGACAGTCCTGCCCTAGACAACCGCTCTAGAACACAGGCCAATTCTACCACATGCCGTGAAACCGATCCCTTCGTGAAGATGATCACGTCGTCCAAGTATACAAGACAGCTCTTCCAAGTAAGACCCCTGAGAACCGCATCCATCATCCGTTGAAAAGTCCCTGGTGCATTCGCTAATCCAAATGGCATTCTAACGAATTGAAACAACCCTTGCCTCGTTATGAATCCCGTCTTTGCCTTATCTTTTGACGCAACTGGTACCTGCCAATAGCCGGCATGAAGGTCCAGACTTGAGTATCTCCTAGCTCCATGCATCATGTCCAAAGCCTCGTCGATTCTCGGTAAGGGATAGACATCCTTCTTGGTGATGTTATTCAGTAGTCGATAGTCTATACAGAATCCGACAGAACCGTCCTTCTTACGAACCAGTACCACCGGAAATCCCCAAGCTCCAGTACCTTCTTCAATAACGCCGTCATGTAGCATGTTCTGTACTTCCTTGTCAATGACTTCCTGTTCCGTCTGAGAGTACCGTCGTGGTCGTATCTTAATAGGTGCTGCTTCTTCGGTGTTGATGAAATGCTCCACATCGAGGGTTGTAGCTGGTGGGCAACCTTCTTTAGGCTCCAGCAAATCCGGGTAGTTCCTCAACAACTTCACCAGTAGCTCCTTGTCCTTATCGTCCATGTCGCCGAACTTCAGAGTCTCTTCATTGTTCAGGGGCTTCTCGCGCACTTGTAATTCATCAAGCCACTGGCTAACACGTTCCCTGTCGAGCTCACCGTCCAGTTCCAGGATCTCCATTTCATCTGTCATCGGTGTCCAAGTCCCTAACGTTTCCTTGCTCGGTAGCTTCAAAGTCTTACCCACCAAGTTCAGAATCGGCACTTTAACTTGTCCTCCGTGTACAGTCACCAATGTCGGGGCCACCATCAAGTAAGGCTCCTTCCTTGCTCTGGGCATGAACAGTCCCACCGTTCCATCTGCCTCTGGTACGGCTACTGTCACGTTATGACACGTCTGGGTCCTCACTTTCGTCTTACGTATCAATCGGATCTTTGCCACTCGTTCTCGTTGCTCTCGTGCACCGACACCCGTGAATGGCACCACCTTCTTGGTGTTGTCCTCATACCACTTCATTTCGCCCGACACGAAGTCAATCTTGACACCCTGGTCGTACATCCAGTCTTCACCGATCAGAAAGTCTTCGGTGTCTCGATCCACGATCAACGCATCCACTGTCATGCTCTGCGCATACTGTGTCCAAAGGACGAACCGATAAACTCCAAGTACTCGTACTGCCACGCCACTAAAGCCTTCCATAAAGTCCACAGGAGGTGGGATGTTTAAACGCGTTCCCAGCTCTCGCCATCCTCGACCTGCAACGCTGTACTGGGCTCCTGTGTCGAGCTTTACTGCTACTGAGTTCCCTCTCACAGTCACGAGTGCTGTTGGTAACAGGTCAATGGTTGGTGCCTGTACGGCTCTCAGTGTTCCCGTCGTGCACCGCCGTTCCGCCGTCTCACTCCAAGCGACACTAGGACTGCAGTACGTACTTCCGCTGTGATACTCATATGACTTAGTGACCTTCTGTTGCTTGTTCTTCTTCAGTATCTTGACGGCTGTAGGGTGGCTGTAGCTGATTCCTTCTCCCGAGCCTTCCTGTATTACGCCGGCTCGACCACCCGTCCGTCGATGCTCATCGTACGAATAGTAGCTGTCTGTCGGATACTTTGCTTGGTTGTCTCGATTCCTCAGTTCTCGACATTCCTTAGCATGTGCCTTCCGTACTCGTTTTTCGTATCTTCTTCTAGTTCGCAGCGCACGAATTCGAACCACCTCACCGTTCCGTCGTTCACTGTTATGATCGGCTGTAGTTCCTGGCACTGAGATTAGTACTTCCGTAGGGCCGTCCTTAGGTCGCTCACGCTTCCGGGCTTCTATAGAGGCTCTCACCGCTCTTCGTAAGGCCCTTATCTCACCTCGCTGTTTGGCTGTAGCACGTCGTTGATCCATTCGGCACTCCCACCTCTGTGTCGCTTCAGTTTCCAGAGTACCTGTACGTCGCTGCTCAGCTGCTGCTTGGAATAGCGCTGCTTGGACGTCATCACTAGCTGTAAGTTCCCGTGCAAGTGCCGTCCGAATCACGTTGGGTAACCCGCCATCCCCAGTGCTGACTACCCCGTCTGGCGGTTTCTGTTCCTCGATCGTCACAGCCTCCTTTTTCTCTTCTTCGTCGATGATGGCGCCGTCGTCCGCCTACTCTTCAGCGTCCAGGGACACCTCCGTCACTGTCGCCTCCTGGTCATCAACCTCCAGTTCCGACTGTAAACTTCGATCGGTTACGGTCTGAGTCTCCTTGGCTTCCAGTGCGCTGCTATCGGTTAGAAGTAACTTGCGTCCACTTTCCACTTCACACTTCTCCCCAGCGTGCTCAGTGGCCGTATCCATGGTCGCCGTCATCAACTGCTCCTGGGACTTCGCCTCTGCTGCGCCATCCCCAGTATCAGAACCACCGGTACCTTCAAAGTGTACTCGCCGTTTCTTCCTGTGCTCTTCTTGTTCTGCTGTGTCTGTCGCTTGCTGTTCGCTCAAGACTTGCTCTGCCGTTGCCACAACTTCCACGACCCTGCTGTTTCGATCGCGTTTTCTGCGGCGCCGTTTCTTTCCATTGTGCTGCCGTCTCCCAACGGGCTGTTCCTCCTGCTGTAGACGTCCACCCCGTGTTCCTGAAGCTGACGCTGGCCGTCCAGATGCTGTTTCCAGTTCCTGTTCCTGCTGCTGTGCTTCAGGTTCACGTGCTCTTTTCACTCCCCGTTGACTCCCTGCGTGATGTCGGGTCGGGGCCCCTACATCCGCTGGTCGTTTCCCGAGGTACTGTTGCCGGTCTGTCCACCAGTATCTGTGCCTTGGTTCACTGTGGGGCTAGTTTCTTCCATATCGCTCTTCTTCAGTTCACAAGCGTGCGCATGGTGTCCGAATCCGTGACAGTAGAAGCACATGTCATCCGACCTCGACGCGGATGTTCGTGTTCCTTGCTGTGGGTTCCTCTTGGCCAAGTAGCGCTGGTGGTTACGGAGTCGATCCTCCCTTGTCCTTAGAGGCTCGTCGTTTCGGCTATTTGTCCACCGCTGCTGTTGCTGTGCATGCTGAGGCGCAGTGTCCTGGTTCTCCAGCTTCAGTGCCTTGCCGTGCCGAGCGTTTGGCTTTCTACTCCCGTCATGAGTTCGGCCTGCGGTCTGCGTATTTAAAGTCGCACTGGCTCCGTGGGTTGCTGCCACTTTCTCTTCCGGGACGAGCCGGTATCCAGCTGGAATCACCATGTTCCACTGAGCGCCTGCTTGAAGTGCAGTACCCCCTGGCGGAAGCACCAGCCGTCCTTCAACGTCATACCGTGGAGGAGGTCCAGTTGCTATCCCCACGTCATCGTACCCAGTGACCACAGTCCCCAAATTGCCACTTACACCAGAGAGCTGCTGTGCCCGTGCCAAGTCAGGTCCCGCTACTACTTGTGTGCTGCTCGCCGAGGCTGTGCGTTCGTCGTGGGCCCTCATCGCTGTCGCGAGGTCAACGCCGTAGCCTTCACCGTATTCCCCAACCTGATCCACTGCCGAGTTTACCGCCTCATTAAGCGTCGTTGGACGATGTCCCCGTACCAGCGTCGCACACCAAGTGTTGCTCATTCCCGATAGAAACGAGTCTACCAACCACTCCTCGTCCACAGGGTTACTGGACGCGATCTCTCTGAGCTTCTGTGCATATTCCACTAGCGATTCGCCCCTCTGTTGCCGCCGTTGCCGCAGTCGAGCGACCACCTCCGGGTTCGAGCGTTTGACCATGTACCTGTCCTTCATGAGTCGGCTCAAGTTCCCGAACGTCTGATCTTCCCTTCTGCTAAACGAGTCTTCCACTGTATCGTACCACATGAGCGCCTCGCCTTCAAGACTTCCGACCATCTCTATGAAGACTTCGTGTTCGCGCCATTCCGTTCTCAGAATTGCCGTTTGTCGCCGCAGTTCGTTCTTCACCGCCTTCAGCCAGGCTTTCACCGACACTTTAGGCTCACCCAATCCTTTGAATTTCGGCAACCGAAGCTTCTTCTCACGTGCGGGTGGCGGGTAGGCCCATGTAGGTGCTGCTGGTGGGACCGCATATACCAGTTGGGGTACGGGTGCAAGAGGTGCCGGTGGTACGGGTGGTACCGCCGCTGCTTGTCCTGCTGGAGCTACTTGTCCTGCTCCTCCATCTCCCACTGGGACTTGCGCTGCTTGTCCTTGATCACCACCACCATCATCACCCTGACCGTGCCTCTCACCGTCTTCTCCGCCGTTTCCAGCTCCGCCGTTCCCATTGTCACTACCGTCTGGGTTGACCCCTTGAGCCGGTGCTGCTGTCTGTATTGGAGTGGGTGGAGCTTGCTGCCCTCCACTACTCGTTCCCGGTATTCCCATGTACACCGTGGCGTCGTCCCCACCTCCCGCTCGAGGTGTGCGCCCTGGAATAACCCGTATGTTGGCTGAAATCGCCGGTGAACTTCCCAGTGACTGTTGTGCTTGCTTAGCTGCTGAGTGACCCGATTCCGATGCTGCCGATACGTGCGCCGCATCTGCTACAGCGTCGTGTATCGAGGAGCGCCTCTCAGCTCGTTCGTCCCTCGCAAGACTCGCTGCCCTCTGAACCATTCCGTTCCGTACTGAGCTTCCTTATCTGTAACACAAAATCCATTCCCAACTGTTCAGTATCCTCAGTAAACTCTCAGTATCTGTACTCAGTATCTCAATGCAGTGCAGGGATCCCGCAAGCCAGTATTGCTTAGCGTCTCCTCTAGACCAGTATTGTCTAGCGTCTCCGTTAGGCCAGTATTGCCTACTACTTAGTGTCTTCCGCGAACGAGATAGACCAGTATTGTCTAGTGCCAGTACGCACCACCCCAGTACAGGTGTCTCTCCATGGTTCTCACCCTCTGTGACTAGGCTCGCACCGTCCGACAGTACTCGAACGTGCCCAGAAAGCCACTGTAATGACCACCATGTCGGCAATATTCTCCTTCACGCCCCGAAATTCCAACTTGGAGGGAGCCAGTGGTCACACAAGCAGGAACTAGAGTTAGCATGTCACCAGGGAGACCCTGGTTGGTCTTATTCAGCAGAGACGGCTAGGGAGAAGACGTTTAATAGCAACTACAGCCCTGGGTAGACTGGTAGTCTGTCCTCATGCTAATCCCAATATACAATATACATTATACAAGACGAATGCACCACCACATGAGTTGAAGTGGACACTCTTTAGTCGAGACGCTATCAATAAGCACCACAACTGCGCGGTAGCTAGCCGCGATCCCCGCCACTCTACGCATGCTCCCTCATCTTCGTACCTCAGAACTTTGTGCCTCCTGTGCCTATTATACCAGAGGTCCCTGCCGGCCAGTATGCCGCAGAACAGAGCCACTCCCCTGGAAACCACCAAATGCTGTTGGGTGAAGCCGGCCCTTGCCGCAGTACTTCACGCGTGTATTAGCTGCTTAACCCTTCACGTCCGTGCCGAATCGCAACTGAGAGATAGGAGGCCAGCCGCGCACCCATTGCTCTCCTAACTACTGTAGCTCACTATACTACGGCCCAACCGGAGTCCGTCCGTTTCGCCACCGTTAGAATCCTCCTCGGCGACCCTCTGTCCGCGCTTCTCCTCCGTCTCATGTAGCTCATATATGTCGTCTTCTTCGTCTTGTATGCTTCGTCCCTGTCAAGTGCTTCCTCGTCATCCCGCCTGTGCGATCTTCTGTAGCCGCTGTCGATCTCCTACTTCAACGTGTCTTCTCATCCCGTCTTGTGTCTGTAGTCTCCGCCATCGCCGTCACTTCTACTGGTCCCGATCCGCTGTCCACTTCGTCCATTCATCCACTGTCCGCTTTAGTCCTCTGTAAGATCAATCACCTCCTGCCCGTGAATTCCCACTGACAAATTCTGCTCTCCAGGTTCCAGAAATTCATCTCGTCCACAGATTCTTAGCCTATACATTGCGTTCGTGGCTAAGAATGGGAGTACTCACGTATTATTTTAGTAGAGACTGTGTTCGCCGTCGGCGAAAACGAATGATTTTGAATTTTCATCATCCGAAAGTTCCTGGGTTTTCAGACCGAAATCATACTTTCATTGTCATGTATCGTGGCACGACAGGATACTACATACATGTATGTATGAGAACGTGTTTGAGTTCCTTTTCCAAGTTGAAATCCAACACCAACGCCGTAGTACATGTAGGAAGGGAATATCAATGCTGAATATCACCCAGAAGTTGAACGTAAGGTGTAAGAGTGGGGTTTGCCAAACAGCAACTGGCAAGACGTCGGCGCCAAGCACACAAACTTGAGAATGCATTCTTGGTAGATCTATGTAGTATCCTGTCGTGCCACGATACATGACAATGAAAGTATGATTTCGGTCTGAAAACCCAGGAACTTTCGGATGATGAAAATTCAAAATCATTCGTTTTCGCCGACGGCGAACACAGTCTCTACTAAAATAATACGTGAGTACTCCCATTCTTAGCCACGAACGCAATGTATAGGCTAAGAATCCTTCCCGTCGCATTGAGCAGCGTGTGGAGATTGCCTCTGTCGGTCTCCTGTAGGTGGCACCAACGAACGGAGCCTGGTACACGGGCTCAAGCCACGAGCTCGTGGATAGCACGAACGAAGTTTCAAGGCGCTGTGGCTGACGCGTGTGGGCCTGACGAATTTGTGCTCGACTGGCTACTTCAGCCATGCGCACAACGTACCATGCAACTTAATCATCACTGTAGATATGCCATTGACTGTGCCCGGTTCCCTGACGCTACTATCTGTTTTGAGCGCACGCGGCTCGAAGTTACGCACGGGTGGCAGGCGTCGTAACTGGTGGACACAAAAATTAGCGGAGCTCACTCGGGCGCTGACCACCGCAAGGTGCGGACGGCGCTAAGGATGACATCTCGCCTTGATGTTCCCCGGTCTGTCAAAGTATCCAGACCCGAAACCAAATAGCGCCGTTGAAACCGGTTTTCGCTGATTTGGCAGACCGAATCCCCTGGCTGCGATATTTGAATGGATTATAGGCATGACTCGCACTAGTGATCGACGTTGAAGCGGATCGTTCTCGCTGTGCAGTGGAGTGCAGTGCGGGTCGCGCATGTTATCCGCCTTACCCATGCGGCTGAAACGGTCGCTCCTTCTGCGAGCTGCGGTGACATGCCGAAGTGAGTAAAGTATCTCATAGAAATATGAACGAGTGAGTAGCTTCTGCGGTCCCCGGTCCAGAGAAGATCAACCTGTTCCAGTCGTAAAGCAACTTATAGACTACAGATTTCCTAATAGAAATCCACCGGTAGATTCTACCGTAGTCTGAGGAGCTACAGTGTAGTACAGTCGCAGCGCTAATCAGGGCGCAGTGCAGCCATTTGCGTTCGGTGGAGTGGCCAAAAATGGGTCGTGCGCCCGGTCTCTGCAAATCTGAGCGTTCAAGCGATCTTTATTTTTCTTATTCCAACTTCAAAGGGCTCAAGTCCCGCGTGGCAGGCTCATTTGTCGCCAGTAGCGGCGTTCAGAGATGGCGTCGGCCGTGCTGAGCCACACACAGGCACTTTGGGCCCGGACGCGCCGCGTCTGCGGACTAAGATGGCTGTAGGGCGAGACAGGCGATGACGCGCTCGGTGGCCGGTTGGCGCCAGTGCCGCTCGTGTCAGCACTAATCAGCAAGGAAGCTGTGCGTCCGGAGCAGAGTTTGCTGCCTGTGCTGGAACCTCGAGCTCCAAGACCAGCCGATGCGACGGTCGGAACAAAGTCATTCACGAATTCGCCCGGCGCCCCACAACCAAGTCACACCGCAACACAAAGACACCGAAATACGCCGTCACCAACATGATGAGCAGCATGTCACCGTTCCCCACGGCACCCAGCACCTTCAACGTGTTGCATCCGCTGCATGGCGGACCGACGGTCTTCTGTCCACAGAACCAGTCGGTGCACATATCCATTGACACTTACACGCCCGTGGCGTCTCCGTCGCATCTTGTGTCGCCCACGATGAGCTACAACAAGATGCGCTCACAGCCTGCTGCCAGCCCCAACAAGAAAGCGCGCAAGAGCCGCGTCGTGTTCGACTTCACCACGGACGAGATGGCCAAGTACTTCCATATGTCCCAGCGTGAGGCTGCACAGCAGCTCGGCGTTGCCACGGTCACCATCAAGCGCAACTGCCGGCGGCTGGGCATCGTCTGGCCCTACCGCCTCATGAAGTCGAAGAAGTACGCCATCGACTGGTCGGCCATCTCGCGTGAGGACACGCAACGCATTCGCCAGGAGCGCGCGCTTGAGCGTGCTAAAGCTGGTCGTTCGCCCTCCAGTCGGAGTCGCAGTCGGTCGACTTCAAGTAGCCACTCGTCCGATGCTTCTGATGACGAGGCTGCAGCCAAGGTCATGACCATGCTCAGTTCCAGTAGCAGCAACGGCGTTGATCTGACGGAGGCCGGTCGCGCCTTCGCACGGCTGCCTCTGGACTGCATGGACTGCCGCGACTAGAAAGCTATTCGAGCCTGTCCGTCTGTAAGTGACGTACTAGTTGTAGTGTGTACCATTATCCTATTGCTCCATGTTAGATGCACGTGAATGAAATACAGCCCATATACTGCGAGTACGAGTTTACATTTAGAGCATGAGCCCTCGGTTGTCTACGGTGGTTAAACACCCCGATCAAAGCCCACACATACTACGGTTTCCATTGCCGCAAAGGCGCCAGCAGCACAACTAAAGAATTCGTAAAGTTCAAGTGAGGGAGGGTGCAAATGAGGTGGCGTTGCTTGGTGGCGTCTTCCCAAAGTCTCCGAACGGTGCACGTCCCACTCGCTGCAAACTGGCGAAAGGTGACTCACGCGCTCGATCCGAAGTAGTGCTTCTAACGTTTACCGGTATCTCCGCGACGATTGCGTAACGTTATCTGGGGTTTTACGAAGCGATAGCGATGAGATAACGATATGTGTTTTGATTGGTTAAAATAAATTCTCCATCCGGATTGGCTGATGACAAGGCCTCGAATTCCATGACGTAGACTCCACGTACATGTACATGTGCGAATGCTAAGCAGTCATGAACCAACTGGCCTATGTTGCTCGGTGGCACATAAGTGCATCCAAAGTCACGGCGACAACTTCTACTGACGGGCATCCGTATACTATTCTCGGATCCGAGGCTAGGCAGTCTCTACGTTGCGGGTACATGTACTAGTCTAGGCTGGCTGCTAGGGACTGTATCATGATTTTTCTTCCTTGTCCGGCTTATTCGTTCTTTTGCAGACTTCCCTCCTACAGAATCACTCGTCTTCAACCAAGACAGCTCCAAATACTTCGTACGAAGGCTGCAATCACTCCCATCGGCGGCATTCTGGCCAATGTCGGTGTCAGAGTCGACGTTCTGGTGAACGTAAGTCCAGCAATCCAGCTAGCGAGCACCTCCCTCTCTGAACCTGACGCAACCAGCACCATCAGAGTTCTGTGTTAGGTCTCTTCGCCATCTTTTCTGCTGGAAAAACTATCAAGCTCAATAACTCCCAGCAGCTCCTCCTCCACCTCGATCACTTCCGACCCATGCGATGGCGAGTTTTACCTAACATATTATGGGCACTGACGGTAATTATTTCTTTTCTAACAGCCAAGCTCCCTTTGTCGGCTTTTACCGTTGATCATCCGGTAGTGCCTAGCTAGGATTCGGGATTCAAAGCTATCGGATATCTAGCACATATTCATTAGTGTTCTTGGCGCAGGCGTATACAAGGTGGGGTAGAATAGAGAATATTTATTCGGCTGGTAAACTGGCAATTCGCCTGCGATATCTTCTGCGATTGCAGCTAAGGTAATGCTTCTAAAGTTTATGGAGTACATGTAACCAGTAAATACAAAATCACCAGAGAATGAAGTGCTTCGAAATAGAATTATTGTTACTGCGTAGATTTCACTTCGCTTTCGTTCATGTAACGATATACCGAGATGTTACCTGCCTTCCTCGTCACTGATATCACTTTGCTCACTGGGAACGATGTCATCGTTCTCTTCGTAGTTTTCGCTGACAAACAGAGTATCACGAATAATATCGGGCGCTAACGAGCAGCGTCTCGTGGTGACTACATTTCCGCTTTTTGAAAATGCACGTTCGGACGGTACAGAAGTTGCTATACACCCGAGCCACTTCCTAGCCAAAGCACCTACGAACGGGTATTTATTTCGTCGTTTCGCCCACCAGTCCAATACATCAGTAGTAACGGGAGTTCCATGTGCATCTCTTAAATATTGCCGGACTTGAGACTCGCACTCATCTTTCAGCATATCATCGGCAACACTTATCGGTTCTTCCACATACTCGTCCATCCCACCACTAAATACGTCTGTCAGCCAAGCTACATTTTGCCTCGATGTACCGGACTGGGGCGCTAAATATTTTTCTACCTGCGCAGCCTCATTGTCACTGGATTTGTTTGCATTAATCTCTTTTGCCATCTCAAAAACGGCTGCTTTGAGTCGAGATATAGCAACTGTAGATTCGCCATGACTTAAGTGTTTCAGCTCGGCTGATCTTGGGTCCAACGCCGAAATCCACAATAGTTCCGGTGGTAAGTTGTCTTTAAACCGCTTGAAAAGAGCTCAACGTACGTTTGTCTGATTGAATGCATCAATGTCTCCACTCGAGGACCAAATTCTTCGTTGGCAACTGATCGAATGATCGGATCAAAAATTTTGGTGTTGTTTAGCTTCTCTCGATTGACCGAAGTACTGGAACGGCAATTACCAATGTAGGGTACTTCTGTCCTCCCAAACCATCGGTAGCTTTGGCGAAAGGCTCAAGCAAGGCGACTAAGCACCGAATCGTAAGCCAATCTTCAACCGTAGGCTGTGCGGAAGTGGGGTAGGAAAATTCACCAGTTCTAGCCGCGAGATCAAAAAAGCAGCTAATGAACTGCGTAACTCCAACATACGCAAGAGCATGGCGTATGTGCTATTCCAACGAGTAGCACAGTCAGTCTTAGGAAGAAGATCTTTACTTTGAAGACTTTTCAGGCAGTCGGATCCTTTTACCGAACGACTGAAGAACACTGCAAGCTTGCGAAACTTTTCAACAACTCCACGTAATTTATCCAAATCTGACCGAGAAGATTCACAAGACTCAGCGATAAACCTGTCCACTTCTTCGCAAGCTTCCTGTTCGAGCGCATCTTCGAATTCACCATCCGTCTTTGCTGCCGCCAGCATCTCGTTGGATGTTTTGCCCAATTTTTCTTGACAATACCAGAGCCAACTATTAAGTGCAAGCAATGAGCTAAACATGACATCGAGTCAAGGCGGAGCAAGTCACAGGCTTTAACACCATTTGATGCGCCGTCGCGCAAAATTTGACACACTTACTAACCGGTAGACCCCATTCCAGCATGCTTTCCTCCAATGAATCTGCAATGTGGTAAGCATCGTGCTTTCCCGGTAGCGGCTTCACTTCGAGTATCCAACTGTGCATGTTGAACAATGTGTCCAAATAGTGAAGTGTAAGGCATATAAATGCGAGCTTGCTTCTGGATGTCCAAATATCACTTGACGCAGAGTAATAATCGCATTCAGCAGCGACTTTTTTCTTTTAAAGTTTCGCGGAGTTCAGCGGCTATTACTTCAACGCGTTCGCGGGTCTTCCATGGCTTAATGATCTTAACCCGGCGGCACACTGAGTTGAGGTATCGTGAGTACTTGCGAAAGTATTTGTCGCTAGTAATCGAAAACGGACGCATTGACTTAGCTACCCAGATCGAGGCTAGATCATCAGCCCTTGATTGCTCCTCCACTGTTGCTGCTTCTTGGTAGCCAGACACGGTAGACAACTTGGTCGGGTTTGTGTGCACCAAAATCTGGGTGTTGTTCCTCCGACGAGATTCTTCTTCTTCTGTTGCTTGTTTGAGCTCCTTGGGATGGCGTGTCTTCATGTGTTTGGTTACATGCGCTGTATTGGACTTTTCAAACGCAATCTCAACCCCGCATTTATTGCAAAAGGCGCACCTGGCGTGTTCAGAGCGCAAGTCGTCCATATGTACGTGACTATACTCGTCCTTGCAAACAAGCTGAATGAAACGCCAGTGTTGTGGCTTACGCATTTTGTGCATGTTGAACAAGATTCGTCGTGGGCTGGATAGCGCCGACACTGTATGAGAGGACACATTTCTGCCGCCACGTTGCACACTACTCGGTGTCCTGCTGCGGCGTGTTGATCGTGAGCTGTTTGGTGATTTGTGGCTGCGTCCACGCTGAGAACTACTGGGAGTCTTGCCACTGTGACCACGGCTGGAATTGATTGGTGTTTGATGTGAGTGTGGGCGCTGAACACTGTTCACACCACATTGACGCGTAGCACTGGCGGGAGACTTACCAACACGCTTGCGGCGAGCACTAGGCGTAGTTTCAACATTGCGATTGCGCAAATTTGACCCGCGCTGCGGCGTACTTGTTCGTTTGGCTGGGGTATTTGCTGGTGAGGTAGCTTCACATACTTCTTGACCATTAGGACCCACAAACAGGCGTTTGTAGGGCCCTACATGACCGCGAGAATCGGGACGCTTGAGTGTCGAACGTCTAGTAGCTTCTTCATCACGGCAAGAACTATTCCCGGAGGTTATTTCAGCAGCTATGTCGTGATCGTGACTTGTTAAAGTTCCGGAACAGATACCAGCCTGCCGAGCGTCCGTATCGTCGGCGTCATCAAACGTAAGACGGGTACGAATTGGCGGGCTACTTGATTGTAACTCGTTTACTGATCGGCTGGGCGGTTGACCGCGCAACGCAAACATGTGTGCTACTGGCCCCAGTGCGCTATGATCATCCTGAGGTCGATGGTCATCGGCTCCGGAAGGCATTCCCTGAGACCACATCGTTGAAATCGGGGGCAGCAATGGATCCATGGCTGTTTTAGAACTCGAATGGCGGATCTTTTGTGCGGTCGGAAGAGTTGACTCGACAAATCTGATCGGCGGGATCGTAGAGGCGCTGATAACGGTATCTTTGCGAAGTCTTTTAACGATACCGGTAAAATTTTAACGTTAACTATAGCGATACCAGGTAACGTTGAAAGCCCTAATCCGAAGTGCTCCGAGGCTTTTGTGGGTCGTAAGGGTCCACTCTGGGGACAGGCGTTGTCGATACTGCTCGATACAGGCGACCTTTGTGTTGATGAGACTGTCGAGATGGATGTCGGCTCTGCTAGAGAGCCCTTGGAGCAGAGCGGAGCTGTATCTCCTCGACTTCTTCTTCCACCCCAGCGATGTATTCCAGCTCCATCGCTCTGACAGATAGCCTCGCGCTTGATAAAGGGATCGACGCGCCAGTGAAACGAGACTGCTGCGACGCTCGTGACTCAATATTTGGTCCAGGAGGAGCGATGATATATGAGCGACGCATGGGCTCCAAAGGCAACTTCAGACGCGGCAGCACCTCATCTGACACTGCCACCTTAGGCTTATTCTGTCATGGCGTTGTGAAATACGGAAGCGGTTCTTCTGCTGCTGGCACTGAGTCACAGATTACATAACAGTTTTCATGTATGAGTCGCTGACACCCTGTCCGCGACTTCAACGTTATATTTTTACGTTAAAGTGGCCAGTACAAGCCGGAGTTACCACCACTGTAACAATGGTTACCTCGTGGTGAGGATCGATATGGTCTCACCGATGATCACGGTTGGAAGCGTTTGTCCTTTCGCAGCTCAGGTTGTGCAAACGAGCATACCGAGAGGAACACATTAAAACTGGGCTACACTTCCTTGCCTTTGTGAGTGGCCACATTTTACGGTTTAAAAAAACGGTAAATCTGTTTTCAGAATGGAAGGGGTGAAATAGCCCACAAATCTCACTGGAGCGCGCAAACTAAATTGACGCCAGCAGCGTTTTAGAGACACGAACGGCCCCCAGCTTTTACTCCAGGGCCATTCGTAGGTCTATTCTTCCCTGTGAGACGCTGGGCCGGTGTTTTTAGGGCTCACAGTGCCGATTCTTCCACTTCTGACAGCTTCGATTCCTCTTATCCCGGAGGATTTGTGGGCGATATCTGAGCCGTGACACCCATCCCAACCAAACCTATTGATCCATGGTTCTTCCATGTTTCAAACCATGGTTCTTTCATGTTTTAAGAAATGACTTGTTTTGAATATGTGTCTTACCCTACCCCTTTTAGAAAACATGGGCTGTAGCACCCGCCTTTAAAAAAAACATTTTTATCAACATTTAGAACACCCAAAAATTAGGAATCACAAATTTCTTATCCTAAAATTGATCTTCTCCTAATTAGAAAATTATTTTTAGAACATTTAATTTTAGGAATATTGAAATCACAAATTTTAGCCAATCCAGAAAACGAGAACTTTTGCAAACATCGGTCGCAGTAGTGTCAATCTCCTGCGCCCGTTCCATCTCCGAACCGCGCCGCCATACATTCTCCAAGCTTTTCGCGGTCAAAGACATGAACGCTGACGAGCTCATCGCGCTCGAACCGGCCGTCGTCGGGAGTGACCATCACTCCAAGGCGGTCGTCGATGAAGTCGTTGACGATGGCGCCGCCATGGCCGACGTGGCGCTCGAGTCGCTCGGGCGTCGCCGCGTCCGCTCCAACCGCCTCAATAATGACAAAGCCGAGCCGGCCACGGTCCTCCCCAGCTTTATATGGGACTATTTCGTTAAGGACGCGAGTGGGAAGTTCGTTATCTGCACTTTATGCCCCGCCCAGACCACGCGCTTCGCCTACTCGGGCGGAACGAGCACTATGAACAGGCATTTACGTAAGAAGCACCAGAAATATGCACCTGGGAAATGCGCAGCCGACTATGAGTACCCACGAGGCAGCCACCGGCGTCTCCAGACTGTCACGTCTCCTTCTGCATCTTCTAGTGCTGTTTCAAGTTTGATGCCATCGGATACAGCTGGGATGTTGGGGAGTTTGTCACCTGGAGAGCCAATGGGGAAACAAAGACATCAACTATTGGAGCTTCGGACGGCTAGAAGGAGAGCAGCAAGTGGCTCAGCAGCTAAGAGAAGGAAATTATTGACGGAACAGACGGAAACGACCAATGCACTGACTGTAGCAGGTACGGAGTTCGATCCAGCAGGCTTCGTGACGTTACCAGGTAGTACGACGACCAACACGTCGGGGCCGCTGCAGTTTCCAGCAGGGTTTGAATTAAGTGACGCTGGGATTGAGATGGCTGGGGTGGGATTGGATCAAAGGTTCTTCGACTACTCGACGCTAACGGGGGCGTCGACGACAGGCAGAGGACGTCGACATAGCTCCAGTATCAGTGGGAACAGCTCTGGAGTTAGCAGTGCCAACAGTGCCGCCAACCAGAAGATCCTAACGCATCGGTTGTTAAAGTACCTCATCGCCCAATACGAGCCGTTGGATGTTTCACACATGGGCGCTGAGCTCAGTATGCTGCTCTTTGGGGGGTCTACGGAGTGGCCGACACCTGGATTAAACTTTGGCTACGGATTCGGCGGAGGAATGGGAGGAAACGTACCGAAACTCCCGACCGAGGACACGATCAAGCTAGCGCTAGCGAATTTGTATTACTCGCAGCGGGAGATTTTGAAAGAGGTGATGGCTGATGTCGAAGTGTTAAGCTTATCGCTGAACAATTGGACGTCGGCTTTTGGACAGAATGTCCTCACTGTGAGTGGACACTGGATCTCCCGAGGCTTTCGACGTCGGGATTGCGTGCTGGAAGTGTACGTGCTGCCTCTGGACGAGCGTGTGAACACCATTGCGCTGCTTCGGGACGTCATGGATAAGTGGGAGATCCCATCGGCTAAGGTGGCAGCGCTCACGATGCGTCCACACACGCCAACGACCAGTACGGTCCAAGAAGAGGATAGTGATAGCTCTCGGACCGTTGCACAAGCTCAGGCCGAAGCTGAAGCTGAAGCCAGCACAATTCACAGCGAGTACCCGGGTTTGGCAGTCGTTCGGTGCTTTGCAGAGGAGCTGGAAGGTGCCGTGGCTGGTGGCTTGTGCGAGTGTGCAGATCTCACTCGCAGGTGCAGGAACTATGTGTCGTACTTCATTCAGAACCCGTCCGAGTACCAGATTTTCCTCGCTTTGCAGCGCAGTATGGGCGAAGAGGCCTCTGCTGCCTCTGCATCTGCCCAAACAGCGTCCATTGTGGCTACAGCGGACGGAGTCAGTGTGAGCATTGCGGAGGGTGGAAACGCTACGCTTGGAGACGAAATAGACGGCGACAAGGAAGGCCAGAATGCGGATACAACAGCAGATGATGGAGGAGCCCAGTCAGAAAATGCCAACACGACACCACCGACTCCAGGATCAAATTCCAGCAGTGGCGAGGCTCTTCCCGTGATCTGCGACTTTGATGATCGCTGGAACTCGACAACTCAAATGATGTGCCGCATTGTGGAGCTGGAGCCGATGCTGTTGCGATACAAAACGGGTCTGGAAAGTGACACCAATCCAGCTCGACGGCCGATGCAGCTTCGCTTCGTGTGCTGCGAACTGTCTCCTGAGGAGTGGGCGTCGCTCAAACAATTAGCTCGACTGCTGGAACCCATTGAAGGGCTAGTGCACGTATCACCACTGGCGTATCCTGGTTTGTCGATCGTTTATCCACTTCTGCACTCACTGAAGAAGCATCTCGCTGATGCTGGCACGTGGGTAACGGATCCCCTCGTGGCTTCTGTTCGTCACACCATCGTCAATAACCTGAACATGGATCTCTGTTCCTCCGGGGAAGCTCCGTCGTCTCCGTACTTGGCATGTCTATTGGATCCACGCTTCAAGTCGTTGCCGTTCCTAGAAGCTGTCGAGAAAGAACGGTTAGTGGAATCACTCTACCTTCTTCTAGGTGTAAACGACAAGGACGACAGTGTTGATGTCCAGCATCATGGTCCAGTGACAGGGGAAACCCCAACTGAAGAACAGAAGAAACTCGATCAAAGTGCCAAAACTCCCGTGACAAGTGTTTCCGCTGCCAACAAGAAAACAGCAGCTTTACTCCACGAGTTTTTCCCTCTTGACGAACCGGCAACTGAGCTGGATAAACTGAAGACGCAGGTGCAGCAGTATTTGGACTCGCCATCTTTACCAGCCACAGATGAGACTGAGCACGATCCTCTCGAATGGTGGAGTCGTTATCAGCGCTTGTTCCCGTCATTAGCTCGTCTGGCGAAGAAGTACTTGTGTATCAGTGCAGTGTCGACCCCATTCCAGGAAGCCTTCACGAATTATGGTCAATTGATGCGAGAGAAGAAAGCTCGACTGGATATTGAAGTGGCTGCACAAGTGCTTTTCTGCCGCAGCGTCTCTCGGATTCCTGAAATGGAGCGGATCGGCGTGTGATGAAGAAGATTACGATGGAATCGTTGAAACTGGACTATATGCTGACTGACACGTTAAATATCGACAACCCCCGACTTCCGCCTACCTTTGAGCTGAAAAATGGGGACTACACACTAGTTACAGAGAAGTACACAAAAGGCCGTCGACAATTCACCGGTAGAATTTACTGACGACTCGGAACACGCACTTGTCGACGTTCTCGGTAAATCGACGCCACACGCTTCTTCGGTTCGATTTCGCAGCGTACAAGTCCGGGGAATCAGCGAAGAAGAAGTTTTCACGTCGTGTAGACATGGCAGGCGTCGTGTGTCGGCTCCAGACTTTTTCTCTAGTAGACTGAAGACGTTCAGGGCCTACAGATTGAGCCAATCGGTTGACTGGCGATGGCGGGAAGTTACTGAGTGATGCGATGGAGATGGAGCCACTGCGGGCTCGAGGCATTTTGCCACGTCGAGACTTGGTGAATGGTTCTGGAAGGTCGCAGAGATGGACGTGTCCGCTGTTTGGGGGGTAGGTGGGTTCTGTACTGAGGCTGAAACGAGCGTCGACGACGAAATAGTGGGGCATCCTGGTGGTAGAGTGGATGTATCTTCGAGTGGACAAGTTGAGGAGTGAAATGGAGGGCAAGTGTTGCATGGGGCCATGTCGGACTTTGCCAGTCATCGGAGATCTTGATTTTGTGGGGGTGAAGCACAAGATATGAGATCAATCCAGCGAACTGGCTGTGGTTTAACACGGATCTAGCGGATCCCACCGACTCTTTTCGGATGGTCATCCTCCCCCGAGTAAAATGTGGATAAATTCGAAGAGGTGACTCGTGGACGAACCACGATGCAGCTTCCCATTGAACTCCTGGCTTCCCAACACGCAGTGGGAGGCCACAACTCGAGCTGGAATCTGAAAACGACCAACAAGTTTCAAAAATTTGCATAGAATCAACAATCGAGAAAAAGTCTTCGAAGGAAATGAATACCGTACAAGGAATATATTATCTAATCGCTATTACTCGCTGCAACTTTGTCTTGGTCCTCACTACGAGGAGCTCCTGTACCAGTTCTTAAAGCTCAATCTTACGCTGGACGCCCGCTGCCATGAGCATGACCAAGCCAGCACACGCGTCGTGTTTCTCCTGCTCCTCTTCGACACTCTCCGTGTCAGTGGAGCAGTCACTGTTGACGTCCTCGAGCATGTCGTCGTCCACCTCCTTCATACAGTCAAGTGGCAACTGATGAAAAGCGATTGCCTTGTCCGTCCACTGGCGTTTCTCCTTGGCCTCCTTCGCTAGTCGGTATTTATTCGCACGGTAGGGCCATTTGAACCCTTCGCGCTTGCAACAGCGTTTGACGGTGATCGTTGCCACCCCCAACAGTTTAGCCGCCGTCTTCTGGGGGACGTGGAAGAATTGCGAGAGAAATTCCTTGGTGAATTCGAATTGGATTCGACTTTTGCGCTTCTTCTTGTCAAGTGGTTGAATTTTAGGGGACGGACGTTTGCGACTGGTTTTCGTCTTCTTGACGGGCGTTGAAGGAGCGACGTTGACTTTGGCCATAACTGGAGAGGAAAAGACTTGAGGTCAAGTGGGTAAATTGGGGAATGAAGTGTCGGAAGGACGCTCAATGCACTGGAGCTGAGCCATTGTATCGGATGTTGACAGTAGGCGACCATGAGGTCTCACTACTACTGTAGCTGGAAGAGACTGGGGATGTTGAAGCGGAATTGATGACACCAGATTTGACGTTACTCTAGGATTTTGTATACCGAGAGAAATGACTGATATTCACAGCCCCACTTACCAACTTCGATGGATCGGATGGGTGCGAGCCTGGACAGCTCCAGCACCAATGCCGAAAAGTTCACCGCCCTGTGTTAACCAGCGAAAGACGGAACGTCCCCAGGATGCCCCAGTCCTGCGCCAGTGGAGACTTAGTTGGTACATTTTTCCCATCAAAGCTCATCCCTAAAAATCACATCGGAGCCCACACATTTGAGATGGTGGTCGTACACAACGCTACTACGGGTACAATTGGGATGCGTACAACCAGGCGACGGAAGCTTTGAAGTTGCCCGTCACCGTGTTCCAAAGACTTTCGAGACTCTCTAGGTGACGATTTAAAGTTTTAGTATATTATGCATAATGGATGGTTGATGGACTTTACTGCTCGCTCTGGACGAGGTCTCGGTAAATCTGCAGAGAGCGAGCACAAGCTGATGGTACAATGTTGGAACAACCGCGGACGCACGAGTTGCGCAGGTCCGGGAAGGGCGTTTCGTCGTCGTAGGGGCGACAGGCCTCCATGCAGCTCACGCCGTCCGGGCATCTCGAGGCGGTCGCGACCTCCGTGGCCTCCATCTTATCGCACACGAGCTTGGTCACCGTGAGGGACCCGTAGGAGCATCCGTTCATACACGCGGCGTTGTGCGGGTCTCTGGCATCACAGAAAGGAATCAACTGGTTAAATTTTCCCAACCGAAGAGGATTCAGCACTTGACCATTCCCCAACTTACCGAACACAGAGCTTCCTGCACGTTTCTTCGTGCCAACGGGACTGCACGCCACGCACTCGACAAAATCCGCGGAGCTTCTCCTGATCGACTACAACCGCTGCAGCAGTAGCAATTGGGACTGGAGTTGTTGCAATTGGAACTGCAGCCGTGGCAATTGGGACTGGAGTTGCAGCAGTTGGGGCTGGATTAGGAGTCCTATCTGGAACAGCGGGGGTTGGTACGACCTCGTCGGTTTTGGTGAGATTTTCTAGAGTGACGGGGAAGGTGAATCTGGCTTTCAACGCTGCCAAATTCTCTGCGTCTAAAGCAGTCCGAGCACCGTAGAACGCTCCTCCGCAGAGCAAAAGGGCCACCACAAGTCCTCCGAGATAGTTGGTGATTTTTCGACAACGTTGAGCCGGCTCCATCTTCTTCCAGTATTCATCGGCTTGATCCTCCCAGATAGACGAGCCACGAGTCTCCCGACCTACATCCGCTTGGCCCACATTGCGTCGCGTGAGGGACATTTTGCTCACTTCTCCACCGGCTTTGAAACTATCAGGACCTCGGATGCCTCCAGTGGCTTTTTTTATAAACAACAATTTAGAGAACGATTTCTATTTTCAGTTCTAAAAAACTTCTTATGCAACTTTAGATATCTTTGACGTTGAAGTTGCCCATCCGTTTAACAGACTTTGAGAGCGTCGGCACCAATGAAGTTTATTGGGCAACTCGTACGTGGTACTAAGGCGACGCTCGATACCAATCGATGGGCTCCGTTTAAAGGCCTTTACCCAGATTCAAAACACCACCGAGAATACAGCGGCTAAAGTCCAGAAGTCCGTCCCACTCCAATGTTGACCCGAGACTTCGACGGCTCGAAAAGGATGAGGAGCACGAGGAGATTCCATCTCTATACTGTGTGGCTCCTCACCGACGAAGGGGTGCGGAGAGATGGAGCTCCATTGTTAGACCGAGCGGGCAGATGAACGTGTCACTGTCATTCGTGGCCTCTCGGAGTTGAGATTGCATCCGGAGCTGTAGAACGATGTTCCGCCCCGTATGATTCCCAGTGGTGGGTCAGTGGCATCCAGAATTTCACGACGGTGGTGAGAACAAACTCACTCTGGATGTCAAGAGGTCAATAGTGAGCCCTTCAAGTCGGTACCAACGTCTTGGTCTTCCGCCCTTTGAGCTTTTGAATTGTCTCCTGCTCTCGTTCATTTTTCAATTCCTCCTCTTCGGCTCAATCCACCAACTTCACTATGAACGTGGCTATTCCATCGTCGCCCTCGTCCCCCATGACGGATAGCGAGTCTCGACGCCCTGGTCGCAAGAGTCGAATTGTACACGACTTCCCCATTGAAACCCTCAAGGAATACTCCATCTACCGCCAAGACGACGCAGCTGAAATGCTCGGTGTGGCTTCCATCACGCTCAAGCGCATCTGTCGTCGCAAGAACTACAGATGGACCTACCGCGCTTACAAGGCCCAGCAGCGTCGTGAAAAACTCGCATTCCAGAAGCGTCGGACTGGTGAAGCCTTGAAGAGACAGAGGGAAACGCCTGCGTCACCTTCACTGCGGATTCCAGAGCTGTTGTTATCACTGGGTCAAGACAGAAGCAAGGGCGTTAACTGCTCCCCGACGTCGGTTAGCGATGTGAGCGTTCCGACACCGAAACAACTGAAGGCCCAGTTCCCTCTTACTACTGAGCGGAGGACCCCGGACCTAGTGCAACCGCTCCTACCACCGCTTTCGTATTTCCTGAAGAAGCACCAATCGAACTGTAAGGGTTCCTTCAACCAACGTCGTCTCTTGCCATCAACCGACTACAAGAATTCCATCTATGGAGCTTCCTTCTTCTCGACTGCTCCTACGTTCCCCACTTGTGGTTTGTGATGAGGGGACATTGTTTTTTCTGTGTACGGTCGTTTGATGAAGTTGTTCATACCACATCCGAAGTGTCTAATAAACATGAGTATTTTTATTCATGAGTTACATCCAAACCTGTCCTCATTCCAGCAACAATGGAGCTTCCTTCATCGAGCCGTCCTCCAACGATTGCTTCTGTATTGGAACTCCCAGTACGTAGGAATTTCTCCCAGCAGTTAGCACTGAATTCCCGACGTTTCCTCTCTGATCTAATCAATACCAAGAATACCGTCACTGCTCTCGCCTTATCCCCGACAGTATTTCGCTTCTCATGGACAGTTGTCGTAGTCTCACACATCATTTGCGCCGTTTTCCTCGCTGGTTCTGCTGCCACGTACTCGTACCTGACCAATTCTATTATGGCGTACTACGTCCAGCTCTGGTCTCCAGCAGAGGGCAATGAATACTATGGTCTCTACGCTATCATTTGTGGCATTGTGAGTGGAATTCATACTCTTCGAGTACTACAACTGGTATTCTGGTCTCTTTGTGATCGACAGCTTGTCTTTAGCAGTAAAATCCAGCCAAATCGAAGCTCTTCAAGCGTAAATCTAATCATCCAGCAGTGGGGAAACACAACCGACCTGCTAAAACTGAGCTGGAGAGCTTTATTTTCCAGAACGGGGCTTTTTGGCGTTGAAGGGCAGCATTTTCTTACAATCTTCGTCATACGCGAAGTCGTGGAGCTTTGTACTCAGACGTACCAAGCTCATCGGTCCAGTCACTTACTACCGCGTGTGTGGCTGAATAATATTCTGGTAGTGATGCTGGTAATTAACTGCGATAAGGTTTTTTGCGGGTCATATACGGGTCGGGTCTAGGTTGGGTCTATTGACCTAAACGTAGACCTGCTAAAAAAGGCAAATCTGTGACATGCTAGCGTTCGTACCTATTCCTCGATCTGCTAAAAAAGGGTATTGGGTATATTTGGGTTTGTACCCTTTTTTAAGCAGCCTACAAAATCAAAAGCTCCCATTCGGAATTTCCGAATCGGAAATGCGAAGACTCCCGGACTCTCCACGCCAGAGCTCGTGTTGGCGAAGAAGAAGGTGATGGCCGGGAACAGGATGCCGATGGTCACGGAGATCTGCAGACCCAGACCCAGGATGTCCCGCATGTGCGGCGGCGTTAGCTCGTTCGTGTATGTGCCGAGAGTTCCCGTGGCCGTGCAGGACGCGATGCCGGCGATGAGACGGACAGCGAAGTAGGACCAGACGTTCGACACGGCCGCCTCCACCACGGCTCCCACGATCATGAAGATGCAGTTGACGAACAGCAGCTTCTTGCGGCCCCACAGGTCGCTGAAGTGGCCGCAGATCATAGAGCCGATCATGCCGCCGAAGATCCACGCGTTCACGGTGAACGTCCACTCGAGCTTCGGAACATGAGGCACATGTCGTCGGTCACGGGACGCGTGTTGCACTCGTCCGTGTCGTTGTACTGTGACAGGTTGCTCTGCGAGGACGACCATCGGCTCTGGAAGGGTTGCAGGAGTGCCACCAGGATTCTCGTGTACATGATCATGTTGAGTTTGATCTGGCGGGAGGCGGTCTTCTGAGCCTCGTCGAACACGGGCACATTGTCGGCTCCCCTGGGGGTCGTGACCTCGGAGTAGACCGGGTTGGTCTGTGCTTCAGACAACATAGTGCTTGGAACTGGGGCGGTGTAGGTTGTTGGTTGATTGTTGGAGGCGTTTACACGGACTCACTCTCACTTGTTGACACCAATACCAATCGGCAAAGCCCCATTGTCCCAGAAGCATCCCACTTAGTGAACGCTACTCCCTGTAGACTCAATCGCGTTGTTTGATGAAAGTGCTGTTTCATGACGAAGTGGTAAAGACGTGATTGTACCGGAAACGAATTGGAAACGTGAAAGACGTTGAATTATATCGAAGTTGCTACGTGAGCGGTCCGCACTCGTGACTAAGAAAGGAAAGCTGGAAGCCGCTACCTAGTGCTGAGCGCTGCGTCTGTCTATCACTAGAAGATGGAGCTGTCTTACCGGTGATCTATGTTGTCTGTGTGGCGTGTGCAGTATTCTGGATTAGCAGTATGCTACTTGAAATGGAGCGAGGCAGACCTTTAGCTATTGCTGAAGAGCTACGTGAGCCGAACTGGCACCGGGAGCTGGAAGGGCTGGTGGCGAGGCGGTGCAGCACGATGAGCCAGCACGTCAGCAAGGAACTGGACGCGCTGGCGTGAAATCCGATCAATTGTGGCGACAAACACCAGTAAACTCGGATGGGGCGTCGGGAAAGCTGCGTTCAGCTCACGGTTGAACCACTCGAGTGGGTTATGTGTTCTGTTGATGATGTCGTGGTTGATGCCATGGATGTTCCAAAGCTCGACCGGGAACGTTTCCAGCCAAGTTCCGTCCGATACACATGTGAGATGACCTGCTCTCTCGTGAGCCTAACAACCACAGCACCTTCACGTCCCAGGTAGAACTCGAGTTAATGCGGCGCCAGATCTCATTAGCTGTTTGACTCAGCTCTGTCACAGCGAGGACGTCAACACGCTCCTCCATCTGAGACTGGACGTTTGTCTCCGCTGCTTGGATGATCGTTGCGGTCTGACAGGTGTGGGGAACGAAGTTGGTGAATGTGTTGGCACCAGCCATCAGCTCACACCTCCCTCTGCACGGCAGCCGGCGATAGAAGCTGCACCGGTATGTTGTTTTTTTCGCGAGTGAGCTGAACGAGTATATTGATACCCGTTGATGTTGATGACCGTAGCTCCAAGACATTATCGGAAAGCTGGAGTGTCACCAAAGATCTCGCGCAGCGACCAGCCAATTTCGGGATCGCTGTCGTAGTTAGCGTTGTTAGCTTGATCGCCCACCTCAACCAAGATATCAACATGGTTTTGTGTCAACGAACGAGCTGGAGATGCAGTCGTCAGGGGTTGTGTCGCTCCAACGTCGTCCGTCGTAACTGTTGAAGCCGAAGACATGGAGGACACGGACGCGCTGGCATCAGTCGACGTAGCAGCGATCACGGTGGATTCACTGGAGGAGACAGAGACAGCAGGCGATGTCGAGCCGGTCAGAGGTGTGACATCATCTTGGGCAGTCGGTGCCAAGGTTACAGGATTATGGCGGTAGTTTTGGCGTCGGCGTCGCTTGTCTCGGGGCATTTTGCTTCTGGTGTAGCAAGCAAATTGCAAAGTGAGAGTGCATCGTGGAAAAAACGATCGTGGCGATTTTGCCGCATGGATGCGCATTCATCACTCCGCTACGATTCAGAAAGTTTGGCTAGTGGATGAAGTTGATTTTGGTAACACCGGCACTCGAAGCTGTAGATGCTTGCCCTTGTCACCACTAGTAACCGGAAAGGCAGTCTTAAGCTTGACATCAGACTGGATCGGAGATTGCCGTTGAAGTTGCCACAACAACTCGCGGGTGAAGTTAGCTGGTACAAAAAAGTTGCACGACTCACGGGTGAAGTTTCCTGGTTGCCGACAACAAGTGGGGTTTTTGATGAAGATGGTACCAGGAAGATACTTTTTCGCGTGGTCGAGTCCAGGTCAGCCACTCTGACCTAAATCCCTGACCAACGCGAAACTCGTGCTGAAAGGTCGTCGGTAGGTCGAATGACCTAATGTTTACCCGACCCGTATAGGAACCGCAAAATATTCTACCATTAACTGCTGGTCTACTATTGCTATTCAGCAGTATTTCGGCCATAATCCAGCTCTTGAACGAGTTGCAGCACTGTTTGCTGACGCTTTCATCTGCATCATCATGGTGATCATAGTCCCAAGTATACTGTTCATTTCTTACGCGTCCGTATTCGACATTCCAAACTACAGATTTGGTCCGACTATTTCGTTTTATGACCCAATTTTCATGGCGGTCTTTGTCCTCGAAGCTCAACTAGCTCTAGCTTCAAGTTTGGCGGACTTTGTGACGAAGGTTGTGCCCCATTTTGCTATTTACCTGTCTCTCGTGAGTATTAGTGGCTTGGTGACCCGAAAACGGACTTCAATCTCCCCCGAAGTATCTTCAATACAAGTAAAAGTGAGATCTATCCCACAAAATCCCAGTATTCCCGAGAGTTCCGTCTCAAAGGAAGAACGAAATCCCCTCAAGTCCTCTGTGTGGTTCAACCGATCCGTCAAAGGCATATTCTGTACATGGGGAGTGGTGGTTCTTGCACTCCACGTACATGCTGCGATCGTCTCCCAATCGACAGTTGTCCATGGCTGTAGGGCGTCCACAAGGCCGTGGTTAACCAGTCGAATCTCTTGCTCCAGTTTGGTGGTGAATTGTGCCAAATACGGCACCAATACTGCCAACGACCTTATCTTCGAGCAGATCGACACTTCCGTCTTGGCTACGCTTACATTCGCGCATTGTCCAGCTTTAATCATGCCTTCTCCATTCCCAACATTCCACAATCTCCTGATTCTACACGTGTATAATGCCACTGTGGTGGCCTGGGGAAGTGAAGAAAGTATTGTAGCGAACCCCCGACTGTCCACTTTGATTGTGGCTCGATCTAGAGTCACTCCCGCTGCAGCACAAGGCCTTGTACTGCCCATTTCGCTTTCAACGGTGCAATTTTGCGATACAAATGTCTCGAGTATTCCTTTGGTATTGCCTTGGAGTGTCCACCCGATGACTATTGTTGCCTTCGACTATACTCGAGTGACATTATTGCCGCCAGCTTTGATATCAACGCAATTATTCGCCATCTCTTTGAAGGGAAATCGACTTGAAACGGTGCCGCAACTTGCAGCGATACCGGCAGGTAACATGGTTTATGGTCTGGAGCTGAGAGAGAACCCACTTCGCGAATTGCCAGATACGTTAGGGTCTCCGTATAATTATTTTGTGCAAGTGGATCTCCAAGACACGAATGTTGCAGTATTGCCGGCGTGGACACTGACACAAGTATTGGGGGTTATTTACATGCACAATACTCCCTATTGTGAGAGGACGCCACTACAACTTCTACAACGAAACGTAGTGTGTTCTCCTCGGCCTACCACAGACCCAGGATTGGAACTGCCGTTTGATGTGTTTGCCAAAATGTACGATATTGAGCTAAATTAAACAGATGCACAGTAAACACTGTGCAGTGTACACACTGTGTGCATGTACTGTAGTAGTAGTAAAAGTTGATTAACTTTAGCTGAACTTACGTCTTGCAGGCCTATGCTATTACCATTGTTCTATGTCTAGTATCGCGGTGTCCATATTCGTTGTCGTGGAAGGTTAGGAAGGACTTCAGGCTGTTCTGACGCGTACCCTAAGCGCGAAAGCACTCGGTTAAGCGCTCCGGCGTCAATATTCCAATCACTTGAATGTCGAAACAGGAAATGGCAGTGGCTTCGAAATGAAGCCCGCAAGTTAGCGATATTTGGCGTCACCGCTTGTGTTTCGCCGAAGTAAATGTCGTTACGCAGGCGCCACGTTGCGTGGAACACTATCGCAGTGTGTATTTTCCACAGTAGCAACAGGTTCTCCTGGTCAACTCTCCATCCTCTAGCAACGTCTCTGTTGGATGGAAACAACAGAAGCCTCCACTCCAAAGTGCTTCGAAACGCTTTTCGCCATTGACCCCACAGTGTTTGCCACATTTCAGTTAGTGCCGGACAGGTGAGAAAGCAGTGTTCCAGTGTTTCAATCGAGTCGCAGTCATCCCGGACACAAAGTTGTGCATTTGGATTGCTAGTAACCATGAAGAAGAGCCGTGATCCGACGACCAGGTCTCCAAAGAATAGCCTCAGCATTAAATCGTGAGCGACAGGTATTAGACACCGTCGAAGCCAAAACACCTGAATGAGCGTTTGATGTACACGACCTCGGGGACATCCAAGTTGTATCATTGGGTGTTGCTCCAATTCATTGAGAGGCTGGATGAGTTTCTTCCAGTCTCTGGCTTCTAGGTTTGGAAAGAACCGTGATCGTGATCCTTCAGGGGTGCCTGCAGTCACCACCACCCCTAGAGATGGGGGTGTAGTAATACTAACCATGTGCATGTACTGTAGTGTGTTAAAATCTCTGCGTACAAATCCTGTGTGATAGCTTGAGATGTCGTGACCAGGCTGAAAAAATAGCTTTGAGTTTACAGTACGTGCACCGAGAACCTCGAAAAAGCCGAAGGCATGAGACTATGCATACGCGGCTCTCATGATGAGAGCCACATATGCAGACGTTGCCTTGATGCTGTGTTCGGTGCAATACTTGCAGCCTAGCGGTAGTCACACTGTTCAACGAACCCTTCTCCTTTTGAGACTGCTCCACACCGGCTAGTCCCATCCAAGATTCTTTCCTGCCGCCTTCTGCTCAGCCGCTTACCTTCCCCAAGCCAATGGCTGGCTTAGCCATCAGTCCCGTATTTTCTCTTTCGAACTCAAACCAAGTTGTGAAACCATGAACTCAATGTATCGCATCCTCCTGCTGACGACATTCGCCCTACTCTGTGGATTCTCCAACGCTGTAAATTCAGACGCAAGATTGTTGCGGGTAGTTGACCCAACCGAAGAGAAGGGAGGTTTTACAACGTACGTCAAGGATTCTCTCACTAAGTGGAGAATCAACTCGAAGATTAAATCTTGGGTCAAGAACAAAAAGACGGACGAATACGTTCTAAAAAAACTAGGACTAAGCACCCTGACAGGGAAAGACCTGGTGAACGCCCCCAAATACTCGCAATTCCAGGATTTCAAGGTCGGAATGTGGCTGAAAGAAGCGACACCTACAACGACAGTGTTCAACACTTTGGGACTGAATAAAGTGGAAGGCGCAGTGGAGAATGCAGACGACTTCGGAACGTACGTGAAATACGTAATTACTCTGGGGGAAAAAGCAGACAACTACCCTCTTTCCCAGTGGCCGAGGCTTTTCGGAGGAGGATCTCTTGAACAACTGGAGCTAAAACGAAAGATCCTACGACTACAGAAGAGAAATGTGCTCGAGATCAACTTCATGCTGGGTTAAGTGTTTGTTAAATGAATTCACGGGGAGAGGCATTCTGCAAAATTACTTAGGACAAGTTTAGCGTCCAGACTTCCCAGAACAAAAATATACTGATGCATCATGTATTATTTGGTGCGAACACGCTAGAACCCCAGAAAATACACCAAAAAGTTTAACATTTTTGGTGCTTTTGGTGGGTATTTTCGGTTTCAACAACAAAGTATAAGATGTCAAAGACTTCATTTGTCTTGATAAAATTTAACAGGGGGAGGGTGAATTAAAACCCGCCAAATCCACCCCAATGGCGATTTCAATTATTTTGCTGCGCGCGTTGTCCATCCAATCTGGGTTCTAGGATATGACCTCCTACGTGTCAGCTATTCAATGAGGCGTAAACCATGTTCCCATGGTTCGTTTTCGCTAAGCGAGGCGAATACTCGATTCCGAGGGGATCGCTTTCAGGATTTGAGCGCCATGACATCCATCCTCAGCAGCTTGAAAATGATACCATCATTTTGTGTCATTTTGTTTCATTTTCTGTGGTTCTAACACGATCCTATTTGGTGAGGCTTAGAGCATCTCCACCGGTAATGAGTATCGCTAAACGCAAAGTAGTTAGAGATTCGAGCTTTCGACACCACAACGGTGTCAAGGCCAGTGCAGTGCTCCACCGGTGGTGGTAACTAAACGACCGGCGGTGTATGAGGTGGCGGGGTAGCAGAGGCCGCAAAAGAACGCTGAGCAAGTTCCAACGATGGAGTCGGCGTGATAGGGGCTCTGGGATAAATATTAATAACTGTTGTTCAGATGCTGATCGCCTGTTGCCTGACAATCTCTGCTGAATATCTGTTGATGTGGCTGAAAATATGTTGCTCAAACCCCTACCCTTCCTACAACAGAAATTCAGTGCTGAATCCTTGCCACTCTTTTTTCAGCACCGAAGCGCTGAGTCCCTACTGCCTGGTGTCTTATTGAGTCTGCTGATACGCGTGGAGGACACGCAGACGTACGACTACAACGTTAAGGGGCTGGACCTACACCGCTTCAACAGAAACGTGTGCATTAGCTTGGGTGGGCAGTTTGTGCACTTCTCCATACTGCCGTTTGACACTAACCATTAACAGCGTGACCCCGTATATTTTATTTTTACTGTCTTTAGATTTCAGTTTTACCTGATAGTTCAATTTGCCTACGTTCACGTATACATCATGGAAGACGGAGCAGACTTGTCCGGAACTGAGAGTGATGTCACTGTCGTCCTTGAGTACAGTGATGTAGTTGGCGAGGCAGACACCGCTTGGCCACAAGCAGAGCACACACAACCAGATTGTGAATGTCCATTTATCGAAGCGGGTACTGCCGAAGGGGACACCATTGACACTCTACTGGACGTGGATAGTAATAATTCGGAAATCTCTCTTGACTTTGGAAGTGATAGCGAGGAAGTTGGTGTTGGCACGGGTGTCCAGATTCAAACGGAAGCAGCACCACCTAAAGAGATCTACAAAAGTATCGGTTTTTACAACTCAATGGACGAGGCAGATCGAGCACTTCACGGCTTCAATCGCTTTGTCTATACGTATAGAACTCGGTACCTTTCTCCGTTTGTGCTTGGCAAAGTGTATCAGTGTCGATCACATATTGGTTGTGACCATCGTTTAAAATTGGCTACACATCGAGTTGACGAAAACACTTTTCGGTATCAGCTTTTGCAACGTGGGAAACACTCTGGCACAAATATTCAACTTCCGGCTCGTGGAATTTCCCCCGTGTTAAAACCAGAGCTTGATGCCCTACTCAAATTGGGAATGTCTGCTGGGCGCGTGAGAAATATGCTACTTTTTAAATACATCCGCGAGCCTGACATGTTGGCCCACGTCCCTGACGTTCGAAAGATGGAAAATAGGAAAGCATATTTGAAGAAAAAGTCACGGGTGGGTGGGAAATTAACAAGTTTATCGCGTTGAGGAATTGGTCTGCGCTCAGAATGTGTCAGGATCGCGCTACGTTTCTTTCTGTAGATGTGGACAATTTCAGCGACATGAACTCTATGATTGTCCTTCATGACTTTGAGCACACTGTTAACGTCAACGAGCAGCAGGTTGAGAGCATGGGCGTAATTGTGACTACTCGAGCTCTTTTTAAGAACATTTGTCGAGCTGTTCAGGATCAGGGATCCACCCTCGTCATGTCTACTGATGGTACTTACAAGTTCCATTTTGGTGGATGGACTCTCGTCGACTGTGGGGGAATTTCAGTAGAGTCAACGGACGTTGGGTTTGTTCATCGATTTCGCCCATGGTTGTACATGTTTGTACGTACCGAGAGCAAATTTGCGTACGAGCAGTTGTTCCGTACCTTAGTGAAATATGCACGAGAGTTCTACGATATTGATGTAAGTATTCGCAGCGCAAGCATCGATCACGCCGATAGTATTGCATCTGCACTGGTCTCAGTCTGGCCTCAGATCGAGATACTCACTTGCTGGGAGCATCTTTTACGGCAGTCAAGAAAGCAATCCAAACTGGCAAACGAAAGCACCTTTATAAAAGAATGGGTTCAGCCCCACCTTCGTCTTCTACACGCTTCCAGATCACTAAAACAATTTCGGGGCTTGTCAAAAAGAATCCTTCAAGCTTGGCGGGAACACGGTGAAGAATCATTGGCCAATTGGCTAGAATCTGTGTACTTGAAACCACGTTGGGAACGCTGGAGCGTTGGAAGCGCATCTGTACCAGGCTTTCTTCCTACCCAACAGCCTATTGAGAGCCATCATCGAGTGATCAAAGTTATCGTCACCGACTTCAAAAAGGCACCAACAATATCTGTTCTTAACTCTGTACTACCTCGCGTCTTACTTTACGATGCCACCAACTTGTCGTCCGTAACGCAAGGTCACTATGCAGAAGGTATCAGTTCATATATGTGATCGGAGGTTGAACTCTACTTATTTGTTGTCTTATTTAGGTCCTTTACCTCTCGGAGCTGTCATGAAGGCCAAGAGTTTTCTGTTGGATCCTCAAAACCACCGGATTGTCCCAACAAAAGCTACCCAGCGACCTGCACGAATATTTTTCAACACCTCCAAATCGATGGTACAGCCGAAAAATATGGCTGGGTCACCTGTGACAGCAGCAAGGACCGAACGGTATGCTTCATTTCGTTTGATACGCTTGTCTGCTTTCGTATTTATGAGGTTTTGTTTTATATCATAGCTTTCAGCGATCATTGCGAGGCTGGCTCGGTGGTGAAGTTCCTGTTGCTGATATTCAGTTTACTTTCTTGTCACTACACCAAGTGACGCTGCATGACCTTCACCTCTCTCAAATCGAAGACCTACAGTTGCAATCAAGGTGGAGATTTCCGGAAGTGAGTGGTGTTCATTCATATATCAATTTACTCGTTTCCGCACTTACCAATGTCTTGGTGCTAGATTGTTTCTATTCGTAGAGCCATGAGCTGCACGTGCAAGAGATTCAAGCACTCTGGTTGGGTTTGTTCCCACATTATAGCGTCATTACATCTCCTTGACAAGCTCAATATTGAGCGAGCGTTAGAAACAATTCCTATGCGAGGGCCACCAGGACGGCCAAGGTCAACACGGGGCGGTCTGCACCGAGACGACACATGCGCTGTCGATCGACTTATTGAGGTGTTCACTAAGAATCCTGGTAGAGCTCTCAAATGGCCTGTGGTCGAGGAATTTGAGGTGGTTGATGATGGAGTAGCAGTTCCAGATCGCCGAATTGGACAGGTTGCTGCATGTCGTCTTTCCCCACATGACGGTGTCTACATCTGGACAGCAACCTTTGTTGATGGAGATACGGCGGAGTATAAGGTGGAGGAACTTGTCCATGCCATACGTAGAGCGCGAGATATGAGCGCCTCCGTCTAAGTCGGAGGTACATGCAGATTTTCAGCACTCAGGCTCTGAATTCATATACACAAGTTTTAAGCAATGAACTTCTGTTGCTTTAAGTTCGCAACAGGTATTCATGGTGCGCAACAGGTATTCAGCAGTGATTGGTAGACAACAGGCGTTCAGCAGTACAGCAACAGATATTAATTAGCAGCCGGGGCTCTGTAGACTGCATAATACCTATTGTCGCAGTTGCTGGATGATGACAGCGTCGGCGAGACATCCTCGTGGACTTGGGAAAGCAACGATGTTGCTGGTGGCCCAATGTTGCTATTTGCTCACAAATTTAATCAGAACTATGTTGGTGAGCAAACTTGCTCAAAAATTTAGTCTGAGTAAAGTTTTGCGCAGTTTAATTATCATTTAGCGCAACCGGTGGAGGCATCTTGCTTAAACTTATCACTACTTTTACGTAGAAAAGAGCCAAATTTTAGGTTTACTCACAACCGGTGGAGATGCTCGGATAATAAAAAAAAATACTAATATATTCGAAAAATAAAAATAATACACCAAATACTTACAAAATAAAAATAATACACCAAATACTTACAAAATAAAAATAATATACCAAATACTTTTAAAATAAGCAATAACCAAATACATTAAAAATAATCAAATCGTAAAGGCATATGGAAGGAGAGCCGGATTTAATTCAACACGCAATGGCCTAGTGAGATATGGCCGGTTTGATGACTGAATGGTCACTGGATCGATCCTTGCAAGTGTCAGTATACTGGGATAGGAAAGCAACGTAGTGCTGATAGCCCAGCCCTCACAGGATTAAATGCCGTGTCTGTCCGTCCGGCACAGATACCGGTAGAAAACCGGTGTAACCAGAGCGCTGTGAGATGGATGTGGAGTGACTGAGCCTCGAAGGATGGCTCCGGACACTTTTGCGCGCTAAACCAGAGCGCTGCGAGATGGATGCGGGGTGATTGTGCGAGATGGATGCGGAGTGACTGAGTGCAGCGGGGCTGCCGTAGCTTAGCGTCAGAGGAAGACGGTTAACTCAACGAGTTATGGATTAACACACACCTTATTAAGGGTTAATAGGCCTTAATATCCGAAGGCACCTACTAACTACGACCTTAATAAAAGGACTTTACTCTTAGTGTTCCAAATCCAAACTGTTTATTTATCTTTTATTGCGGCTAGCCGCCTAGGGGGTAAATGTATGTGTTAAACTATCTAACATAGTAAAACCAAGTAAAATCCTACTTCAAATGCATAACGTGTGGCTCTCAGCCACACACACTCCCTCGAGTGTCCGTACATCAAATATGTACCTTACACAAAGTGTATCCATGTGTGGAACACACCAGGTGTAACCCGTGTAACCCCGTTACACCACCCCCCACCAAGATGTGGACACCCGTGTCCACGACACTTTCTTCGGTAATGTTGAGGTATATTGAGTTACATCCTTTCTAGTCGGACGAACGTCTAATATCCATTCCTGTGTGGTGCAGCCGACCCTCAGGTACTTGCATCTTAAGCTCTCCTTACCCTTCCGCTATCACTTTACACTCACTCACTTGCATCGCCTCCTGATTCTTGCCGTAATGTCCAGTCTCCCATATCGCTGCTAAGGAAGCGACTCACCCCTCCACACAACCCATGAAAATCTGAATCATCCCCCTCAGTCCATACTCTGCTAGCTTTCGCATCCATTGCCAAGTTAGCCAGCCAGTCAGCCATCTTATTCCGTTTCCGGTAGTGATGAACCCAATCTGCTACCCGGCACAGATCCGCTAATTTCCTGGCCTCCCGATACCAGAACTGCAATTTTTTGGCCTTGGGCACCGTTCTCTTCTCCATCCACTCCAGAATCAGCGCACTGTCGCCGATCACATGAATGTCAGTCCATTTCCGCTCATACGCTTTTTGTAATAGACGATGAAGTCCCATAAGTTCAGCCAAATTGTTAGTTGTGTCTTGTTTTCCAAGCGCGGTCGCCGCAGCCCAAATCACCCTGGGATTACCGTCCACCTTGTTCACTTCGACCACCACACTCCCTGATCCTCCTGGGCCCGGATTTCCTCGGGACCCCCCATCGAAGAACCCCACCCAAGTCACTTCCACTGACCCTGTCGGTGCAGCTGTTTCCATAGCTGTGTTCCAGCGCGCCAATATGCGATCAACAATGGACAATTTTCCAAACGAGCACGTGGTGAGCGGAAAACAGCGCAGGCGATAGCGCTCAAAAGCCTCCGCTACCTGCTTCTTCAGTCCAATTGTGTGCTGCTTGATGGTAGTTACTGCACCAGCCCCGGGATACATCCGCTGAATGTTAAACCTCCAGATCGCCGTTATCGTGACTACACATCCTAGCGCCCACATATCACCCACCACTGCTTCTAAGGTGTCCCAATCCTGCCCTTCTTCTTCGTCGACCCATCTAATCAGCCACTCAGGTATATGCTTCAACTGTAATGCGAAAAGTTCGTTCCTGAAAGTATCCGCTTGCATCTCCGCCTCCCCACCTGTACTACCAGACCTGCCCCATCCGTCCCCAAGGGCCTTCCATAATTCCTGTGCATCTGGACAACCCCAGATTAGGTGCGCTGTGCCTTCCGCGCTACTCCTCTGACACGACTCATTGAGACACTTGAAGTTCTTCCGTTGGCCAGCCCACAAGCGGAGTCTCCCAAGCTTCAACCTATGCAGATTCTGCGCTTGGTAGGGGGTAATACCTTCAATATTGTAGACTCGCTTCCACTCCACTCTTTTGAGGCTGGCGGCAAGTCCCGGATGTTTGTTCCTCCATTTCTTGTCCAGCTCCGCCTTGGCTATCCCAGCTCGTTTATCTCTGCCCGCATTGATGAGGCTCTTGTATTTCCTCCGACTCTGTCTCCACCTCCGGTTTCCGGTCCAGAGTGGTTTTAGCTGGGTTAGCCACGGATGAGGGACTACCCACACAGTTTTGGCCTCCACTTCCAGTAGATTAGCAATCCGTTGCGGCAGTCGGACACCCCTCGCCCCTAGCTCTATTGTGTTTCCACTGGATCCCCATGTATGTTTGATGACCCTCGGGAGTACATCCTCCACTTCAAATATGTGATGGGGATCATCCAGTCCATGGTGTACGTGGAGTAAAGCTTCCAGTTTCGGGAATTCGGCTAATTCTGGGTAGCTGGCCAGGAGACAAAGGCACACTTCCTGAAAAAGGCGCGCGCGGTATCCTGTGTCTGTGTCTAGCGCCATCGCCGGGGCGAAATACAAAACTCCACCAGTGTCACTTGTAACGACGCAGAAGTCCCGGAGTCTCTTGCCTTGCGCTCTCGGTAGCAATTTGGCGTAATCTGTCCACTTTGTCTGACGACCCGCTTGATTCCATAACTCCACTGTGCCCAATTCTATAGAGTCCCGAGCTGCGTACACGAATTGCCCGTAGTGTTTCTTGCGCGATTTCCGAACTTGCATCATAGTGGCTTGAAGAACACCCGAGCATTTGACTTCCAAACCTGCTGTCGTCCACCGCATGTGAAGTCCATGACTCTTCTTCATATTGGGACGAATGCGCTCCACCGTGGCCTTCTGGTGGTCCGAAGTTGGAGTTCCCTCTGCCATCCATCTTTGTACCCACAAGTAACCAGTCTTCCACGCATTTCGGCCCGGTCCGATGGGAGGATCCGAATGTCTGATTTCGATCGGAGCCACTGGTCCCCCCTCTTGGTGCTGAAGGATTTCACCTACTATTCGCTCAAGTTTATTCTCCGTGGTCGCCCAGGCGCCAACCATCATGGCGCTCATTGCGACGAGCTCCGTGCGAATGTTTGGAATGCCAATCCCGCCCCTGGTGATGGGTAGTTCTGCTACATCCCTCCGTATCCAGCCGCGTGGAGGCCTACTCGGTACGGAGAACGAGGAATTCCACACAAAATTTCGAATCCTGCAATCTGCCTGCACTAAAATGTCCTCAGACGGCCAGGAGTGTCTGCCAATATAGAGTAGCTTGGGTATGATGATTGCTGAAGCAATCATGGCTCGTTGGGAAACGGTGTTTGTCTTCAGTTCCGCCATTGATAACCGTACTTGCACCGCCTCAAAGGCCAATTGCCACGCTTTCTTCACAGTGTCACCTATCCCAGCCGTGTGGCCTAAATATCTCGTTTCAAACACCTCCATAACCGACGGCGTATCCAGACCACTCCCCACTCTGTGTAGGCCAACTTCGCGTTCCAGCAGAGAGTATGGGTCTCTTTCCTTCGTCCCCAAGTTGATCGCAGCCGACTTGTCCACGTTAAGATATAGTCCCGAGACAGCGGAGAACCGATTCACCGCTTCAATCGCCATCTGTTGACCCTGTTTAGAGCGGAGGTAGATAGCTGTGTCGTCTGCATATCCCGCTACTGTGATCCTTGCGCTAGATGGAAATTCACCAAGTTCGATACCCCTACAGCCCTTGCTTCCTTCGATCTCATCATAGAGCACGTCCACTGCAATGATAAATAGTAAAGGCGCCAAAGGACAGCCCTGACGTATTCCACTCGTCATTGGAACGGATCTGGACAGTTCTCCATTCACTAGGAACCGGACGGACGTGTCTGTATGAATTTCCGTCACCCACTTGCAGAAGTGCGGAGGGAAACCTTTCTCCTGTAAGACCTGCGCTTCTCCGAGTTGACCAGACTGAAGACACTTGACCTTTGCCGCTTCGAATATGTCGATAGTCGAGTGAATGGTACGTCCTGGGACAAAACCATATTGTGTGTCATGGACCAACTCTTCCACCCTCTTCCGCACCCTCCAAGCCATTATCCTAGTCATTATCTTGTAATCCGTATTGAGTAAGGCGATCGGTCTGTAATTTCTCGGGTTGCTCTTATCTCCTCCTTTTGGAATGCTGGAAATGAAAGCTTCCCGGAAACTCCACGGGACCTTTCCTTCCGCAAGACACGTGTTGAAAAGCCCAGTGAGGAGAGGGGCGAGTAACGCCTGGTAGTCCCTGTACCAATCGTTGCTCAGTCCGTCCGGTCCACAAGCTTTTCCCCTGCTGCAGTGATTAATGGCCTTGTTTACTTCTTCCTCCGTTATCCGCTCGTCCAACTCGGAAAGGTCTGTCCGAGTCCAACCTTGAGCCCGCCTGCGTACATACGTCGTGATCTGTTCTGCATCGACTTCTTTTCCGTTAAAAATCGGCTCCCAACTCGTAGCCATCACCTCTGCCTTCTGTCGGGAGTCACACACCAAGCTCCCGCTTGGATCAGCAAGCGGTGGTATAGTGTTGTCCCCATACTTATTGCATATTCTCCTAAAGAAATGCTTCGTTGATTTTGTGGAGCTCCAAGCAATTGCAGCTATGGTGTGTCTGCGCCTCAATGTTCTTCGAGAGGTCTGAGCCGCCTGTAGCTTTTGCAGTATCTCTGCCCTCCTCGGGTCCGCTTTGCCCCCAACGTCCTGACACCGGTCCAGTCTCGCTTTTAGACGCCGAATCCGCTGTCTGAATCCTCTGGTGATACGTCCTTTCGCGTCTTTCTTTAGTTTCACCATATCTGAGGCTAATTCACGCTTGAACCGGTCCCAACAGACGCTGGCATCTATGTAGCGAGATCCTTCCATCGCGTTTCGTAGGCAAAAAGTGCGATACTTCTCGATTTATGCGTGTCATCCTTGCGCAGGGGCCATGCTAATCTTCTCTGTATCGTTCCAATTTTTACGGATGACCTCCGAAGTGGTTCCTAAAACACTTTCTCAGTGAGGTCTTTTCGTCTCAAGACGTTAGTCTTCTCAAGACGTTAGAGGTCACTTTACCTCATCACAAGTTCAAAGAACTTCGGCTCCCAGAGCCCATTATCGAAACTGCATTCTAAATGCTCAGCCTTTCGCCACGGTCATCTGACCCTTCTTCGCCATCTTCGAGTGGCCGCATGTCGGGGCGTGACAGCCCTCGATCGCCTCCGGCCACAGGCCGCAACCCCGACAGGGAAGCTGCTCCGCAGCGGCTCAGTGTACGTCAGTACCACGATGAGCACCGACGTCACCATGGCTCCGGCTCCGCGAGCCAACATCCGGGTGAGAGCGGAGCTCCCAGCTCTCCCGAGCCATCTACGCCGCGTACGCGTCAGAACGCCTGGCTCGACGAGCTTGAGCAGGGCGAGATCGTCCCTGACGACGACGAGTGGACTCCCACACGCCAGGAGGCTGCCTCTCCGAGGCCCTCAAGCCCGGCGCCGCGCTCTCGCGAGCTGCGGACGCCTAATCCGTTCCCAAACCGTGATGGTTTGGCGAACGCCCTGCGCAATGCGCCTCCTCTCTCCTCGAGGTACGAGGACGAGCTCCCTGAGCCAGGTATGGTCTCCAACGACCTGGACGGGGCTCAAAGCCGGCAGCTTGAGGCTGCATCTCGCACGCGGTCTAACCGACCTGTACCTCGCCCCATTGTGGGCACGTCGCGTCGCGACTACGGTTATGACCGTCTCTCTCCTGCGGAGGTCGTTCGACGCGCTGCCTCGCAGCTCTTGGACACGTACACGTGTGGGCGCGCGCCCGAGACGCCTGATGAAGTCGCCCAGCGACACTCGCTCCGCGAGCGCTTCTTGACTCCACAAGTCACAACTCCATCGGAGTACCGGGAGCGCCTGCGTCAGCAGCTCAACGGTGAGGCCGTGCCGGCCATGCGGACAGTGCCGGTGCTCCTCGCAGAGGGTGAAACAGTGGCCGCTTCTGAAGCGCAGTTTCAGAACTGGGTGGAGCTATCTCGACGGCTCCACTCCTATGATGCTCTCCGAGCTAGTTTCTCGGAAACGGATATCCGCTTAGAGCGGAGCTTACGCCTCGACTTCGCGAAGCGACAAGCAAAACGGCGTGCACCGGGACAACGTCCCTCACGCTACGAGGCACCCCGGCCTCCTGCTCCCGCTGTGAGCAGCCCTACCCATAGCCATGGGTCGGCTGTTACAGCCACTGGTCAAGGCCTGAGCTCAGCTCTTGACCTGTCGTCACCCCACTCTAGTAGTGGGAAGCGCGGCGCGCCCGGCGACTCCGTCGCGCGCCCTGCGGGCGCTCCGTCACCGGGTGACGCCGATCGTAAGCGTCCACGACGTCAGGGCAATCTTGCCGCAGTGGCACCTCGAACTCCCATGAGTTCTGGGAATGAGGGTAACCTCGCCACTTTACCAGATACTGGTTATAACCCTGGCGCCTGCGCCGCACCATCAGGCGCTCCACATGATAGTGGAGATTCCCATGCTCATCGAGCAGAGCAGGGGGAGGCCGGGCGTCCGCTGGACTCTCGCGCTGCGAGCTTCGGGGACTTCCTCTCCCTACAGAGCCGCGTCCGCTCGGTGAGCGACTACGTCGCCGACGTGGACCGCTCCTCGCATCGCCTAGCGAATGGCCTCGAGGAGGTCGAGCGTCGCCTCGACTGGCTGGAGTCGCCTCAGGCGATGCAGCAGCGGGTCGTAGACCTTGAGCGTCAGATTGCTCAGCTGCAGGGTCAACTCGACCTCTTGGTTCGGATGCAGCCGTACGGCTCTCATCCCGTGGCAATGCCACCGCCGATGGCTCTACCGCCTGCTGCCTTGCAGCTTCCTGTGCCTCCGCACCCTGCTGCTCTGCAGCGTCCTGCTGCCCCGCAGTATCTCGCGCCCTCGGACCCTGGTGCTGGGCCTCAGCACCCTGTTGGCTCTCAGCCTCCTGTTGGCTCGCAGCCTCTCGCTGCTTCGCAGCCCTCGTCCGACCCGGCGCTAGCGCCTCAGAGCTCACCCGAGCAGGGTCCCGGTATGGCTTAAGCAAGCCCACGTAGAATACCGGGTGCGTACGCATCTTCTTCGGAAGATTGAGCGTGTACGCCAGGCCCTTCTTGGCCACGACCTTGAACGGTCCAATGAACCTAGGTCTCAACTTGGTCTTAAAGACCGCAGACACTGCATGTGTAGGTAGGTTTTTAGCGTTTAATAAAACAAGATCCCCGATCTCAAACCTTTCCATGTTCTTCCTGCCTTTGGCATCTGCATACTCCTTTTGGAGATCCTGGCTTTCAGCCATCGCGTCGCGCACCTGGCGCATGACGCTCAGTCTCAAAGAGACAAAGTCATCGACTTGCTTGCGAACCGCAACTGGGCTGACATCAGCAAGCCGATCGGCTAACCCTCCCCCATCAAGCCCAGAGCCACACCGTGGCGGCGTTAGAGGGACGCGAGGGTCGGCCAAACCGTTCACATAGAACGGGGTGAAGCCTGTCGAGGCATGCACCGCATTGTTCATTGCGAACTCAACGAGGGGGAGCATCTCGCTCCAGCGTCGTGGCGCTTCAGCGCAGACGCTTCGGAGGATATCCTCCACAACGCGATTCACGCGTTCAGTTTGACCATCGGTCTGCGGATGATCCGCCGTGGACATGTCCAACTTTGTGCCGAGCACCCTGAACAAGGACGTCCAGAACTTCGCTGTAAAGCGAGGATCTCGATCAGAGACAATTGCCTCAGGCAAGCCATGTTGGCGAAAGACTCTGTCTAAGAACAGCTTAGCTGTATCCTCACCATCAACGGTGTCCGGCACAGCCGAAAGATGAGCCATCTTGCTCAATCGGTCAACAAAGACCACGACACCCGTGTTGCCCGCCTTATCCTTAGGAAGGCCAAACCCAAAGTCCATACTAATGGACTGCCAACATCCCGAAGGGACTGGCAAACTCGCCAACGGCGCAGCCGCATGCGGCGCGGACTTGGTCCGTTGACATGTCTCGCATGTACGCACATAGGTGCTTGCCCACTTGTACATCTTGGGCCACCAGTACATCTTGCTCACCGAGCCATAGATCTTCTCACGACCAAGATGTCCACCGACAGGCGTATCATGCACCTCATAGAGGATGCGATACTTAAGATCCTCATCATGAGGGACGACCACTCGAGGAGTGTCCTCAGGGTCAGTGCTGTAGTACAGCAGGCCATGATCAAGCGTATAACGCTGCAGCCTCGCGCGTAAGCGCGGTGACAATTCCTTGTCAGAGTCTTGAAACTCTTCGCTCCCAAGAGCGCGTAGCAGAGCTACACATGTGTCGTCTTGGGCGTATGCCCTCCGTATAAGGTCGGAGACCGACGACGTCACAGTAGTGACATGAGTCAACTCGTAGTCTGGCCTGCGCGATAGCGCATCGGCCACTACGTTTAGCCGTCCCGGCTTATACTTCACCTCGAAGTTATACTCGGCAAAGAATGAAAGCCATCTTGCCATTCTCTGTGAGACGTGAGGCGACTGAGTCGCAGTGCGTAAAGACGCATGATCTGTATAGATCACAAAGGGCTTAGAGCCGAGTAAATGTACTCTAAATTTGACTAGAGCATACTTCATTGCAAGTAGCTCTTTGTCATGAACTGGATAGTTCTTCTCAGCAGCTTTGAGCTGGCGAGATTCAAACGCGATAACGCGTTCACGCCCTTCGGCGTCTGCTTGTAGTAAAGCACAACCGATTGCAAAATCGGAGGCGTCGCAGACGACGCTAAACGGACGGTCCGGGTCCGGAAGCGCCAAGATGGGCGCGTGAAGGAGACTCTCCTTAACAGCCTTGAAGGCTTCGTCGTGAACGACATCCCAGCACCAAGGTGCATCCTTCTTAAGGAGATTGGACAATGGCCGAGCCATATCAGCGTAGTTTTCGCTGTACTTGTGCAAGTAATTGGCTAATCCAAGCCACTTACGCAAGTCTTTCGGGTTCGATGGAACCGGCCAGTCCACAATGGCCTTAACCTTGGCAGGATCTGCCCTAAGGCCTCGCTTCCCAATGAAGCATCCGAGGAAAGGAATTTCCTCCGCGCCAAAGACGCATTTATCCAAGTTGGCGTACAACTTATTCGTGCGCATGCACTCGAGCACCGCTCGCAAATGGTCAAGGTGGTTCTCCACATCAGACCTCCCGTGCTCCGCACGACTATGGACGAAGATGTCGTCGAAGTACGTCTGAGCGTACGCCCGATGGGGCCTAAACAACTGCGTCACCAGTCGATTGAACGTCGCAGGCGCGTTCGACAGCCCTTGGGGCATCACCAACCACTCCCAGAGCATACCGCTCGGAGTACTCACAGCCGTGAGGGGTACATCGCTAGCTCTCATGAGCAACTGATAATACCCGTCGACCAAGTCGAGTGCACTGTACAACGTACATCCCACCATGTTGTTCTGCAGAACATCCTTTCGAGGAATCGGCGTCTGCGCCGGAATGGTGGCTGCATTCAGCTTATTAAAAGCATGCACTATGCGCCACTTGCCATTAGGCTTTCTGACACAGAACGTGGGTGTCGAGTGCGGAGACGCACCAAGCCGGCTTCGTGCTTAGCACGGAAGAACGCGTCGATGACGTCACATTGCTCCCTTGGTAAGGGCCACTGCCGTGTTACGCAGTATTTGGTTCCAGGAACCAAGTCAATCTCATGACGTACGCCTCGATCCGGAGGCAACCCTGACGGCGGGTCCTTCGACACCACATCGTGGTATTCCTTGATCAAAGGATAAAACGGATCCGAGGGATCCTTGAGGATCGAAGATCCACTCCTAGCGCTCAGCGCTCGCTTCGTGTCCTCAAGGACAGCTTCGTCCACGACGGACGAGGAGTTCAACTCCTCCTCGGGTCGTATCATGACCACCTCGGCAAGCTCGCCGGCCTTTAAGGCCTCGCCAAACTCGGCGACGGACATCTCGTCCAGCTCTAACAGAGCATCAACCGACGGGAGTCGCTCGAGACTTATGTCTCCGTCGACATCCCCTGTCACTCCATTCACGAGTGTGTACAACTGCTCACTGCAGTCGCGTGGAGCCTCACCGCTCAACACGCTGGACACCTCGTCCGACGTCATAGACGTCACAGACGCTCTGCGTCTCTTCCTCCTCTCCCTCCTCGCCCGCGCACGGCCGGATGAGGGCTGCAGGGCGACATCACCGTCGCGCTGCCTAGGTGCCAACGCACTATGGCTCCTCGGAGAGGGAACAGTGTCATTCGAGACACTCAGCGGCGGGTCAGCGACCCTACGAGCACCGCTCAACGGAGTACGTGCCGTTCCACAATGGTCCTTATGACACAGCGGCGGGTCAGCGACCCTACAAGTACCGCTCAACGGTTTACGTGCCGTTCCACGTTTGTCCATAGGACACAGCGGCGGGTCAGCGACCCTACAAACACCGCTCGGCGGATAACGCGCCACCCCGCGCACGCCCTGTGAGTCACACTCACGGCAAATAGCAACTTCGTTGCTCACTAACTCTGACATACCAATGTCCAGCACCATGACCGATTCGGTCTCGTGCTCGCGCCAATAGCGCTTCTGTCTCCGAGCAGAGGTGGGTTCATGACTCGCCAATGCTCCACTAGGAGACGGGCGCGTAGCGCCCAACGTCTTCGACTTCCAGTCGATCCATGGCTCGTGGCTCTCGAGCCACGCCATGCCAAGGATGAGGTCATACCTCTCATCCAGGTCTAAGACCAAGCAGCGTTCCACGCTATCGAAGTCCAAGAACTTCACGTTCAGGTCAATAGAGACCTTCGACACCGTCACTAGTGTCCCCGTCGCAAGACGGACAGAGATCTTATCTCTTCGAGGCTCCTTCAGAGCCTCCACATACGGTTTAAAACCGTCAACAGTGGAGCGCCGGACATAGTTGCCGGACGCTCCCGAGTCTATCAAGACTCGCCACGGCTTGTCGAAGCCCTTCACGTTCGCTTGAACGACTAACAAGCCGGGCTTGCACTCACTACGTGAGTAAGAGAGCTTAGCTCTCTGCGGGGCTGAGTCCCGTTCTCTCCTGCCTCCCAGAGGCCCAACAGAACTCAGTTCCTCCCCAGTAGGGCGCCCCGCGCCTACTGGGTTCAGTCGTTTCCCCGCGACGACCCTGGTTGAGGGTTCGAAGCGGTGCTTCGGCTCGATGGAGCCTGGGCCTTGTTGCGCAACGGCCACTAGGCCTCAAGTGGCGGGTGCTTCCGCACGTGTAGCATCGACGGATGCTGTAGCGCTGCTCAGCAGCATAGAGGTCAGCCTCGTCTTCAGCATGGCTGAGGTCCATCGGTTCAGGACCGCTCGAAGAGCTCGCGCTACCAGCGCTCGAACCATGCCTCGCAGCCTGGAAGTTATAGTCGGCATTCAATGCCACGTTCACGGCCTCCTCGAATGAGGCAGGGTGAACACGAAAAACTTCCGTTCGGGCAGCGCCCGTGCGCAGGCCCTCCATAAACACGGTCACTGCGACCGCCTCGGGGATAGGGCTCGACGCCATACCGACGATCAGAGTTCTCAACTCTTGGACATAGTCCATCAACTCCTTTTTACCCTGGCGGGTAGCAAGGAACTTCGACCGTATACGGTACGCCTGGTTAGGCGGCGCGAATACGCGCACTAGTTGCTGTTTCAGCTGATCCCAGGTCGGGAAAGCAGCGTCCACAGACGTGCCGCACGTTAGTGCCCATTCTTTAGCTCGGCCACCGAGCTTCGAGATCGCCAGCGCTACGCGCTGTTGCTCAGTCTGGAGCAGGGCCGATCCCATGGCCATCTCGACCTCTCGGGTCCAGAGAAGGAGGTTCTCCCCTTCCTTCCCCTCGAAGGTCTTCACGCTCAACATGAGCGGTTTCGGTCTATTAGACCACTCGTGCGTCGACGACGCGGCCGCGGACGATGCGGCGGACGCCGTTGCGCTCACGCGCTCTTGTACATGCTCTAAGAGCGCCTTCTCGTAGCTTGCAAAAGCCTCCAGTCTGGCGGACACCGCCTCTGGCCCTTGCGAAGCAAGATGAGCAATGCCCTCGGGGCCCAACAGAGACATAAGCTTTTTAAGCGTCTCTTGCTGGCCAGGCGGCAAGCTCGCGAACACAGCGTGTTCCATCCTCTCAGAGGGATCAGTCAAAAGACTCAGTCGCAGGATTGACTACAAGTGCTACCAAGTGCAGCGGGGCTGCCGTAGCTTAGCGTCAGAGGAAGACGGTTAACTCAACGAGTTATGGATTAACACACACCTTATTAAGGGTTAATAGGCCTTAATATCCGAAGGCACCTACTAACTACGACCTTAATAAAAGGACTTTACTCTTAGTGTTCCAAATCCAAACTGTTTATTTATCTTTTATTGCGGCTAGCCGCCTAGGGGGTAAATGTATGTGTTAAACTATCTAACATAGTAAAACCAAGTAAAATCCTACTTCAAATGCATAACGTGTGGCTCTCAGCCACACACACTCCCTCGAGTGTCCGTACATCAAATATGTACCTTACACAAAGTGTATCCATGTGTGGAACACACCAGGTGTAACCCGTGTAACCCCGTTACACTGAGCCTCGAATGATGGCTCCAGACACTTTCGCATGCTGCGTTGTTAAACCAGAGCGCTGCGAGATGGATGCGGGGTGACTGAGCCTCGAATGATGGCTCCAGACACTTTCACCCGCTGCGTTGTTAATGTTCACATTGCAGATTGCAGGTTGACCGATGGAGACAGCTCCTCGTCGACAGCGCCCGGCTGCCGAGACACCGATCGAGCGGGAAGCGCGCCTACAAAAGGAGCGATTGAAACGCGCGGAGAAGCGTGCGAAGGAGACCCCCGCCGCGCGGGAATCGCGCCTTGCAGAAGAACGTCGGAAGAAAGCAAGAAAACGCGCGGAGGAGACTCCTCTAGCGCGCGCAGAACGTCTCGAGAAGGATCGAGTGAGGAGGGCGACAGTGAGAGCTGGGCACAGTCAAGCAGCTCGAGAAATACTTCTCGCGGAGAGGCGGGCTGGCGACAGGGTTCGTCGGAGTTGCCAGCGTCTCGAAACCGGTGTTGCAGTTAGCGTTTCTATCGAGGATCTGGGAGCTCGAACTTTGAGTTGTGGAACTTTTTCGCGCGCGGAAATTGCATTTATGGCCTCATCTCAGCGGTATACCGCTGATCCGCGCCTTGCGCTTGCATATTACTATTGCTGCGGTGTTGATCCGGCGGGATTTGTGTTTGGTGACGAACAACTTAGCGACGGCGATGGGGACGTTACGCGAGAGCGCCTAATGAATATATTTGATGATTATCCTAAGGCTGATGATTTGTCGGCGTGCCAGAGTCTCGCGGATGAAGGCGAGTCAGAGTCGACTGATATATGGGCTTGTGCCTCGTGTGGGCGAGTGTTACTACACAATAAGAACGGCGAAAAGGTTTTTTTCTCAACTTTGCGGGAAATGCAGAATTTTGCGTGAGGTGATGCGGATCGTAGGAGTTTGTTTGCTAGTTGTTCCGAAGCTTCCGTGCGCAAATACCGTCAGGTTTTCTTTGCTGGCGACCAAGTCTATTATTTGATACCGGAGTTAGTCCGCGATATAGAATCGATCCCTCTTTGCGTGTCGTGTCAAGAAGATCCATCGAAGAATCCGTTTAGCGTTGCAAGTGGCCATGATTACGGTCGTGTTGGTGAACTACCGGAGCTGACTCAGATTGCACTGGACTGCATTGCCGCAGTGCGATGTTTTGGGATGGACACTTCCCTAACAGCAAAGCATTCCAGTGGCCATACTATCTGTTTTCCCTCGGACGGGCCGTCCAAGGTTGCCGCTTTCTTGCCTCGAGTTGAACCTGATTGTATGCCCCGCGTAACATTTGTTGGGCCCAAAGAAGAGTGGCGGGTTAAAAAAAATAATACCGGGCCCTTTATTCAATCCCGGTCGATTCTGTCTATGAATGGCTCCGTGTGCTTGGCGAAATGAACAATATTTTCCGGGAAGAGCAAATTCAGATCGACAACAGTGAACAACGCCGTCGCCAGCTGATAGATCTCGAGAACTCAATTGACGATAGTGTTCATGTGACTGACTCAGGGGATGTTAACGCGGTGTGCGACTTAGAAACGTCGGAGCGCTTTGGGTCCGATATACATGTTTGTCGTGGTACATGTACGCAAGAAAGCCATTCACATGGGCAGGATGTGGTTGTTCAACAATCGGCGGTGCTTCCCGCTCGAGCTGAGTCTGTTTCTGTTGCACACGGGATTGTTGACGCGTTGTTAGATGCAATGCCCGCGGAAACCCAGCCGGGCATGGACAATGTCTCTCCTGTCGTGCCGATCAAACGGGGTTGTTTGCCTATGGTGGAGTGGCACGAAAACGCCAAAATGCTTGCTGGTGTCTTTCCTGATCTGTTTTTAACGGGGTCGGGCCCGCTTCCCTCCGGGCCAATGCCTCGAGCGTTAGTTGACCACTTTATGCACTACTGGGATGGACGATTCGAGAAATCAACCCGATTTCTAGCACTGTTTTTTAATCAGATGCAGCGGCACACCGCTGTAAGAAACGCCGCTCGAGTTGGGGCAACGCGGGGCAGTACGCTGAAATCCTTTGGCAAACTTGCAAGCACACCGGAGTTTAAGGAGGCTCTACAGCTTGCGAAGGACCAGCCGGACAGTTCTCACGCGAATAAGTTGAACGCGGTTCTCCTCCGTTTGTTGCCATTGGTTGGGGGGACAGTCCCGTTTTCTCCGTACGAGCGAGCAGCGACCCGGCCAAAGCTTGGGGCGATGCGGTACAAGTATGGTATCGGGCAACACTGGGTGACGATTGCTCCGCCCGAGCATGATGACCTCTTATTACACCGGACTGCTCAGTTACGACACAAAAAAAGTTTTAATGACGCGTCTTCACCGTTTACGCTGAAGGCATGCGGTGTTTCGGACCTGCCGCTCGATCTACAAAAAAGTGCCCGCACGCGTTTAAAGATTTCTAATACGTATCCCGCGTTGGCAGCTCAAGGTTTTGAGCGTAAAGTCCGCGTGTTCGCTCAGGCGTTACTGCGGTGCGGCGAAAGCTCGTCTACGAGAGTCAGCCGTAATTACTTAGAGCGCAAACAGGGCGTGTATGGCCGTGTAGCTGGCTTTAATGCTGTTGTCGAGCCTCAGGTTGACGGCCGATTACATCTTCATGCAATTATTTACGGAGCGGCGGTAAATCCTGCGCTGTTGACAAGAGCGGCGGCATGTCCTGCGTTGTGGCCATCCGTGAGGCGCTGGTTGGACGCAGTATCATGTACTGCGATCTCGAAAGAAGCTTATGCTTGGCGCGAAGAATGGCCCCGAGATCATGATGGCAAGATGCCACGAGCGTTCGACATTCCCGCACCTGATGTAGCTTCCGATTACGTTGGAATTATCAATGCGGCCGAACAACGAGTGCTATCAACAAATGTTCACACTCACTCTCGAACATGCCGCAAAGGAATGCGTGGGAAGTTCGTGTGCCGGCTAGCCCGCCCCGCTGGTGTTCATGGAGAAGAGAGCAAACCGCTCGTTATAAAACTAGCGGCCACGAGCCACTTAGGGAAGCGGAAGCGTGCTGAATTTGTCGTTGCTGATGTTACCGATGTGTCAAAAGCTATTGACGCTCCAATGGACTACAGCAATAAACGGGTGCTACCCGAGCACACGAATGGGGCAGTCGTTTGGGAGCAGCACCGAGACTTAAAGGATGAATTGTTTGTAGAGACCAACCTCTCGCTTGCGTGTTTTACCAAGTCGCATACAAACTCGGCGATTATTAATGGTATTGCTGCGGGTGATATGGTGGAAGAGTATCAGCACGCATACATGACCAAGGAGAAGGGGGGTCTAAAGAGCAGTGCGACGATGATGTTGACTGCAATACGTGATGTGGAAAAGTATCCTAGCACTGCGGACGACAGCAGTACGCTCGAACGGCAAGCAAAGTACTTGGCTAGTCGTACTTTAAATGCGCTTACTGGCGCAACTGAGTGGTCTCACCAGCTCGTGGCTTATGCTCTCGCAGGCTACCGCTCTTATTTTTCGAGTGTATACGTTTCCCCCGGAGCTTACTTCCTATGTCGAAGATAATTTAGATGAGGTTGTTACTGGTGTTGAGCTTGAAGAGGATACTAGGTTACCTAGTGAGGAAGGCGAGAAAATACAAGAGGATGGCGATATGTCCACAATCCAAGCACGTTTAGAACAACTGATCAGCGCTTCAATGGACGAGCGCCAGATGGGATCCACTCACGGGGGTCATCACCGGAAAACAGGAGCTAAAATGTACACAGTGGACAAGGAGGTGGTATTCGTTTCACAGGCAGCATCGTATCGCCACCGGGGCGAACACTTCGCGGAATATTCGCCATTATAATTTGAAATGATCGTAGATATCTTGCCGAGGCAGAAAATGGATATAGCGTTGAGCAGTACTCGGCGAGGTCGGCCCAAAAGACGGGGTTTTGATCTCTCACCTTCGCACCCGTTGAGCCCGGGATTCCGAGGTTTTATCCGAACTAAATTCAGAACTCCGATGCTTGGTGGAGCTCCGCTACCGTCGTTAAAAAAGGATGGCCGCCCCCCTGATTCTTTGGGGAAATACTTGGTGCGCTTGATGGCTGTGTGGGGACTAGACAACGGTAGGCCGATTTATTCGTTAAATGGCGACGGGTTGTTGAGCCTCTGCGCAAGTTGGAACCGAATTGGTGCTAGTTTGGTTAACCGTATGCGATACCGTGTCGTGGAGAATATTTTGCAAAAGGGCTACAGAAATCCGCGCAACGAAAAGGCCTGCTCAGAGTGGAGAAGTCGTAATGCAGACTTTTGGGCTGACACGGCTGTGGCATCTGGCCACATTTCCCCACAGAGCGGGCGTATATCTTGCGACTATGGGTCTGACACCGAGGCTAGTGGTTCTCTCTCACCCGAAGACCTTTTGGAATTGACTGTGGCCGCGGCAGCAAAAGATACAAAGGCGGTTTAGACTGCCAGGGTAATGCGTTCAACATTTTGGGCGTTAATTCCAAGTGGGGAGAAGTGGGCTCGAGCTGTCCACGCTACTAGTGATGATCCAATTTTTAACCGACTGGACGATTTTCCAAGTTTAGCTCTTATAGCAAAGAACGTTCACGCGATGCTGTCTCCTGAGCAAAATAAATATGGTTCTTCTCGCCCTGTTGGAGCAAACACAGAGAACGGCTCAGCTTCAGGTGGTCTCGGCACTGGTGTTTCAGACTGCACCGAAAGGATGACATGTTCCCCTGATCAGCGCGAGGTTTTTGATCGAATTATCGGCTCGGTTGAACGGATGGGCAAACTTCGGCAGACGCTTACTTTACTCATGGTGGCGGAGGAACGGGAAAATCGAGGTTGATGAGAATGATTACGCTTGTCTTACGACAGCACGGGATTGACACCGTTAATACTTGTCCTACCGGTGTTGGGGCTTGCCATCTTGTCAATGGAAAGACATTTCATTCCGCTTTTAAGACGTTCCGGAAAGGGAATCTTAACGCCAACGACCTCGAATTGTTGCGGTTAACCTTTACTGAAAAGGTTGGGATGATCGTAATCGATGAAGCCTCCATGTTTTGTGCCGAGTTTCTAGTCCTGCTCGATCAACGCCTCTGGGCAATCTACAACAGTGATCAAGTGTTTGGTGGGCGATCTATCTTGTTGGTACGTTGCTTGTTTTGTGGTTGCCGGACGCCTTTCTTAGCTCTGATACGGTGCATGTGATTTGCATAGGTTGGCGACTTTTTACAGCTTGAAGTCACCGGGGGCACTCCGTTGTGTAAGGTCTTGTATATGACCACTACCTCCGATGTGTTGTTGTCGGCGAGGATTTTATTCGTCTCTTTAGTGTTTATTTTCTCGAGACTCAACATCGAGCAGCTGCTTGCGCAGCTCAGCAGTCGAACCTATCCGCCTGTCGCGCGCTGCCTAATTTCTATCCTTCGGGACAAAGGTGGACCGAAGAAGATGCATCGTTTCGGCCCATGACAGATGCCGTAGTCGCCACTTTAACGAATGAGTTAACAGCTCAAGATGTCGAGAATGATCACGACTGGATGGACAATCTCACTATACCCGTCACAAGCAACACTGACAAGGCGATTTTGACGTCTTGCACGGCTCAACTTTTTGCAAAGAGGCAACAGCAAACACTTTTTCGTTGGAGAAGGCAGCTTCGGCAGGAATTACCTAAAACCCTGGAGAAGCTGGTGTACGATGAGGACGCAAATCCTGAATTATTTGCATATTTTGTTGTTGGTGCTCCCGCGAATGTGCTCGATAATAATAGCGGGAACGTTGGATGGGGGGGGGGGGGGGTCGCAAATGGAACGTCGTGTATTCTTCATTCTTTGGCCTGGGACGACGAAGCGAAACGCAGGATTGTGTCTGCGCTCGTTGAAGATGTTCGCCGGCGCGGTAAGGCTATCGTCGATCTACCATTCCCGCCCGACTTTATCAATGTTCAACTGATTGATACTAACGAAGATGGTGTACTCGCTGAGCAATGGCCCCCCGAGAATAATCTGGAAACGCGATGGCTACACCATTCTGATGGTAGTCGGAAAATGCAAGGTTAGTGTAGTGATCCCAATTGGCGTCATGAGTTTAAAGGGAAGAAACCATAGCGTTCGTCTCGGAGCTGGCGTTTTGGAGAATCCGCGCGAAGTAGGGTACATCCAACACGCGGTGGATCTCGCGTTCGTAATGACGGTGTGGAAAGCGCAAGGGTCGACCCTAAAGCGCGTTATGCTCTGTTTAGAACCGGCTCGGTCTCGCGCTCCGAAGTGGGGCTTTGAGCATTTGTATGTTGGTATGTCTAGAGTTACATCGCTCGGTTCGTTGCGGTGTTTCCCTCTATCAGGAGGTTTTCGGAGGTTTCGGATATTAAAGTTGCGGCCCAATATCTACACCACAAAATGGAGGATGGATACTAGGCGTGGCAGGGTTAGCCGATGATACCGTTGTTGGTTTAATCCATAAAAATGTGTTAGCGTTGCGTGATTGCTTTGTTTTACAGTAATGTATACGCAATTATATCGAGCGTCGGCGTATCAATGCCCTCGACAGAAACCAACGAGGTAATCGATTGTCGCGTTTCTTTTAGATTATGCCAAAAACAAAAAAAAAGAAGCGAGCTAGAAAGATTAAGGAGCTGTGGGCGTAACTAGTAGCGCTTTGCACTTGGAGCACAGGCAAGGTTTCAAATAGTAGTCATTCCCGTAGTCAAACGTGATCTCTTCTCCTTGATAGATGCTTCTGGTCGCTGCGATTCCGATTCGATACTCTCCAAGTACAACCCACTCCTCGGCTTGGCAGTTAGGCTCGCAGCTATGATTAAAGAGTCTTGACTCGTTGCCGTATCTCGAGGCATCAATATACTGTCCTAAGGCATACTCCATCATGTAGAGAGGAGGTTTAGCGATCTTCCGCTGCTGCAGTTCTTCTGCCGTGATAATTTCGTCCACGTACTCCCTTACAATTGATCCTCTGCTAATAGGCTCTGCCGCGAAGGCACCAAGACCTTTTCCGAAAGTTTCTCGGACTTGGAGTTTGGCAGGGTTCGCGGCGTACTGTGTCCAATTTCTATTGCTACACAGGTTAAGCGCGCATGTATTTTGATCACATTCGATTCGGCCCCGTCGGTTGCGACATCTCTCAAGACAGTCGACGGCGCAACCGCACCGCTTTGGAGGCGTCGAGGGTTGCTGCAGGTCGCCTATATTCTCCGAAATTGTTACGTAGTCCTTCCCCACGCACTCAACCCTGATCGCGGTCGTATCGATATTAACGGTCCGGAAAACCTCGTCCAGTGTCAACTGCTTCATTACTTTAATCTCTGATCGTTTGCTCCCGTGCTTCTGTCGAAGGGATCGATAATGGCTGGTGGGGGTGCCTTCAATAAGACGTTTGGCTTAGTCTTCCGTACCCTTTTCTCTTCGGTTTCCGAGAATGGCGCGTTACAATATCTTATCCACTGATTCTTCGCTTGTATGCAAATACATCAGTCTGGTATTAGATTCTCTCAATCAACGTGCTTGATTAACTACCATGCCGTCGTGCTTAGAGGTTCATTTCGGCTATAGATACGTTCGTGCCCAATGACGACAAGCAACGCCAGTTACGGTTCGAATTCAGCTCCATGTATGGTTGTGTTTTGTTTTTGCGTCAATGCTAACAAATTTTGTGCAGGAGCTCCTCGGTTGGCGACCCTCCTTCAATCGGTGGAGGCTTTATTCTCTCGTGTTGATCGCCTTGCTGGTCTTGATGGTCCCCGTGAGCTTACCAGTTCGTTAATCGACTATACTCAGTCGTGGACTCTTGAAACAGCAACCTTCCACGTTTTCCCTCACCTGTTTTACAGGTTAGTGCGGGGTGCTGGCCCTGCTATTTACATCGAAGCAAAATGCGATGCGTTTCATGCTTTCGCTGCAGAAAACGGGGAACTCTCGGCGATGCAGACTCTCGATGGGTACTTTCCAGGCCTCGTCATTAACGAAGCAGCTAAAGTGGCAGCTTCTACTGGCCGCGCTGACATACTAAGATGGCTCTACAACCGCGTCGGCCTTGTTTGTTGGCATCCAGCATCACTGCGCTTGCAGCGAGTAGCGGTGTCCTCGAGGCCGTTCAATTTCTCGAATGGTCCTTCCCTTTAAGGGAACCGAGCAAATATATCACATCCTTGCAGCGCTCGCGAAGCAGAAAAGTCACCCGATTCTTTTGGAAGCGCCTGATGCGCATTGATTTCGATCGGTTTGTCGTAGGAGAAATTGCGTCCTCGGTCTCGTTGGACCTCGCGCGGTGGATGATTCGCGTTTCGAGCCCGATGTCAATTGTTTTATCCGTTGACGTTGCTGTTCAGCACGGAGATTTGGCGCTTCTGGAATGGGTGAATGACCAAGGAGCAATCGCAACGACGGCTGCGATGGATCACGCCGCTACTTATGGATATTTTGATACCCTGAAATGGCTTCACTTTAACCGTCGGGAGGGTTGTACCACTGCCGCTATGGACGGCGCTGCTGGTCATGGTCATTTTGCTATCGTCGCGTGGCTGCACAACCACAGGACAGAAGGTTGCATTCTTCCTTGCCGCAATCAAAGGGCATTTACATATATGTAAGTGGCTCTTCTTGAACCGATCGGAAGGCTTTCCACCGACCACTTTTGATCACGTTTGCGGAAATGAACAACTTTTGACAGCACAGTGGCTACATACCAATCATCTTGGAGGAGGCACCGTTAATGCGATGGATTGGGCCGCTGCTCAAAACCACCTCGACGTCGTTAGGTGGCTTCACGAAACGCGCACAGAAGGGTGCACGGTGTTAGCCATGAATGCGGCTGCTTGTCACGAGCGTCTCGACGTCGTTCGTTGGCTTTCTCGTAATCGCCATGAGGGCTGCACCTCTGATGCGATCGACCACGCTTCGGGGAACGGGTTTGTTCATGTTATCCGTTGGTTGATCGACAACCGCGGGCTTGGATTTACGACTGATGCGATGGACAACGCGGCCGGGGGCGGGCATCGGTCGCTCCTTCGCTGGCTCGGGTCGCTCCCGGGGTCACCGGGGTGCTCGCCAGCAGCAATGGATAACGCCGCTAGTCGAGGCCGTCGTGAGGTCGTCGAGTGGCTACATCGCGCCGGCTTTAAAGGATGCACATCTCGCGGAATGGACGCCGCGGCGGCAAGGGGAGATCTAGACATGCTAGAGTTTTTTCGTTTAAACAGCCCCGAGCATGTGTCAAGTGCTGCATTTCGCCTTTGCGTGGCCCGCGGTGATCTGTATACCGCTAAGTGGATCGCGGAATATTTCGAACAATCCGTGGATCTTCAAATTCTTTATGGGTATGCCCCCGTTAATGGATGGTCGGTCGTCGTACTTCGTGCGGTGTTCCATTTGAGCTTTTAATTTTTTTTTGCGTTACGGCTTACTTGATGAATACAATTGACTGGTAGCTTCTGCTAAAGCCGAAATGTATTTTGCTGAAAGCCGACATTTATTTAAGAAATCCTTGTATACTGATGAAAATCGCCATATATTCACGAAAGCGGTTTGATAAAAAGTTGCACTGTCGGATCATACATCGGGCTTGGTCATGGTAGGCTACCTATCAACTGCCGCATTCTTTCCAGGAGAAGATTCCGTGTCCCGCGTCCGCCGATCGTGAAGCGAAAGATGGCAGTGCACCTTCCAATTTGAAGACCGGCACACTCAAAAAGAGCGGTGCTGGTATTTCTCCCTCAATTGACCAGAGCGACGACGATGCAATTATTGCTCCGATAGGAGTACGTGGTGTGGGGCATACTGTACCTGAAGCGAACAACCAAACGGCTCCCATGTCTTCCAGCCCCGACGCAACCGACCTTAACCCGAGCGCAAGTGAACCGACCTCTCCGTGTCTCCACCAACAGTCTGATAACAAGCCGCTAGAATTACGTGACAACCCCCCGGAAAAAGCCGTAGCGATGACCCCCGCTCTTCCTCTGAGCAAATCACATGTGGTTTCGCTAAATAGTCTCAAGCCTGCTCAGGTCACACCGTGGACAGTTGTTGCGCGCGTTTTCGCGCGGAATCCTGTTCGTCCTTGGAAGAACTTTCAGGGTGCTGGAACCTTGCTCGAACTATACCTGACGGACTCGCCGATGGTTTGTATTCGAGCGACGCTTTTTAATGAAGCTATTGAAAAATTCTCAGCGATCACTGTTCCTGGAGCGGCGTGTTACTTCTCTGGCGGTCGCGTCAGGCAAGCTTTTGCAGCCGTCAACGGCTATGTCGAGATTTCATTTGGGAAAGAATGCAAAATTAGCGTTGTGTCCAAACCATTGACAGTTCTTCCGGTCATACACTGCCTACCGCTAACCGAGTTAGCATCCGTGCAGGACACGGTAACGGCCATATTGGCGGTACATGCTGTTGGTGGGCTCAAGCGTGTTACAACGCGAAAGGGCAAATCGGTGGACAAAAGGGATTTACTTCTCGTTGATGATACTGATAAGAGCGTGGTTTGCACCAGCTTGCGCAGACTATTGGGGAGATACTTAAAGGGTCTGTGGTTCTCATTCGGCGGGGTTTGGTCACCGATTACAATAACTCAAGGTCGATCTCGATCGGAGCAGGGTCTGATATTCTTCAAGACCCGATATTCGACCGCGCGGGGGAACTACGTCAATGGTATGCTGGGCTGCCGCCGGATCACATCTTTCGCGGGCTGTCTCCTTCTCCTTGATATCAGTTAAAACTTTCAGGACGAAAGGTTACCTTTTGATAGCAGTAATGCCTTGTAACAGTTTAAACTTTCGGTGCGTAAAGAGCGACGGGGATATTGCTTCACTAAGTCTAATCTTCCGTACGACGATCAGGCTCAGTGGAGTCTTAAGGGCATTTATAATATTTCGCTTACAATACAGATTTCAAGGAGAGAGTGAGAGTGTTAAATCTACGATATTGCTCGAGACGTAAGCGGTTCAATCACGTATATCCTATCCCAGCCTTGCGTAGTCCTAGTTTGATTGTCCCTATGAAACTGTCCCAAGTCCCGACGATATGAAAGACCCCTCGCCACACGAAATAGAACTGCTAACGCGACCGATTGTGTGAAGAGTGGAGCTTGATTCGTCGCCAGTACACTTCGTGCTTCGAGCCGGACACGCAACTGATAGGTCTTCGAGTGCAACAAGACTCCATAAGATGAAATCGCTTTCGGGACGAGGTGTACAGAGACCAACCGCCCACTATGAGATGTAACAGAGAGCTGAGAAACGCTTTTTTGCTCACTGAATATTTTGGATTTTACCATGTGTTGTTAGGATCCTCCCTGGTGGTGTCCATGCATCCACATTCCCAGTCTTTATCTTTCAGTGCGACACGGTCAAGACAAATGGAGAGCGACGATGACCAGTTGCGGGCGAGCTTCTTCGATAAACAGAGCTACACTAGCAAACAAGACATCGTTCAAGCCGTGATCCGATACAACAGCACCATGAATAGACCGTTTCGCGTGATTTCAAGCGACAAGAGGTGTTACAAGGCAACATGCACGCAGGAAGGTTGCAAGTTTGTGGTGCAGTTCGCGTTTTCGCAGACGTTCCGTCCTCCCACTAAGTTCATCCGGCATTCCTGTGCGCTGTCTGAGACTACCAAGTCGTCACGCCGTGAAGCAACTGGGAAACAGATCGCATTGAACCCCATGGTGCGCGAGATGGTAGTAGCAACGGGTAGGGCATTGCGCCCTGTTGCTATTCAGCAAAAGCTGAAGATGGCTGAAATTACAGCTTCATATATGAACTGTGTGCATGCACTTCGACGCCTACATCTTGGGTTTTTCGGCAGTGACGCTGACCAGTATACGGTTCTTCCCTCTTACATCGACGAACTGAACCGTCGCGGCCACTAGTCCAGCATTGAACTCACGGGTGGAGTTTTCAAGCGTGTGTGGATTGCCTTTAGAGAGGGAATCGAAGCCTATACACCTTACCATGAGCGTGGGATGTCTATGGATGGCACCTCCCTAAAAACATCCATTGGTGGTGTCCTGTTGGTCGCGTGCTTTCGTAAAGGAAATAACGAGATTCAGATTGTTGGTATCGGCGTCGTCGCAGTAGAGAATGAAGACAACTGGGCATGGTTGTTAGCTAATCTGCTTCCACGCCTTCGGCCATCACCCGCATTCCTGATTTCAGACCGCGACAAGGGTCTGGTCAATGCAACAAAGGCAACAGCACCAGATATCCCGCACTTCTATTTCTTCCGGCACCTGATGGAAAACTTCAACAAGAAATTCAAGTCAAAGCAGTTGAAGGCGCTAGCGTGGGCAATAGCGCGTGCGCGGACAGTACTGGAGTATGACAGAGCAGTTGCTACCTTTCTGCAATGAATAAGAGCGCAACCAAGTGGCTACACGAGATAGAACGGAAAAGTGGGCTACCGCTTAAAGTCCGTGTACCCGATACAACACCCTGACTTCAAATAACGTGGAATCAGTCAACGGTGCACTGAATGGTATTCGCAGTCTTCCGATCCTGGACTGTCTTGTGGAAATTGAACGGTCTGTGGCAAGAAAGTGGATGGAGAACACACAAAAGGCGGATACCTGGGGTGGGTTGACCCGTTACGCGTCGCGCAGGGCAGACAAGGTGCTTGAAGACACCGTCAGTGTTCGATCGAAGCAAACTCCTCCACAAGCTATGTTGTGGAAATCAAGCATGGAGTCGGAAGTATTCCTCTCAAGTTTGCGCTTCAACTATGTGACAGCGGTGTAAAATGCTTGTGTGGGTACTTCGAGGACGCTGACGCTCCTTGTGTTCACGCTCTGATTGCGCTCAAGCACGCCGGTGGACTAAAGGAGATGACAAGATTCTATCGTGGTTCCTGGAAAACGTCAGTATTCCGAGAAGCCTACGTGGAGCGGGCGCGGGCTACCATCCTGCCTCTAGTGCTCAAGGATGCGCTTACTCGTGGTGAATGTATGGCTCCTGGAATTCCGAAAAAGTGGTCGCCCAAAGAAGAAGCACATTCCCTCACAGCAGGCAACAGAACATCTGAGAAAGCAAATTCGGCGGTGCGGAATATGCAAGCAAGTTGGCCACAACCGGAAGAGCTGCAGCAATCAGCCGTCCTAAACGCCCTTGCTGACCAGCATTTGCATGATGCACGTAGAGGTTTTTCTCCCAAATTGGGTTTTCCTTGCTAAAAGAAATACACAAAACTGTTTGGTATATTAGTTTTATTTTGTAAGTATTTGGTATATTATTTTTATTTTTCGAATGTATTGGTATATATTTTGTATTATCCCATAATATTATAAATTAATATTATGAATTTATTGTGCGGAATAATTCATAATACAGATACCGCTGAGATTCTCAGTGAGAAAGTGGAATGGCGTTACCGCAACCATAATTTCGACTTCTACGGAAAATATCGTGCAAATCTTGAAGTTTGTATAGTTTTCTTCGTGCAGTCTGCACGACATATTCCGTGAATGCAAAAATGGTAGGTATACAAAGCTGAAGGTAAAACTGCATAATGCAATCATTCACATGAATTCGTCGTGCATTTTGCACGGAGCTTTTTTACTTCAATCAAAACAATTAGAAACGAAGTGAACAGCTAATCACTGTTTGGTAGTGATTTAACATCTTTTTTCAGTGTCTCAAAGGCTCTGGTGGACTTTGAGCAGTATAACACTGGCAGGTATTTGGATTCTGCGAAATGACACTGATAGGAGATGCGAGAGAGAAAAGGTGTCTATTAACGATTAACTAGTAGATCCCTGAAAAGTTTCCGAGCCAAGTTTGCAGTCGTGGTTCTTGTGTTCGCTTTCGTTTTGGCAACGTAATGCTAACTTGCTCTCGAATTGGAATCAGGGCGAAAACCTCTAATACTTGCCGCATATAAAAGCCTCTCTCCCTTGTTTCCGCGAATTTCCGGTCGAATGTTGTTGATGCTCGTAGCTGGCGTAGTGCCATGTACCATAATATGGTCTTATGAAAAATAAGCTGCAGCGACTACTATATTATAGTAGTCGCTGCAGCTTATTTTTCAACCTTTGCTCACCTCTTCCAGGAAAGATGTTCCAACCTTCGTTCCCTGTCTTTAGTAGACGCCGTTACAAAGGGTAGGTGACTCTTTATATCAATTAACACAAATGAAAGACCAAAGATATCGTCTTTTTTGTTTGACTCCAGCAATGCGTAGGCCACCACTCTGTACATCGAAAACAAAAAGGGCTCCTTGCCCCACGAAGGTGCTCGTTGCTACTTGGGCAGCTTGTGCCGCTGTGTGATGGAGCCCTTTAAAAATGTTTTATCTGGCCGTCAAAGTCAGCCGATCGGGGAAATTTAGTCGTAGAGTATGAGTACACTAGCGCAGAGAGGGCATCGCCAAATTTGAATCTTCCAGATACACCAAGCTGCTCCATTGAAAGTAAGATAGCGCATACAGTCCTTAGTCGTTAGCACCGTAAGATTGATAGGACTGGTCAGGGGCGTTTAGTCGAACCACTGAGCTATCGCGTCTGCGTTGATCTGGTGTACATGTAGTCAAAGTAATTGTCCTGAAAAAAGAATCTCACGATGGCTTTCATCTGTATGGTCATAAAGCCACAAAGCGAGTTAGCGCGCGCAGATACACGTACTTGGTAGCACGGGCTGCAGTATTCCCCTCGTCTCGAGCATCTAGAGCTTCCATCGTGACTGTTTACTATTAGAATAGTTAGAATAATTTCTAACTCAATAGATATAATTTCTAAATTACTCTTCGTGCATAATGCACGACGAATTCTATTTATCTACACATGACAACACAAAAAAGTGCAACCTTATTGGTTATAGCAACCTTTCGGCAACCTTAAATTACTTAAAGCAACCTGAAAAACATATGGAATTACCCTAACCTCGTTTGAGGATGGATGTCATGACCTTCAAATCGCTGAAATCACAGGGCGTGGTTGCACAATGTCTTGAATCTCCTTAGCATTTAAAGCACCTGGGCCCATGACACTGCCCTGCAACAAATCTTGTTCGGGTGGAATACGTATCAACCATTCACACAGAACACAGGGAGTAAACACAAGACATGAAATTGGATATTTCTTATTTACCCTCTTCATCCCCTCTTTGGCTTAAGGTCGCTGTAACCACTCCGGAGAAAGTGGCGAGTCTTCAACTATTACCTGCTAGTGTTATTATTGCATACAGAAAATGCGGTATTAGAGGTCGATTATTGAAGTGCACTACATGTACATGTACATCAAATTAGTATGTCCTGCATGACTTTTATTCCCGCCGTGAAGGAGCCTCGTTCTCCTTGTCACAACCAAAAACTACTCCAGTTTTCCTAAAGCAGTTTCGAATCACTGTCGCGTCCATGCCTTCCCACGCCCCTTTAACCCACTGCATCGCTTGTAGCTGGTCCACGTAGTAAATACTTCGCCCGGCTGGTGCTTCCTCAGGCAGGCTTGGCTCAGCCCTGTTCACTGCTAACCCCATGTGTTTTGCATTATACCTACATTTTAAGGTTGCAATGATACAGTACCAGCGTCCACCGGCTGGTTCTCAATGTCGTTAAGGGCTCGGCGTGCCTTTACTGTGATGAGCTTGCCAGGCAAATTCTGAGCCTCACGCATCAACAAAGCGCCCTAGCTCGTCCTCTAGCTGAGTTCACCGAACGTACAACTTCTGCCCCTTGGCAGCGGTGGCGTGGACGTACTTGTGCTTGATAGTCTCCGCAATCTTTATGATTCTGCGAACTGTGGTTTCTCTGGGGGCGTCGGCGAGTTGGAATTCCCGTTGAGCCCACACTGCCAGCTTCGCGCGCGACAGCATCAGCTCGTTCTCGTGCTGCAACACAATGGCGTACATATCTGGGGAATAGTGATCTATTTCCCCTAGGAGGTCCTCGCCATGGGTGGTCCTGGAGCTTACATAGCTGCTGGAAGTTAATTTTGTAAGGATGTCAGTCACTAATTTGTGTACAGCACACAAATGCAACTTGCTCCAGAATGTTGGTCAACGAATGATCCAGAACAGTTGAAGGCTTTACAACGTAGGAAGCTTAGCACTAGGAGTAAGTTTGAGCTACAGAAGAATTCTCACTTTCCAAATTACACAGCTGAAGGCAAAACTACATCGAGTAACGGGTTCTACCTACTTTTAGGTTATGAGCCCAAAGACGCTGGGGCCGAATGACATCCTTCAGGAGGATAACTACTTCGTATAGGAGTTTAATGCGCGCATGACGTCGGCACGCAAGGACTTACTCGACCACGCACTGGCAGCAAAGCCAGAGTAGGCGATGGCGCGGGAAACCGACTAGTGGAAAGTCGCCGATTTATAGGCTTTGGCTGTTCTTAGCAAGCTGCTAAGTTCTAACTACCAGACGATGATACGCGAGGCTACCTCGGCGTTGGAAGTGTGGGAGACGCTGCGGGATCTCTTTGTCTGACAGACCTCCATACCCGAGTCCAGCTTCGCAGCTTCACGCCTTCCACATGTCCACAGGGGACAATCTCATGAAGCACCTGTTGAGATTTAATGATCGTTATTTGCGTCTTAGGGCTGCTGGAGACATGAACGACGAAGACGAGAAGTTAGTTGTGCTACTCGGCAGCCTGTTAGCTGAGTATGACAACATGGTGAAGATTATTTAGGCCAAGGGTTCGGTTTCACTTTTGGAGGCTAAGGAGATGCTACGCCTCGAATATGAGTCGCTGCAGCGGCGCGAGAAGCAAGAAAGTGCTTTTCGAGCTGGTATCAGTGGTACGAAGGGCCAGCGGAGACAACGACGTCACGATCGCAGAACGAGTGGCGGTCGTGGGGACCAAGATCGACAGAACAACTGGCACGGAGGCCAGAACTCGCAGTCTGGGAAAAGACAACGGAGTGACCACGGCTTCAAGGGGTGCTTCGAGTGTGACGAGATCGGTCACAGGCGCAATGATTGCCCCAAGCTGAAGAAAGATGATGACGATAGTGAATTTGTGTTCTCTGTGTCAGCCACTACACGGAGAAGTGAGTGGCTTCTGGACAGTGGGGTCAGTTTGCACATTACGAACACAATGGCGAGTACAGGGACTAAACGGGAAATAGAACATTACGGTAGCGAGTGGACAGTCGCTTCCTGCTCAAGGCGTCGGTGCAGTACGTTTCCGTGTAAATGGGCGTTTGATCAAGATTACGGATGTTTTGTATGTCCCTCGGTTAGATCGCAAGTTATTATCAATTCCAACTCTCGCCGCAAAGAACGTGGAAGTATCGTTTTGTGCAAGTGGATGTACGATCCGATTTGGCGGGGAAACATTGGTTCTGGTACCGAAGATTGGTAAGCTCTACGCGTGGGATGTTCAAGCCCAACATGCTGCTGTATATGAAGAGACGGCCGCAGCAATGATGGCAAGACCTGCGGACGCAGCCTTGTGGCACGCGCGGCTGGGGCACGTGACCAGCAGCGCCTGGACGCCATTTGGAAGGCTGTCGAGGGTGTTTCTGCTCTCCTCCAGGACAATCGCGGGCTTTGTGATGGATGTGCACAAGGGAAGATTACGGTGAGTCCATTTGCAAGATAAAGTTCCAGCCGAGTGAAGATCCGAGCCCCTCTTGAGGTTATTCACAGCGACGTAATGAGGCCAATGCAGACGCGGACAAAAGGGGGAGCGCGGTTTGTTGTAACTTTTGGCGATGATTTCTCTCGGTATCTGCACGTGTATCTCCTCAACTCCCAAGGCGGAGGTGTTTCAACACTTTGTCCGTTTCAAACAATTGGCTGATACACAGCTTCAGCGGAAGGTCAAGTGCATCCGGACGGATAACGGAGGGGAGTACACGTCCAAACAGTTTACAAGCTTCTGCTTCAACCAAGGGATTGTGCACCAGACAACAGCACCCTATAGTCCTAAACAGAATGGACTAGCGAAGCGAATGAATCGCACCATCGTGGAAATGGCGCGATCGATGTTGCACCATATGCAACTCAAAACTTGCTGGTGGGGTGAAGCGGTAGTGACCGCGACGTACATCATCAATCGCATCCCCAACAGTGCGAGGCCAGCAAGTACTCCATTTGATAATTAGTTTGGCGTTAAGCCATGGTTGGACCATTTTCGAGTTTTTGGCGCTCAAGGTTACGTGCACATTTACCAGTCGAAGCGATCCAAGTGGGACCGCAAAGCACATAGCTGTATTTCCCTCATTTACGCCGATGCCTCGAAGGCGTATCGGGTCTGGGATCTCGAGGACGAAAGACTAGTGGTATCACGCACGATAGTACTGGACGAGCGACCGCCTAGCGCGTACAGAAGCCATCAGTGCAGCACTGAAGCTCCTAACATGGTCAACTACAACTGGGATGAATGCTCTCATTCACCGATATCTCCACCTGTACCTCGAGATAGTGATGATCCCGCTGATATGGAGATGGACTGTGATGGAACGCCTGCGGGGCCTATGCAAGCGGACAGCGAGGGGAGAATCGGGCGTTAACACTGAGTGACCGAGCAAAGTGAGTGTGCGCCTGTGCTGGCAACTCAAGATCAGTCACAGTTTTTTTTTTTTTTTTTTTGGGGGGGGGGGGGGGGGGGAACGATATGACGATGCCACCGGATCAACCTTTACTGGGTAACCGCTCGAATTTGGGCTGCTTGGTACAGCGGCAGTCGAACTCAGTTGCGAGTTTTCATCATCCGAGGTCTCCGGGCAAGCAACTTGTAGTGCGGAGCCATCCAGGAAATTTGACTACGGAACGACAGCAACTTCAATCGAATGGCTCTTCATCCCAAGAAGCACTGCTACTTCCTGGACGGAGTTGTGGACCACGTCATGATGACCAAGATGACAGCTACCTGGCCCCTGGCCTGCATGAACTGGTCAACAGTGACGTACAAGAACTACCGGCGCTCCCCCCACCTACTGATCCTGAGACGAGTCCGACGAGCCTGACCCAAATCGTCCACGACTGGGAAGTTATGAAATCGCTCTCGCCACTGCTGAAGGTGTTCCTACTTCCTATGCTGAAGCTATTCGCTCGTCGGATGCCGACAAATGGAGGGAAGCAGTTTGCGCTGAAATCCGCTCACATGTCAGAAATCACACTTGGGATCTCGTACGTAGATCACATGAAGCGAAGGTGATCGGATGTAAAATGTGTATTAGCTCTTAAACGCGATGAGCACGGCAATATCGTTCGTTACGAGGCGCGTCCGGCTGCTCTGGGATTTTTGCAGACCTACGGAATTGACTACAGGGATACATACTCTCCGATCGCTAGTCTGAACACTGTTCGTGGGTTTCTCGCAGTGTGCTGTTCGAGAAACTACGTGGTAAAGCAGTACGACATCGAAACGGCTTTCTTGAACGGAGACCTAGAAGAACTTTACATGGCCGTACCGTCCGGGATCAAGACCAGCGATGACATGGTGTGTCGTCTACGACGCAGTTTATATGGGCTGAAGCAAGCCGCAGCTGTCCGGTACAAGAAGATCCGCGAGAAATTTTTGAGTATGGTATTCCAGTAGTGTGGTGCTGACGTTTGCCTGTTCGTGAAGGAGAGCGGAGAAGATGGACCTGTTCTCATTGCTTTCTACGTGGACGACCTCTTAATCGGATGTAAAAGCGATGCAATCGCCGAAGAAGTCACGACGAAACTGGCCGAGCACTTCACCGACACTTGGCGACGCGCGATTCAATCTGGGGATCCAGGTGCACTATGATCGCGGCAATGAAATACTTCTTCTCAGCCAAGAACAATTTTGTTAGCGGATGATTACCAAGTTCGGGCAACACGAAACCTATCCAATGCGAAACCCCTGCATTCCTGGTCAAGATTTGCGTCCTGATGGCAACAGCAGTGACAACAAGTCGAACGCTCCGTACCGTGAGTTAACAGGTTTGTTATGTTACGTGGCAAATGCTACGCTCCCTGACATTTGCGTGGCAGTAAACGAGCTTTCTCGCTACGTGGCAGACCCCCAAGCACTCCATTGGCGCGCTGCAGTGTGGGTCCTGCGCAATCGGAAGGCCACACCACGCTTCAGTATCAGATACTCACGAACGACATCGAAAGGGTACACCATTGCGACGTACACAGATGTAAACTGTTGTAATCTTGAGACTCGTCGCTCCACGTCTGGCGTCCTCATCTTGATGGCTGGGGGACCGGTGATTTTCAGGAGCAAACGACAGCAGACGGTAGCTCTATCGTCTGCAGAAGCTGAATATATGGCGCTATATGGCGCTCTCACTTGCCGTCCAAGAAGTACTTTGGCTGCGTCACTTACTGAAGGAGATGAACGTGAAGGTGATTGGCGCAACGACCATCTACATTGACAACAAGTCAGCGATCAGCATCGCGAAGAACACCGGCTATTCACCGCGAGCGAAACACATCGACATATGTTACCATTTTGTGCGCGACCACATCAACAAGGGAGACGTCGCACTGGAGTACATACCGTCGGCCTTGCAGATGACCGACCACTTGACGAAGCCACTTCCTACGCCGCAGTTCACGCGTCTTCTCGACCGGTGACTGAGCCAATTGAAAGTGAGTGTTAGGATGCGAGTCACTAAATTGTGCACAGCACAGAAAGGCAACTTGCTCCAGAATATTGGTCAACGAATGATCTAGAACAGTTGAAGGCTCTAGAACGTAGGAAGCGTAGCACTAGGAGTAAGTTTGAGCTACAGAAGAATTCTCACTTTCCAAATTACACAGGTGAAGAGAAAACTACATCGGGTAACGAGTCCTACCTACTTTTAATTTTCGGCTATGGCTCAGGTTTTGACATTCAAAACGGTCAACAGATCCCCTCTTCGAGGAGATAAGGAGATGTGCACTCTTGTTTATCGCTTTACTCAATGTATCCAATGATCACATCCGCTATTTTCTCAGCGGTATCTGTAGAAGTTTATTATGTGCGGAATTAGGGAAAAAGTGGAAGTGAGGGATGATCAGTTGTGTTGGATCAACTATCGGCCAACCAAAACTCTGAGGTGGTAGATGCTCAAAATGTTAGTCGTCCTCAACGCATTCATGCTTTGTCCAGGTATTAACTATTTATTGAACTTAGTTAGCAATCCTGCGTATCCGCTGCTACTTAGAAGTTCTTCATCTTCAAACTTGCATGCATCATCGCCCATCAAAGCTGTACTCAAGCAACTGGTACATCTCTTGGTGCGTCGCTACTTACACAGGGCCAGAACAGACGACAAATGAACACAACGCAGTTATCACCGTCAGTCTGCATGAGCTCTGTCACTGTGGAAGCATTGAACTTCTTTTCCCCTGTAGCCTTTTCATTGATCTCGCTTGCCATCGCTTCTAAAAGCTTCTTATTCTTTTTGCCACCCATACTGCCGTACATCTTGATCTGTTTGGTTACTTTGTCAATCTCTAAGCATCCCCAGTGAACGCCACCTAAGTTTACGGGCAACATTACGTATGCATGGCGACACACTCGGCTATCTACTCTATCATATTGGCAGGAAGCGAGACACTTTGCCCGAGTTCTGAGGAAGCGCGATCGCTCCGCAATTCCTGTAGCGTATCTAAAACACCGCAAAAGCTATCACTTTGTTGTCATTCAACTGTGCCGATCCTCGGAAACAAAACCGACTTGTGCATGCCAAACGAAACCCGAATCCACGCAGCTGAGTATAGGACCCAAGCTTCCAAAAACTAGAGGAACACGATCCTAGCTGGAACAGGGTTTTCTATAGCCGTTTTAACGCAACTTCAATAATGGACTCGACCAGGCGAAACCGAACTCTATCAGAAGCGAAATCACCATCCTTACGCCATTTTACCACCTTTCTGTTGCCCTTGTTCTTAACTTAGAAGATAACAATGAAGGGTCCATTTTACGTAAACGTGGCTTAATGGTTTGCAGTCTTGAGACGACGTCACAGGCATCGCTATCTCTCAGAAGAGCGTGGATTTACATCTCTCCGTTGTACGCTTTGATTGCAATCGTCGCGTTTTGCTTCTGTTCGGCACGGTTTGGCTTTGGCTCCCCGACACGTCTAACACCTCAAGACAACTTGATCTTAGGACCATAACCATTGTCATTACCACACAGAGCTTCCGTTTCCTACTAGGACTGCGTTTTAACAGGGTGGTTCATTTAATGGTGTTGTCGATAGGAGTGAGAACATTGGGTTCCTTGTGTCTCCGCATGGGAACTACCGGTAATTTCGTCGGGTGTCTCCGCATTTTTTTCAGACCCATCGTCGTTGTGGTCACCGTCGTTTTTGGTACGGTCGCCAACCTGTGCATCCATCACTCGTCCTTGACACAAAATAGTACCACCACTGTTCTAGATGAGCCATCGCTGCGTTGAAACCACTGGTCAAGTTCACCACTCATTCGTCCAAAAGCCTGCAGGGTGCGTCGAAACTTCTCCGCTTCATTGAGACCCGAAGCGTTTGTAGATACGCTGGCCTTATATACGTTAGCGATGAATGGCTTTTCTACCTCCACCAGTTGTCCTAGTACACGACGGCTTGCCCAATCCACCTGCACAAGTTCTAACAACATATCATAACCATTGTTAGTATATACCTGGTTGAAACCTGGAAATACCTGGATGCAGTGCCGGAGGATGGGATGATCAGCGGGTTACCCCACATCTTTATCTACAACATAGCATCATAGCATGTCGACATGGAAGCTCCATCGTCATGGAGAACTCGCAATCACACGCCAGTTCATTTTCTCAAGATGGCACTCCTGCCCTTCGCACTGTACATTGATTGCGGTGCAGTTGTCCATAAACGAGTAGTCGTCTGCTGCGGCAGGGTCTGTCTCGACGTCGTACTGTGTTTTGATTGCTGTGGCTACCCAATGCGTTGTCACCCCCAACACCACGTTCATCTGCTCCGGATAAAGGCGTCCCACAAAGTGCGAGGCATCTCGACCTTCGACTTGTACTTTTCTTCCTTGTGGCACAAGTAGTCCAGAAGAACCTTCCGGCTTGCTCGCATCGTGAACTGACCTTTTAGCTGCCTTTTGAGTTTGCCGAAAAGACGTTCGACTCAGTTGTTCGTGTTATTTCCAAAGTGAGACAAGCAGGACTGTGCAGTACACCGACGGACAGAATGCAACCGGCACTTTCCCGCACGCGCAAGATCGGTCAGTTGATCACAGCCTTTTTTTAGCAGTAACGATTTAGCTGGCGTTTTGGCAAAGATAACGACAATTGGATTTAGCACTGAAGTTGGTATTAAGTGCTTTATTGAATGCGCTGGTACCGGTGGCAGCTTCAATATACTCCTACGTTGCTATAGTACGTTTTATCGTAGGTAGTGGTTTATCGGACGACTGACCTCTTTTAGATAGTATCTTGCCTGGCGGTGCGTCAAAGTAAATTCCAGTTTCATCACAGTTAATAACGTCGCTTGCAGCATAGCTGTCATTCTTTTCCCTAAATAGCATAGCGCACTTGTCTCGTACTTCTACGAAGTCCTCCAGTTTTCTTACATGTATTTAAAAGCAAAATAAACAAGTAAGATCAATTGAATACAATTTACAAGCCCATTTACTACCTTCAAACCGTGCGGGAGGTTCGGCGAATGGAACATGCGAGCGTCCGCGTTTGCGAGAAGATTGGCCATGCAGCATCCCTCTATTATAGTTGGCCGAGCAGCGGGAGCACAAGCGAGAGTGTGGACCACACTGGATAATATTGAGTTGATGGTAAACAGTAGTTAAATACTTCTACTAAGTACATTAGTTAATACACCGCGAATCGAGCTACTGAGTACTGCAGTAGGTTTCAGCTTTGCATCCTCCTACTACCACCAGTAGTTTGGAAAAAAGTGCCAGTACTGCACAGCCCTGGAGACAAGTTCACACGACACGCCATTACCAACCATTCGAATTCTTGTGAAAGTAATCGTAAAGCTCTGTGCGACCGTCTCAACAAGTTAGATGTTTGAACTCACCACAATGCGGCGCGTTTGCCTCTATAGTTCGATGTGGTATAGTCCACAATGCGGCGCGTTTGTCTCTATAGTTCGAGAGTAGGTCATGTTCGTAATAGTGACCTTCATTTGTGTCAGAACGTTGGCATCGTACGGTCCAATCTTCGTAGACTTTCGTATAATAATGTGAAGCCACTTGATCACGAGTACAACACATGAGCCTCCGGGGGCTTCTTGCGAATGACACCAACTTCGCGCATATCTTCATCCACGACAAAAATTCGTTCAAATCGCCAGTGTTCATGAGCTTGCTTAAAGTGATCTAAGCGCTTCCCCATTGATAAATGTTGTTGCCGATCACATAGTATCCTAAAGGGAGTTCAGATATAGCTGCGCTGAGTTGTCATTTTGTAGCTATCCGACACTCTTCCTGGGACATCAAAGCGATAGCCTCTGAATTGACAAAACGCGTCACACATCGCTTGGGCATTTATTCCATGCGTGAGATAATGCCCCGAAAAAAACGCGACACCTCTGGAACTTCTTGTGGACTTGGTGCGCGTATTTCGCAAAGCCAACTATCCACACAACCGACGCATCCGGTTTAAATATTGTTTCTACTGGTTGCTTTAAATTGATCAGTAGCAGTCTGTATTTCATGAGGATTGAAGACCTGTGGACTGATTTTGTAGTTTGGGTAAGCTCAGATAGCATTCATGATCTCAATACTTACGGAATAAAACTCTGAAGAGCTTACACCTGGAAACGCGCGAATGGCGTTGTGAGACCCGCCTGCTAACCGTGATAGTGTCATCTGTATCATGTTCACTGAAGTTATTGGATCCGTGCCAGTCCGGCTTTGAGATTTGACATGGTCTCGTTGAATAGGTGGAGTAATATCCGTCGACAAACCGTCAAATGCATTCACCTCATTCTGAAGTATCGACGGAATGCGCCCTCTTGTAATTAGCGCTCGCTGTGGGGAACCCTGTATAGACGTTTCCTCGAAATGACTCCTAGCCTTATTCTTCGCAGCGACGACAGCAATTTATACCGATGTGAGGGGTTTGACATTCATGCTCGTATTAAAACGAAATGCTTTGTGATCTATAACGATCCCTGGTAGGATGCTAGTCTAATAATCGGATAACCAGACCACAGGAAAAACGACAAATGTCATTTTAATAGCCAATCAAATTCGAATTTGTCGGGTCATGACCGCACGATGATCCCGTTAGGAATGCCCCTCAGCTTTGGTTAGTTTCGAAGCGGATCACGAATTCCGATTGCGACCTTTACTTCATTAGTTCTACAGTGTACTAACGTACTTATTTACATGTTTGCGTAGATGATTCTAGAAATGGTGAAAATATATTTATCGTGTACAATTATGCGGTTTTGAAACTTAATGTATGTAGTGCGCCGGGTCTATACACAAACTGCCTACCTTGACGAACCCTATCTATTTACATACCCAGTTCCAAAATCATACTACTTTGCAGATGCGCATTACTTTGTTGGACTCGAAGGACAAACTACTCCTCGGTCTTGCACTGCGCGTGTGAGTCTGGAGGTACTGGAAGTGTTTGCAGGTGGCATGCGCCGCAAACATCCCCCAAGGATCTCCGCAACGACTACGGGTGGTAAAGACGCAGAAATTGGAACGGTTTGGCGCAATTGCCTTCGTGCTTCTTCCCAAGATCACCTGTTACAACTCCTAAACTACCAGCCAAGCTGAACTAGCAGTTCAAGATGTATCGCAATGTTTCCGCTGCGGATATTCACCAAGACGCCGGACTGGCGAAAACGCTTATAACGTATTGCCTACCGCAGCGCCCAACATCATACAGAAGGTCACCAAGAATGCTTTTGCTCGATGTGGGGGCTGGATTGGGAAATGTTGCGGCCCAGTTTGCTATCCGGCGAATTTCAGCCAGTATCTAGAAATCGAGAAGGGAGATGAGGTTGCTGTTGCTGACTTAAGGTGTGCGCGGTCCAATGTAAGAAACCTTCAGAAATTGAGCAAGATTCGTGTGTTAATTGGGGGCGTGTTGGACGTACAATTGGCGTCGTGCCCTCCATTTCAAGACGCATCCATAATCTATCTCAAAGGCTTGAAGTTAGACGAAGTCAGAAAGCTTGCTGTACGCGAAGGGCCCAGCCGTATACGTCGACTGATAGTTTTAACGTCGCTGTATTGCCCGCCGACGAGGTACTTGCCGGAGTCCGTTTGCGCTAGATGAAAGCTCCAAGATACTATGTACGGTCAGGGTAGCTGGAAATGCCAGCTAGCCCCATCCATATGTACATATATGTATGCAGAAGCTAGTAACCAAACATTTTTACGACGATAAAAACCAATGAACTCAAATCAATATAGTGGCGATGAATGGCGCTAGATCGCTGGATGGACACCCAGGCGACAACTCAGAATCTCTTCGACACTAAGGGTCCGGTTGAGGAGCGCAATCGACCGCGAGGTCCGGATTATCAAACCGGATCCTCGCATTACACTTCCGCTACCTCTAAACCCGATCCGAACTATTCTCTTAGACCTCGACGGATGTCGTTAGGTCCGGTGGGGATTGGTCAATCTCCCAGCAAGATCTGGTTCCATTGAGTGCTGACTCGTGAACCCCGTGCCCGTGATCTCTATACACATGCACGACAATGAACATCGGATTGTTGCAGTACCACCAGCTTCAAGTTGCGGAACTTGCTGACCGTCACCGTCACCTCGTGCTGGTTTACGCGGGGCAGGAATGTGGTCAGTACTTGAGCCTTGGGAAGTTGTTGCACGCGTTGATGTGTCGTACTCTGCCAAAATTGAGCGCGATCGGCAACTTCTTCTCTTCGACCAGAGTCACCAGCGCCAGCAGCGCTAATTACGTTGCGTTCGGCAGTTCTCTTCTCGTTCGTATACTCGAAGATAATAGGCACGCTGGACATGAAGTACTCGTGCTTCATGATGTCGATCTGCCTCTCCAGCAGCGCACGCTCGCCAACAGGTGCGACAGCTTAAATAAATCTAACGCCGGACCGATGAAACACACAGGCGACCAGTCTACGCGAAGTGCCAAGCGGAAGCACTTGTGATATCGTGAGAGTGACGGCGTGTTCGTGGCCGGGATCCCCAGTCACTGGCTGGTGACAGGCCTCCTCGGGTTCAAACGGGATGTTGGTCATCACGATGTACTTGAGCCCCGAGAGACGAAAGGCCGTGCTCACGTACTTCTCGGGGTCGTGCTGCTTGTGCCAGTTCTGGATCACAGCCAGGTCGCGTTTCACCACGAAGTGGAATTGGCCCACCAAGTGCAGCGGCGTCAGCACACCGCGACAGGTCTCCGGTACAGGTGCACGAACAAGTACGGCCAGATGAGAGCAGCCTGTTCCTTACGTTGAACGCTTCCACCTGCATATACAGGAACTCGGCCTCGAGGTAGTGGTATGTCAACAGATCGTTGATCCTCCACAGAATAACCTTGCCGTGGCTTGGAGGGAATAGGTGCGTCTGCGCGTCGATGATCTGGTAGCTGTCGACGGCCTCGCACACGATGGTTGCGACTTCCAAGGTACTCGTACAACTACAAGTGAAAGTTTGATACCTTTGGCGTACAACAGATCCAGGAACTAGCATCTGCGTCACTAACGGCGACGCATGCTGCTGCCACATCTCCGCTCGAGCCGTTAGCGTTAACATCAGACGCGAATGACAGCGACGCGAATGACAGCGAACCCGACGCACTGGTATCTGCATCACCACATATCGTGTTCGTTGCAGCTGCGATTGTTCTGTGGTTGTAGTAGCTCGCGATGAATTCGACGCGAGTGGGTTCCCACACCTGGCTTCCTGACTCCCGACTGATGGAGGGGGTACTCCGCTTGCTGTGGGTGGGGGTGTGGGGTGTGTGTGTGTGGGGGGGGGGGGGGGGAGAAGGGAGAGTGGGCGACCTGGGCAAGCTATCCAGACGTTTTGCGCTTCTCCTGTTGATCTCAGCAGTCCTTGATCGTCAGAGGGGCCAATATACTTCCCAGCTCTGGAATAGGTAGGACGCTTGATATAAGAAGAACTCCCTCTCTTGTTGAGTGTTAACTCACTTGTTCACTAGATGGCAAAGTAGACACTGATATGCAATTCCTAAACCTCTCTTCAAGCCTCGACGCCTCTCTGCCACACGTTGCCGAACTGGCTCCACAATCGTGCTTAACCTTGACGGTACCTTGATCGCCTTGATTGCCACAACGCCGTGATCAACAAATCATGTACCAAATTATGGTAGCTTGATATTCCCTGGGGATCGCGCTTGTTGTGCTCGAATGACTGCACCATGCTTCTCTAGATCATCCGCGATCTCGAGCCCCGTGATCACCTAGTGGTTCGGAATGATTGCGCCACACACTGGTGATCGCGCTCGAAATGATTGAACCACGAAATAGTCTCGCGATCTCGCCGGACTGTATCACATAAGTGGTACCTGACACTGAGGTACCATATCGTGATCGCGGACCTTGGGTGCTACAATTCATATTCCGCGATCTCAACCCGGTCTTTCTCGTCAAACAAGATTACCACTTCACCACACTTCCACTGGTCGCACCGGCATCCAGTGTCACAGAACATCCCACAGAAAAGTCGTCACTGCTGCCGCTGCGCATTGACACAGAGCCACCGCTGGATGTGGTACCATTCCCGCCGACCACACTCACGGAACCCGACGTGCTGCCACTCGAGTGTTCACTACTCATCGTCACGCCCCGAATGCGCCTTCAGATAAAGTACCATTTGTCACATACACAAACCCGCATGTGCTCGGAAAACTGTAACCCACTACAACAAATGGACGAAGTTTACCCGTCCGTCCGAAACGCAAAACGGTGATCGCTATAAGGCATATGATTGGCTGAAACTGATTTTTGTGGTTTACCTCAGTTATGTAAACTACTATAGACCTATCATCGGGACTACGCTCAGAAATACTTAAAATACAACTATCGCTCAATAACCTTCAGGTTTTCTGTGATTGGCCAAAACACCGTCACTGCCAAGCGAAGCGAAGGCGGCCCCAGTTAGCTGTCTTGCGGGCCGCTAAGCCCGCTACCGGGGCGGGGCAAAGGTATATATATACCTGCTGGGTATAACTGTAAAAATATTCGATGGGTTGCTAATGGTAGAATACATGTAATGTAGCGTATATATACCACTGTATACTTGAGTATACTGTGTACAATCTGTTTTTAATTGAGATAATATTATTTATAATCACGGGAAGGAGAATATCCAGGCTTCAGGAGTGATAATTGCAAAGATAATAAAGGGTTAACGCTTTAGCTACCAGGGCATTTACGGGTCCACTGAGCCCTCTAACGATCTCCATCCTATCGCCCCTATTGGTCAATCTTCTGTGGTGGAAGCGCAGGCAAGTTCGCGTCGACATAGAGGTCCCTGGGGGCCTCTACCGCGGGTAGACAGGACGCGAAGATCATGCACAACCCGCGGTACAAGTGCCATAGACGTTTTCACCGAGCGATCCGCAGCTGGAGGAGCTTGGTGAGTGGGAAGTACTCGATCAGCATCGGCAGTACGACTTCGACAGCATTGCACTTGACGCTCTCGTCAACGAGTGGAAAAAGATCATGCACGACGACACGCAGCTCGATGCTGAACCCCTCGAGAGCGTGGATATCAACAACGAAAACGAAGAGCAGCAGCTAGTCAGAGCCTACCGTACGCCGCCTCCACTCAGCAAGTTGACATATTCGGTGACGTCGAATCCGCATCGCCACGAGCAACATGCAATTTTTCAAGTATTCCCAGTGGTAGCAAGGCTGCTGGTCGTGCTTACATGAACTCATTGACCGCGCAGAGCGGCCTCCATGTCGCCACACAAGCTCGAATGACCAAAGCCTACCAAGACAGTGCCGAATTTGGTCTATTCACACTATTCTTTACCAATAGCTTTCGCAGTAGCTTGCAGTCCTGGACGTCAAACGTTCTGCTGTCTCGTGGTCAACCGAAGCTTATAGATAACGAGTTCAACGCGTACTGTGGACTAGCAATTGCTATGAGAATATGCCCACTATCAGCAATAACCGAGTACTGGCCTGACTGCCGCTTCCTTGGGCAGGATGCGTTCAAGGAGATGATGGCAAGGATAAGGATCTAGAATATTAAAGCGTCTTTACAATTCCACTCGCCTGAGGACCCAACTCACGAGAGGCTGGGAGATCCATTATGGTACAGCAGAACAATACTCGCTCATTTTCAGAAGCGCTTTGCTGAGTTTGCAGTCCCAACAGGGGTAACCATCATCGATGAGATGACAGTGTCCACCAAAGCCCAATCCAGAGCTTGAACCTATTTCTCTTTTAAGCCCGACAAATACGGCATCCGCTTCTGCGCCGTTGTCAGCTGGGATTCACTGTACGTCCACACGCTGTGGGATTGCTCATCCGGAAATTGTCAGCCGTCTACGCTAGCACAGCGATACACAACACCAGTTTCGCTCACTGATGACTGCACTGTATAATACATTGCGCCGCGACGATACTGCTCCGTTTCAAAATAATTTGGACATTTTCGTCGGGGACGTGTTTAAAAAAAGGTTGGACATTATTTATCAGTCAATACGTACTCTTTGTTGGCTTAGCTAACATTTTTACGCAATTGTTGCATTCAATTATTTTGGGTGTATGTGGCCACTTGACCTTTTTTTGACCCACGCGAGAAGGAGGACGTCGTGCGATACCTATTGTAGCTATTCAAGGACGCCAAGATTGCCCATGGTGCGCAAAATTCAGCGGTGGAGAGGTTCGGCATTAAGGAGGAAACCATTTTCCAATTCCCTATATTAAGAATGACCAGCGGCGCAAGGCAGGCGAGGATCTTTGCTCGTTGCCCTGTAACGAGAAAGCATACAGTACAGGCTGGGTGGCGAAGTACCTAAACTAAAAAAATTGGCAGACCGATTTTACTATTTTATGTGACAAAATGGTTTTATGTGATTGGATGAAATTTGATATTTTGGCAAATCAAACACAGTGAAAAGCACTGTTTTGCCGCATGGAAAGCGTCTGATTGGCGAATATATGCGGGAAACTAAGTAAAGTTGTGAATTTTGGCTCTCAAAGCAGATTTTTATTGTGAAAATTCAATACGTCAATTTGGCAAACCGGTGCCGCAAAAAACGCATACGATTTTGGTTGTTCATTAAACCACCTTATCGTACCGCTGTTTGGTTCTTTCAAAACGTAAACGGGGCCATCGGTAACATCGCTTTGAGGCCTCTCTTCTTGCGAAGATTGCGCCAAATGCAATTAAAAATGATTTCAGGGTGCAGCTACAACGACAAATGTCCAAACTATTTTGAAACGGAGTGGTATTACCGTGGATGAGAAGGCTGCCTTGCATTGTGGCTTGCCTGATAGGGCATCAGACGAAAATGCTACGTGCACCTACTGGATACCGCCTCACTGTGTCGGATAACTTCTACTCCCGACACTTAAGCGATCCTGGTGTTTACGGACGGAGATGTTCACACGACTGGAACGGTTCGACTGAACCTAATACGCAAATGGAATACATCTGCGGTAGAAGCTTCCGTTCGTCGAGTATCAGTTTCAGAACGAGGCTTCTAGGAGCTGGGAGCTGCTGTAGCCAGGCTGGAAGAAAAAAGAAACCGCCCATGACAAGGCGCAGAAGAAGCTGCTCAAAACCCGATAAACAATGTTTCAACACGAGGTGTTGATGTCAGAACGAGCAGGCTACACCGCCTTCAAGGACCGGAAAGTAGTGATATTCTACAGCAATGACTTGTATGTAACACCAACAGAACGCACATTACCGGGTAGCTCGGAGGAGGCGGTGGCCTGAACGAGCTCTGATGACTGAAGGTGGAATGCACTAAAGCACAACCCTCTTCCAGATCGTGTACTCATGTACCTCGACTTCTTTGATAAGCCACGGAGACCGCAGAGAAAGCACGTTAGCTTGCCGTTACTGTTCATCGTTAAATTGGACGTGATAGTATGCAGAGAAGTGTCAGCACCAACGACATCAGCAAGGGTTTCACGCTCTCTCGCGACAAGATTGCTGGCGTCGAAGTGCCTTTTGATTTCTCGTCATGCTGTCGCCGATCCGTCGTTTGAACTTGCACGGAGAGATCTGAGATTCTGTTGTCTTTTTAGCAGCGTGAATTGTGTGGTGTAGCGAAATCACCCAAAATGTGATTAAGGCCAGATCATGATACCACTTGCGCTCAGGCACCGACTAACGGAGGGGGTGCTCCGATGATCTGTGATCTTGTGATGAGTGTGTACCTGTCGATGGGCGGGATCTGCTCTTCCAGGTAACTTCGAAGAGGTCTTGGCGTGAAGGGTGACTGTCTTGGCGAGACGTAGGGTCGTGGGGTAGCGTGGAAGTCTTCACTCTACCGACGGGTAGTAGATCTAGATCTTGAGCGACTTGGTCGAGCTCGGGTCTAGCAACCGGACCTGGATCCGGGCTGGTCGGTTTGCCTAGTGACGAGGTGTTCCTTATCCATTCCGTTGCTTGCCGCGTCTGATAGCGGAGGCCTTAAGAGTTGAGAGTCGATAGACCTTCGAGCCAAACAATAACGTCTTTTAGATCCAATATACACTTACGGTAGATCGCTAGTGTAGGCTAAACTGGTCAATATATTATCCAGCCTTATACCTTACAGCTAGATCAACTACACTTAGCTTCTTAATAACTTTGAAGATTGATGTGCGTTCCCGTTTCCTGGAGTAGCTAGGCACTTGCGTAGATCAAGCCAAATTCGAGTCTGATTTACAATTATACTTATTCCATCCTAAGGCTTATCATCCGGATCCTCACCCCATGTAACATCTGGATCCTTGCACTTTTTACATCGATGGTCATCAACTGTTGCGCCTTTACCTAGATCTGGGATCTAGGTGGCCCGGATCCCCACCGGGATATTGGATCTGAGATCTTCACACGGATCGTGGATCTCAGATCTTCACATGGATCTTTGTTCCCGGATCTTCACAGGGATCTTGAATCCCAGATCATCGTCGGGATCCCTGATCTCCATCTGGTCTTGGATCTTGGATCTTCACAGGGATTGTGGATCTCGAATCTTCCTACGGTTCTTGGATCTTGGATCTTCACAAGGATCTTGGATCCCGGATCTTCGTTGGGATCCCGGATCTCCACCGCAGTCCTGGATCTTGGTCTTCACAAGGATCTTAGATCCCGTATTCTTCACGGGGATCTTGGATTCTGGATCTCCACCGGGGTTCCGGATCTTGGATCTGTGGTGAAGTGGGAATCTTGTTTGACGGAAAGGACGGGCTCGGAATCACTGTGCCACATTAGTGGTACATCGTCTCCGTGATCACGATGTGGTACTTCATGATCACGGTAGGAACGGTCCGACGGGATCAAGAACATGATCGTGTCCCAATCATTCCATCAAAAGTCGAGCGCGATCATCGAGGTCCGGTACAATCATTTCGATACTCCAGGGTGATCTCCAGGTCGAGATCCCGGTGATCCCCAGGGAATGGTGCAGTCGTTCGAGTACACCAAGCGCGATCTCCAGGGAAGTTCAAGGTACCATAATCATGGTACATGCCGTGGTGATCGCGGTGTGTGGTGATCGCGGTGTGTGGTGATCGCGGTGTGATCAAGGTATCGTCAAGGCTAAGTACGATTGTGGAGCCAGTTTGGTAACGTGTGGCAGAGAGGTGTTGAGGCTTGGGGGAGAGGTTTAGGGAATTGCATATCAGTGTCTAATTTGCCTTCTAGTGAACAAGAGAGTTAACACTCAACAAGAGAGGGGGTGCTTCTTATATATCAAGCGTCCTACCTATTCCAGAGCTGGGAAGTATATTGACCCCCTCTGACGACCAAGGACTGCGGAGATCTACAGAAGAAGCGCAACAGGTTGCCCACGCTCCCTTCTCCCCCCCCCCCTCAAGATCCCTGCCAGAAGGAGGCAGTCAAGCATCGTATTGGAATTATTGGCCTTTGGTGAACACACCCTAGGACCCCGTGGATCTACGCTACTCCGAGATCTACACCCTAACTGACGGCAAGTGAAGAGTTGCCACAAGCCGTCAAGCCGAAACACAAGTGCCGTCTAACACCCACTCAACCCAGATCAAGCCCGACATCTCTTCCGAGTCATCAAGAAGAGCGTAATCGTCCAACCCGACGGGTACACAAGGTGAGCAAGTCTTCAGAGCCCCCCACGGCAAGCGGAGTACCACCTCCGTCAGTCGGGAGTCCGGACGCCAAGTGTGTGAGTGCCCCCCACGTCGAATTTCCTCGCGAGCCACTACACCACAGATCTTCACGGGGACCTTAGATCTCGGATGTTTACAGAGATCTTGGATCCCGGATCTTCGTTGGGATCCTGAATCTCCACCGGAATCCTGGATCCTGGATCTTTACAAGGATCTTTGAAACCCGGATCTTCACGGGGACCCCGATTCTAACCCCAACTAATTTTAACCATGTGGCGTCTACGGCAACCGCGCCTTTCGCGGAAACCACTACACCACAAATGCATTGATCGCAGCAATGCCCAGAAGCCAGGTAAAATGGGTCGTATACAGCCGGTTCTCTCTGCGTGTATTTGGATTTTTGTCGGTCGCTCCAGCACTTCGCGAAGCACTTGACGCAGTCTGTCGAGCCTCGACCGACGATCCTGTTGCGCAAACCAGGAACCGAGTGAACAAGCCAATCATGAGCGTCGAATAGCTCACACTGCCAAGACGCTAGTTCATACAGAGATGTCTGGCCAGAGTTGATTGGGCCCGTTGGTGAAGCACACAGGGGCGAGTCCGCTGAGGCTTCCGTTTTGACTATACTGGTACAGCCGACGCAACGAGCCACGGATAGTGCGGTTCTGATGCGCATTCTGCGCCAGCTATTCTTCTATACGCAGGCCAGTCTCCTTCACAGCGCTGTCGTAGTACAGCCAGTCACACTCCAAGGGCTCGACGTAGGTCATGCTGCGATCGCCCTGAAAACCGAGTTTAAGGGAAATTTGTTTTTTTTAAGGGGACAATCACAACCCTCGGTGATCTGATTGGCTTACTACCTCAATAGTCACGGATGTGATAGGCTAAGGAAGAGGTCCTAATGGACCCGTAAAATGTGGCGGTAGTGAAAGGTTAACCCTTAGTGAGACCCCTTAGTGAGACCCCTTAGTGAGACCAGAGGTACCCATTAACTTTTCCAATCGTAGGCGTAGACAATGAATGGGATAAAGAGACCATAGGAGACATAGTAACCATAGTGGCGGTTGTAGTAGGGACAGCGTGCAATCCATGACAGTCATTTCAACTTCATTGCAATACGATTGGAGGTGGCGATTCAACATGCCGATTGAGTATCGTAACATAGATCATTCATACTACGGTTAAAGTAGCGATCGAAATCTCCGCTGCAACCGCGAATCAACACCCGCCTTAGGATTCGAAGTGATGAACGTAGTAAAAACAAGTACAAGCGCAAGCGTCTATTGAAGTCGCAGTGTTCATAGAGACTGCAGAATGTCCATATTAGCGAGCATGGCCCAGGGGGGTTAGGATGGAGAACGTTATACCGGGCATGCATAGCGGCAACACTACCACAGAGCACGCCACAGATTGGCTACGGGCAGCCAGTAGGCAATGAACGAGAAAAATGGGAACTATTTGACGCATCCTCATAATGATACATATGACGTATCTTTACCTGAAGTGGCTACACGTTAAGAATGTAAAACATGAATGTGAGCACGAATTCTACGGTGACAGGTGGTTAGTACGGGCATAACGCGAAAACCCGAAGTGTATAGTTTTGTGTAGTTATGGTGCGTCGCGAAGGAAACTCTGCGAGGTAGTGACACAAGCTCTAGAGCGAATAACACATTCGAATTAACTGAGCTGGATAGCGAGTAGCACATCGATAATAGAACGTAAATATAGTCAGCATTGTCACGTTTTCATACGGTCAGTACGTGGTGCTTTCCCGTGTTACTGCAACGGATACTTTTAAGGGGTTAATGTCAAGTGGATCTACTTCTATGAAGAGGAAGAGTCAGGGCTGCGCCACTGCTCCACCTGCTGCGCAGGTGCCTCAAGGACACGATGCTCGTGTGGTGAAGCGAGAAGGCTGGTCGTCAGCGATTGATCGAGGGAGACATGATCGAGAAGGATGTGGAGTGATTAGACGGAACCTGAGTGGGACTATCCAGATCTATTCAGATCTGATACTGAGTCGAATCAGGTACCAACTTTTGGGTACCAGGCAAGTGGATCGATATGGCGCAATCATTCAGGTACACGGCTGGCGATCCAGAAATGGATCGACAAGGGTGCCGTTATTTCGATACATTATTCCGATCGAGAAAGTGGATCGATATGGTGCAATCATTTCGGGACATTATCGTGATCGAGAATCGACAATGGTGCAATCTTTTAGGTACACTTTTGGATCGACGGCGATCGAGAATGACATGTACCGAATAATTGGTACACCGGATGAAGTTCAAGGTAGTCAGTCAGCTGCGAAGGAGATGGGCAGAGGATGGGAGGAAAGGGAACAGATAGGAAGGATCTAAGATGGTTAACAGAGAGAGAGATTTTCCTTGTAGCAAGCAAGTGGTGTTCCACAGAATTCCAAGGCTGGGAAGTATATTGGCCCCCCTTGACGAAGGACCCCAAGACGCTCAAGGACAAGACACGCAACAACACCTGGAAAGCTTGGCCAGGTCAACGCTTCTCTCTCCGCCCCCCTCAACTCCATCGCTAACAGTAGGCGGCCCAAGCATCTACATTGGAACCCATTGGCCCCCTTTGGAACAACACAAGCCCGAAGGACAACCCCCCAGAGTGGATCAAGTTTATTCAAGCTTCGACCTACTCTGTCTACCGACGATCGCGCGTAGAAGTATCCGCAAGGTCGTCACCCGATTACCCTGAGTGCCGTCCACACTCCAGCTCAACCAAGCACAACAGCGGCAGTGTAACAGGGTTACACGTACAAGTGGTTACACCACTTGTAACTCTAACAGTTGCGCTAACTGTTAGAGGTTGGAAACGGACCTCAGGCCTTGGTGTGTGGAGCACACCAATGGATACATGGGCGGGCCATATCATTGGATGGCTCGCGTGCATTTACGCATGTTATTGGTAGAAAGCGAAGCATTTCTACCAATCAGTGCTCTTAAGAGAAATCAGAATTCTGTCAACCACACATTGACAGAACCTTTAGAAACAGATAGCAAGCAGATTTAGGAGGTCCATAATTGGCTTGTGCCAAATTCAATAACAGTTCTCATTTTACGGTATTTTGCAGTTTTAATATTGTTATATTTAATTTAATTATACTTACGGACGTAAGTATAATTAATTTAAGTCTAATTAATTGCACGCTTCCTCATACACGTAAGCGCACGTGTACGCCACCTAATAGGCCTTAGTAGACCTATTACACCTGGTAGCACTTTGTAGTCCGTCCCACGACCGACTGCTGTTCGTTCGTATGGAGTCATACGAACGCGGGGTAGAGAACTCCCCCATGGATGAGGGGTCCACGGGGACCCCACACCAGTCCGTGACGCGCACGGACTGCCCCCACCTCTCGGATCCAGAGTGGGAGGCGCTCCAACGACTCTCACGAGTCATTGGTGAGGCAGCGGTAGCGGCGATGCTTCGCACGCTATCGCCGACAGAGCAACATGGTGTTGCTCTGGGGTACATTGTTAAGGAGCAACGAGATGTTGCTGCCTCGGTGGCTTCCCCGAAGCCACGCGTGGAGTCGTTGAAACTCCACGTGAGTACCTATGCAGGGAAGGAGGACGAGACCCTCCTTCGTTGGCTTGTCGAACTCGACACAGCCGTTGCGGCTCGACGTATCGTCGATCCGATGTCGAAGGTCGCGTTCGCCATGTCATGTTTGGGCGGACGCGCGAGGAGTTGGGCCTATGGGCGCCGACTCTCGGATCCTACGTGCTTCAGCACGTACGAAGGTTTTAAGGAGGAGCTCAAGCTCGCGTTTGAGCCCCCGAAGAACGAGTTCAGATCGAGGGCGGAGTTCCTCGATCTGCAGCAGGGCAAGGATGACGTACATTCCTATGCCCAGCGTGCTCGATACTTAGTATCGAACATAGTGGCCAACCCGGTCGACGAGGTGACCAAGGTCGTCACGTTCATGAAGGGACTGAGAGACGGTCCCGTCAAGACATACCTCTTTCGAGAGTATCCGAATACTCTCGAGGAAGCCATAAGCCTTGCGATGCAAGAGGAGTTTAGCCGGCGTCAAGCTAAACTCCATGCGAACGCGCCGAAGCCGGCGCGTCCTGTACCGAAGGCGGGAGGTCCGGAGCCTATGGACCTCTCGAGTGCTACGACTGCTGGTCAACAGCAGCGTAAGGGGTTCAAGGTACGGTGTTACAAGTGTAGTAACATCGGTCACTTTGCACGCGAATGCACAGCGAGTGTGCATCCGGGCGGGCGTTCAAAAAACGCCAAGGACCAGTAGGCGCGGGGCGTCCTACTGGTGATGCAGTCTCGCGTGTCGAACTTGGACACGCGACGATGAGGACTGCTGCCCCCAGCGAGAAGGTTTCTCGCTGCAAGTTGCAAGATGACAAGCCAAACCTTGTCATCCTGAATGTTATGTCGAAGAGAGTTAACTCTCTTCGTGCCCTTGTGGACTCGGGCGCGTCGAACAACTTTGTTCGACAGGGAAGTCTTCGAAGTATGGACTTCGAAGAGGCCGACACGCCTCGCGGCGTGTTGGAGGTGCGGTTGGCAACAGGTGCCACCGTGAGGACCGAGAAGCGCGTGGTCCGTGTGCGCTTCTCGTACAAACGAAGGACGTTTGTGGAAGATCTTATCGTCTTGGATCTAGACGATAAGTTCGACTTGGTGTTAGGCATGCCGTGGCTTGCACGGCATGACCCGGTGATCAACTGGGAGAAGCGTACGGTCGTACGCTTCAACAGTGTGAGCGCGACAGAGAGCGATGGCCCTGTCAGTGCTACGCATGCATCGGCTGATGCATGTGGCTCCCGGTTGAGGCAGCAGCGGCCGCCGCTGCCTCCGATCGCCGCCGGCGACGCTCGACGACTCAGATAGTCGTTGAGAGAAAGTGTGTGTCGGCTCAGATATCTGAGTCTGAGTCTGAGCCGAAGGGTCGCCTCAGAAATCAGGTGAATGTGAATCACCTGAGTGATGGTAACGTACCGGTATTACCGGTATTACCGGTATTACCGGTAGCCTTGGAGGTACTTCAAGCCCCCAAGGGTCGCGTCGACGATTGCGCGTCAGCCTTGATGGCTGACGAAGCCAATAGAATTCCGGTTCGAGGAACCGACGGACAGACGTCAGCTGCGATGGCTGACGTGACAGACGCGCGGCTAGTTCAAGGAACTAGCGATCGTACATCGGCTCCGGGAGTCGATGATACAAACAAAGGGCCGCTAGCTCACAAAGCTAGCGAAGACACGTCGACTGCGATAGTCGACGATGTGGAGGCTCCATCAGCTCGCGGAGTTGATGGAGGCGTGGCGGCAGTAGCCGACCACGCGGCAGGAGGTGCTGGCGGTTGCAAACGTCCAGCACCAGAACAACCTGCGTGCTCACGTGCAGGAGGACTGCACGCGATGAGCGGCACTCAAGCGGTGCTTGATAGTGCGAGTCAGCGGAGCGAGTCCGCTGACGATTGCGAAGACGACCCGCCCAAGGCAGAGCCCCTTGGACGCGGAGCACCTGGAGCGCGGCTCCAGGGAAGACTTTCGCGGCGCAAGCCATTGAAGCTGCGCGAGCCTCAGCAGGAGACTGAGGCTGGTGTTTCTGCGCGGCAGACACCGAGTGTCGAGACGCTGAACGTCTTGACACGTACTGGTACTGGATTGCAGTACCAGAGGATGCGGTTGGAGAATCCGCCGACGAGTGCGTCGGCGTTGACCGCGCTTCCAGTCATGAACTGGAAGGGCTTTGCGCGAGAGTTGTTCGATGGACGCATCGAACAAATTTGCATCCTCTCAGAGATTGAGAGGGTGGACCGCGAGGCCGAGGAGCTGAAGCAGCTCGTCGTCGATGGGATCACTGAGGGCGATGACACCCTCAGTGCGAAGACTAAGAAGCAGCGCTTCGAGGAGCAGAGTTGGGACTCGTTGAAGTCGAGTCCCTACTATGAGGTGCTGCGGGAGTACAAGGATGTACTCCCGGACGAGATTCCTTCGGAGCTTCCGAAGGACAAGGGCGTACAGCACGAGATTGATCTCGTGCCGGGCACAAAGTATTGCGTTACACGGCAGTGGCCACTGCCGCGTGAACAAGTTCAAGCGATCGACGACTTCTTCGAGAGTCGTCGTCTTGCAGGTCAAGTGCGGGAATCGAAGTCCCCGCACAGTGCCCCAACGTTCTGTGTCAAGAAGGCACAGGGCGGCTGGCGCATCGTTCATGCGTACAACAAGTTGAACGATGCGACGATACCGGCGCAGACGCCGATACCGCGAAAAGATGTGATCATCGATTCGATGGCCTTGAGCACTGTCTTCAGTGCTCTAGATCTGCGTGATGGATTCTATCAAATCCTCATGCGTGAGAGGGACATCCCTCTCACAGCGGTAAGCACTCCCAGCGGTATGCTGTGGGAGTGGCTCGTCATGCCGCAGGGACTTAAGAATGCCCCTGCGACGTTCAATAGATGTGTGACTCATCTATTGCGCTCGGTGCGCGACTTCGCACCGAGTTATTTCGACGACGTGTTCGTCCACAGCCGGGCTGTGAACGGGAAGACGGACATTGAGATGCACAAGGTGCATCTCCGGAAGCTGCTAGAGCTTATGAGGAAGCATAAGCTCTATGCGAACCTGAAGAAGTGTATCTTCGGGACGAACGAGATACCCGTGCTGGGGTGTCTCGTGGGGAAAGACGGCGTGCGCCCTGACCCAGAGAAGGTCAGAGTGATCAATGAATGGCCCACGCCATCCAATGTGAAGGAACTGAGGCAGTTCCTTGGGCTTGCCACGTACTTGTGCAAGTACGTGGAGAACTACGCGGGCAAGATTCGCCCGCTGTCACAGCTTCTTAAGAAGGAAGCTGAGTGGATTTGGACGACCGAATGCCAGGGGGCGTTCGATGCGGTCAAGCAGGGCTTGACTGAGGCTCCGATCTTGGCCGTCGCCGACCAAGATCGTCCATTCCACGTAGTGTGTGATGCATCCGATTTCGCGATCGGATGTGCATTGATGCAACACGATCACGAGGGCCGTGATCGTGTGGTCTACTACCAGTCGCGTCAGCTGAAACCAGCTGAGCGTAACTACCCTGTACATGACAAGGAGCTCCTTGCCATGAAGTATGCACTCGCAAAGTTCCGAGTGTATCTACTTGGGAGTAGACCATTCGTGGTCTACACCGACCACGCATCACTGCGTACGGCGATTAAATCGCCGCACATCTCGCAACGTATGGCGAGATGGTTGTCCTTCTTCGCGGAGTACAACTTCCGGGTCGAGTACAAACCCGGAAGACTCAACGTAGTGGCCGACGCGTTATCGCGTCGACCTGATTATGCGGAGACGGTCGACGCCAACAGTGTTGGCGTCGTGAGGACAAGTGTGCCGTCGTCAACGTTGATTGACGACGTGAAGGACGCGTATGCAAGGGATGCAGACGCGAAGGAGCTGCTGGAGTTCCTCGCAGCACCTTCCGACGAGGCACGTCGGAAGCTAACTCCTCACCTTCGAGCTCGTGTACACCGCTATCGTGTACACGAAGGGCTACTGCTGTACAGTGCAGTAGACGACAATGCGGATCGCATTGTCGTTCCGAATGATCATGATCTGCGGCTGCGGATCATGTTCGAGTACCACGATGCCCCTACGGCAGGGCATCCGGGTCGTGAGAAGACATACACTCTTCTCACGCGTGACTTCTACTGGCACCACCAGTACAAGTGGGTACGCAAGTACGTTCGTGCTTGCGAGGTTTGCCAGCGCGTGAAGCCTGCGCCGTTTACGCAGGCTCCTCTTCAATCACTTCCGACTCCGTCGGAGTGTTGGCAGTCCATGTCCATGGACTTTGTCTTCGGTCTTCCGCCCGACAACAAGCGGAGGACAGGCATCGTTGTCTTTGTGGACCGATTCAGCAAGATGGTCCATCTTGCTGCCGTCCCGGCTACTGTTACAGCCGCGCAGACTGCGCGACTGTTTGTTGACATGGTGTTCAAACACCATGGCATGCCGCTTGACATTGTGTCAGACCGTGATCCACGCTTCACAGCGCGGTTCTGGCAAGAAGTGTTTACACTTCTTGGTTCACAGTTGTCAATGTCGACTGCGGATCATCCGCAGACGGACGGCCAGACTGAACGCGTCAACCGAGTACTGGTTGACGCGCTGAAGAGCTACGCACACTCGTTCACGCATTGGAGCGAGTGTTTACCGATGGCAGAGTTTGCCATCAACAACTCGGTGCATGCCTCGACAGGGCATACACCGTTCTACGTGAATGCCATGCGGCATCCACGTTTGCCGAGCATGCTCGGCGGGGTAGCTTCCTCCTTAAGTGGGGGAGGATCTACGGTTGCGTCTGAACAACCGCAGAGGACAGCTGATGACGTACTATCAGCTGCGGTGACGCGAGCTGCGTCTCGTTCGAGCAGGAACGAGCGCGAGATGTCTGTGCCGGGCACAGACATAGGGGATGATAGCGAGCAGGCAGGGCCTGCTGCGGATGAAGGCGACGAGCTGAAAGGGTTCAGCTCGAATGCGCTAGACTTTGTCCAGCGAAGACAAGCCGTAATACGGTTTGTGCAAGATGCTATCGCAGCTTCTGTCGATCGACAGAAGCTGAACGCAGACAATGTTGGTAGGGGCAACATTAATGAATTCAAAAGGGGTTCATTGGTTTTGTTAGCTACTCAAAACCTGCCTAAACATGCAGTGTCTGATTTTGGAGCAAGTAAGCTTGCTCCAAGGTTCATCGGGCCGTTCAAAGTCCTTGAACGGCATGGTAACGCGTACCGGCTGGACATACCGTCCAGCATGAGACTCCATCCGACGTTCTACGTCGGGCGGTTGAAGCCGTACGTGCAGCACGAGTCATCTACGGGTGATGACTCGCCTGAGAGGCCTGGAAGGCCTTCTCGAGATCGCTCACGCGAGCGATCAGAGCGTTCAATCTCGTCCCGAGACCGGACGAGATGTTCGATGCAGTCTGCGCAGCCTGCGCAGCGTCAGCACGGAGGACTCGGACCTCCTGCTTCAGAGCAGCCATCTCGGCGCTCTGAGACTGCTCGAGCGCCGCAACACGATCGTGCAGGGCACGATCGCCATGGTCATAGCGTTGACCATACGGAGGGAGTGTTTCCGCCCCTCCGCCGCCGTTGCGAGACGCGACTGGGTCGATCCGCTGGATAGTTGAGCGGATCGTGGCTCATAAGAGAACGAACTCTCAAGAGGTTCGTTTTCGTATTCGTTGGAGAGGATTTCCTCCCCATCGAGACACATGGGAGCCACGGAACGTCCTGATGGAGGACGTTCCGGAAATGGTGAGGGCGTACGAAGCCCACCATAACTTGCAGGCCTAAGGCTTGCACGAGGAGTGCTGCGGTCACCCACAGCACTCGGAGCTTCACGTGACTCAAGACGAGCACGGAGCTCCTTGATGTGATCGGGTACACGGGTCGTCGTGTACCCCAGTAGATCACGGTCGGAGATACGTGTTGCCAGAGGTGGGCAACACGGACAGTGTGTGCCGAAGGGAACGGCACACAGGATCCCCGCTTCCATGCTTGCTTCATGGAGGCGTTCACACTTACCGCGCACGGTGTAAGTGTAGTAGCGATCGCGAGCATGTTTGATACGCTCGCGATAGGCTTTCGGGTCTTTGTTGAAGTTTTCAACAAAGGCGTTCCACGACTGACAAAGTGCCTGCCACTCTGGCACTTTGCTTTTGCGCGAAGTCTTCTTCGCGCTGAAGTATCGGAGCTCATGGAAGAGCCCGATGTAGTAGTCGCGTCTTTGAGTCGGGGACTCAAAGACAATGCCAACAGCGACTTCGTCGTCGGTGATACTGTTGTCGTGGTACAACAGTATCGGGTTCGGTGGTGAACTAGCACCGAACCGGTCATGGATCTCTGCCTCGGTAGGCATCCATGCGGCGCGCACTGGTGGTGGATCAGTGCGCGGAGAGATGAGCGCCCTCGACATGGGGGACGCTGAGTCATCATTGCGCGGACGCTTCGAGCTGGAAGCGTCCGAGGCCTCTTCGCGGGGGCGTCGAGACCCCTTGGGTGGGTCGAGCGTGTCTTCGGACGAAGACACGTGGGCGGGAGCCTCCTCTTCACGGAGCTCCCCATCTTCAGAATCCTCATAGTCGAGAGGATACTCGTCGGAGTCGGCAGCGAAGTCGGACTTCTTCGCTGCATGCTTCTCCTTGAGGAGAGCATGGTACTCGGAGACAGAGAGTTTACTCTCTGTCGAACGACTGGAAGCAGCAGTGCTAGTGGGCACTGCCGCTGTTGTGCTTGCTGCAGAGGCAGCAGGCGAGGCTTGCGCGTCCGCGGCTGCGGACGTGGACTTGTGCGTTGGCGAGTTCATTCGGAAATAAATTCGTGGATCCTTCCTGTAACTTGACGGCCTTGTCAAGTTATGTCGGTTAACGTATCCGGATGGGTACGTTAAGTCTTAAGGGGGTGATGGTGTAACAGGGTTACACGTACAAGTGGTTACACCACTTGTAACTCTAACAGTTGCGCTAACTGTTAGAGGTTGGAAACGGACCTCAGGCCTTGGTGTGTGGAGCACACCAATGGATACATGGGCGGGCCATATCATTGGATGGCTCGCGTGCATTTACGCATGTTATTGGTAGAAAGCGAAGCATTTCTACCAATCAGTGCTCTTAAGAGAAATCAGAATTCTGTCAACCACACATTGACAGAACCTTTAGAAACAGATAGCAAGCAGATTTAGGAGGTCCATAATTGGCTTGTGCCAAATTCAATAACAGTTCTCATTTTACGGTATTTTGCAGTTTTAATATTGTTATATTTAATTTAATTATACTTACGGACGTAAGTATAATTAATTTAAGTCTAATTAATTGCACGCTTCCTCATACACGTAAGCGCACGTGTACGCCACCTAATAGGCCTTAGTAGACCTATTACAACTTGGCCCCTTCCAGGTCACCCAGGAAGAGCGTTAACCCCGCCAGGTCAACGGGTACACAAGGTGAGAAGATCTTCAGACCCCACGGTCGATCGGAGTACCCCCTCCGTCAGTTGGCAGTCCAGCCCCTCTGTGTGTGAGTGCCCCTCGCGTCGGATTTCTTCGCGGACCACTACACCACAATGGTGCGCGTGCCCGGATCTTCTGGTGACCTTGGATATCACCGTGAGTCCAGTCAAGAAGAAGCCAAGATCAAGTTTGAGCCAGGAAGTATCGGCGCGTCGACGGAAGGTGTATCGCCGTCGTCGCATCTGAAGAGTGAAGAGTACACCGAACGTCAGAGCCCTGGGAGGAGCTCTGGCGGGGACAAGGAGGAAGGTTCAGCGATGGACCTGGAAGAAAAGCCTCACCCTCCTCCCTTGGGCCCTCCGGGCCCCCCCCCGCGGACCGCGACGCGAGTCGTAATCCGCCGGATGAAGATCCATCCGTGAAAACGGAAGGACCTTCACCCAAAACCACCACCCCCACTCCGCACTCCTCCTCGAAGAAGTCGAAGAAGGCGACGTCGAAGCCCGCGAAGATGAAGCTGAAGGCACCCGACGCGGACGAGAGTGGTGATACAAAGACTTGGACGGAAGACGAGCTGCGTGTCGTCCTCTACCGGAAGAAACTCCGCGCGTTCTTGATCGAGGACCCAGTCATGAAGATGATGAAGCCGAAGTTGATCGGCGATCTTCAAGGCCCGGTGATCAAGCCTGCCAAGCCGGTAGACCAAGCGGCGGCGATCAGCGCCCTGATGCGCATGCTGAAGGAAGTGGGAATCGTGGCCGGGAACTTCAACGCCGAGGAACTGCTCGAACTTGATCTTCCCACACTTGAAGGATCCACCAAGCACCTGGTAAGGCTGCTCAATCCGTTGGTAGGCGCCGTCATCTCGACCGCCGATCAGGGGCTGACGACGACATACTCGAGCCAGTCCGGGTCACCCCACTCCTCGTTCGCATCTGCGAAGACGTCTGCGAGGGTGTCGGAGGCAGGTTCTGATAGCTCGATCGAGCTGAGCAGGATGACGCTTGGACCAGCCGGAGCAGCCATGTTGGAAGCCAGGAAGAAAGAATCGACCCTGGCGCCGGTGTCGACCGTAGCGTCCAGCCCTGGTAGTCTTCAGTCGTTCTTCAATGCTGCGATGGATCGCTACCAGAAAGAACAAGGAGCTGCAATCGCCCGGACGCCACGTGTGCCCGATCTTCCGAAGAACATCGGCACCCAAGACGTCGACATGGAGTCGGTTGGATCCCACCATGATCTCCCAGACGAGTACGATCCAGACGACTTGAGTATCGAAGTCCCGCGCGTTAACGCTGTGTCGTCCGCCGATGCCACGTCGTCCGCTGGCACCTCTGCAGTTCCCCGAGTCAGGATCTCCGCGATCTCCGAGCTGAAGGAATTCTCCGGCAAGGATTTCGACGAGGAGAAAGCTAGAAGCTGGCTGAGCAAAGTGAAGTCCGCGTTCGCCCGAGATCAAGCAGCCGACAGCGAGAAGTGCATCGTCTTCAGCAACCTCCTAGTTGGTCCAGCGCGAAACTGGTACCAACAGTTGGGGAGAACCACCCGCTGCAAGTGGAACGACTTCCTAGGCGACTTCCGAGTCGAGTACTGTGGGCTGGGCGTGTCACTCGCGAGGCAATATTACCACGCGAGGAAGCGATCGGACGAGAAGCCTCTTGAGTATCTTCATAGGCTCACCGTATTGGGTCTGCGCGCGAAGTTGGAGATCAAGACTGGATCGGCATCCACAAAGCGGGAACATGTGGAGCATTTCATCGAGACTCTGGATGATCGCGAGTTGGCCGATCAGCTAACTCTGCTGCGTATCACTGACGGAGACTCCATTGCCGAAATTCTGCGTGCACGTCAGCGTGCCAAGGTCCGCCAAAGCAAGGCTGTCGCTGGATCGAACAAGTTCCGACAGAAGGCGCCAAGTGGTCCACCGCAAGTTCCTTCGAAGTCCATTCGCGCCGTTCGCGCAATCCGCGCTTCATATGACAGCGCTGGGTCGGGATCCGATCTGGATTCTAGTGGATCGGAAGATGATCGAGCTCCGTCGCACGTCTACTTGGCCGCTGCAGCCGATCACCGTAAACCGGAAACTCAACGCCCGAGCCGTTGGGAAGAAGGCCAGTCGCCGGCTCGCACTGATCGCGAAGATGGATCGCGCCTGGAGGAGCGTCCGCCACCGTGCTCGCACTGTGGATCCACGAGGCACTCCGATCTTGGTTGCTGGAAGCGCTTGACCTGCGAGAAGTGTGGTCGTCGTGGTCACCCTGCTGATCACTGCCTGTACGTGTGTCGAGCCTGCGGCAAGCTCCACGAAGACGGCAAATGCCCGATGGAAGAGTTTTACAACTTGATCCGCCAGTGGTACAACCCGACGCGTCACGCCGGAATGCTGCCATCCAACGCGGAGAAGATGTTAAACTAGGACGCTCGCCAGGTTTGAATCTGGTACGAGCCGAGCGTTCTAAGTTCTGTATTTTTGCATACGCTGAAAGGCAGCCGAAGGCAGGTGTCAGTGAGACGAAAACACCGATCAGCAATATACGTGGAATTCATGGAAGACACGTACCGCTACGATAGCGAGCTTGCGGAATGATGAGTTCTCCCGATCGGAAGTTGTGATGGAACTTGATTTAGCTGACGGCGAATTGCGTGGATACTGGGAGGGTCACCTGCCTGATGTGGAGCACAGAAGAACAGCGTTAGTCAGCAATGCCAGGATGTCACCCACTGATTCGGCTGGCGAGCTCTTACCTGGCGAATCACGCGGCTACTGGAAGTATCACGCTCCCGGCAAATGGTTCAAACCATTTTTTGATTTGAACCATTTGCCGGGAGCGTGACACCGGCAAGATCAACAACTCCAGAGCGACCCTGCTCCTAGATTCCGGCGCTGAAGTCTCGATCGTTAGCACCTCCTTTGCTCGTAAGGTTGGCTGCATCATTGACGAGAGTCAGAGACAAGATTGCATCGGGATCGGAGAGAATGTGTACGCAATCCTGGGACGTACCACGATCAAGATCACGCTGGCTGGTTTCTTGGTTTACTTCTTCGATGCGTGGGTTGGCGACATGGTCGGGCAAGACGTGATACTAGGCATGGATTTCATGATCCCAGCCGGCATTCGCCTTGATCTGGCCGACGGGACTATGTGCCTCCCGAACGAAGTGCGGGTACAATTGACGGGTCGCCGCCCTCCGTATGGCCGAAGCAGCCACGACATCGCACTCGACGACAGCGTTCACCTGGAAGTCGGAGAATCTGTGGAGATACCGATACAAAAGCCCCGAGCGTTAGAGCGAGAGAAGCTGTGGATCGCCCGTGGAGAAAGATGGGTACCTACCTTGGTGAAGGGCCTTGGCCGGACGCAGTACTTGAAGATCACGAACATCTGCGACAAGAAGCTGATGTTGCAGAGACTCACACAGTTGGGACTGTGGTTGGCTGAAGATCTCGTACCGCGAACGCCTGGACTCATCTCCGTGGGATCGCGTCGATGTGCTGAGTGGCAGAATCTTGCATACGAAGCCACCACTGATCAGCAGGAGGAAGCGGAACCTGAGCCGACGTACATGGGACCATTGGTGGATCGACCAACGTACGATATATCCTGAAGCGTGAAGGATCCAGACCGAAGCCCGGAGTAGCTGCTGTGGCGGTGAAATGGGCTGATCCTGTCAACTCGGAGCAAGATCGACGGGAATCGGAATCAGAGTGGATGGTCGATCAGGAGTGCAAGATCGAGAACCGATCGAACCCTGCAGATCGGGAGCCGGTCAGCCCGATGATCGACAATCCGAAGCCGATGATCGATGGCCAGCCAGTGATTGGCTCAGCGTCCGGTACCGTCGACGATCCAAAGATGGAGCCGGAGGTCGAAATCAACGGGACGCCTGAAGACGACGAAGTCTGTTACCATGAAGGGAAGGACCTGATCGCCGAAGATCTGGAGAATCAGATGGCCATTCTCCCGGAGGTAAGCGCCACTACGGAGGAAGTCAAGATCGAAGATATCCAGATCGAGGAAGCAGAAGGGAGAACGCCGGAGCAGATCGATCGATTGAGGCAGATCATCTGGAAGCGCAGGCATCTCCTGATCGGAAAAGGGAATGCTCTCCCTCCAGCTGCACGCGGCGCCGTCTGTGACATCGATGTTGGTAACGCAACCCCTGTGGCCCAGCGTGTGCGACGTGTCGCTCCGCAGTTTCGGGAGAAGTTGTCAGACTTGATCAAGGGACTGTTGTCGGCAGGAATCATCACCCATTCGACCTCACCTTGGGCATCTCCAATCGTTGTGATCATCAAGAAGAATGGGGTCGACATCCGTCTCTGCATCGACTACCGGTTGGTGAACAGCTTGACAAAGTTGATGGTGTACCCCATGCCGCTGATCAACGATCTCTTGGACGATCTGGATAAGGTCCTCTGGTATTGCTCACTGGATATGGCGAGTGGATTCTGGGTTGTCAGCATGACGGAAAGAGCCCGGTTGATCTCTGCGTTCATCACCCCTTTCGGACTCTTCGAGTGGACGCGTATGCCCTTCGGATTGAAGAACGCCCCGCAGATCTACCAGCGCTTGATCGATAACGCGTTGTACGGACATCTTCGGATCAGAGCTGATCAAGAGTCGACGAAGCTGATCGACGTGTTTGAGGACGGTGAACCTGATCCTGAGCGGAAGCCGTCGGTACTCGGAAGACGATCGTACATCGATGACATTCTGATCACTAGCTCTGACTGGGATGATCTCTGCGAGAAAGTCGAGCGGCTCCTAGACACCTGCGATCAATGGAATCTGTCAATCAGTGTGGTCAAAAGTTTCTGGGGCTACGGCAAGGTGGCGTACCTGGGACATCAAGTGTCAGCAGAAGGTCTGGAGGCAAGCCCGAAAGATCTGGAAGCACTGGGGAACTTACCCTTCCCGACTTCGCTCCGATCGATGCAGTCGTTCCTTGGGAGCTTGAACTACTACAGTCGGTTCATTGAGGACTTCTCGATCTACGCCGCGATCTTGTACGAGCTGCGCGAGGTGGATTTCCATGAATATAGGCTGCGGAGTGAGAGATCCGGGATGCATCAGACTGGGGGCGACGAGTCGCCTGAAGATGACCGGTGGGCGAGAGCGATCACCGCGTTTACCTTGCTGAAGGCCAAGATCGTGGCCACGCCGATCCTCCGACACTTCGACCCTGATCGAGGTCCTGTGGTCGTGCTGTATGCGAGCCAGTGGGCGATCTCCGCCGCGCTCATGCAGGAACATGATGGCGTGTACTGGCCAGTGACCTTCACCAGTCGTACCCTGAAGACCAATGAGCTGAACTACAGCACGGTTGACAAGGAGGTCTTGGCGCTTCTCCGAATGCTGGATGTGTGTTACACCCAATTGGTTGGCCGATCCATCAAGGTCTTGTCCAGACACTCCATGCTCGCGTGGCTGTTGAACTCGTCAGGACTTGATGGGCGATTGGGCAAGTGGGCTGCTCTGCTGCCGGGATGGACGTTGGAAATCGTGAAGTGTTCCAGAGGCGAAGACGAGATCCTGGGTGCCCTCGCGGCTAGTATCACGCCTCGATCAGAGATGGATCACGCCTTGATCGCCATCGCTCCGAGGAAGCAGCCACGCAAACTGATCATCACGCCACCACCAACGGTAGAGCCGGATGAAGACCTGTTGGTAGTCTCCTTTGATGGATCCGCGAGTGTCAAGAGGAAGGTCGGCGCGTTCAGTGCTGTGATCTGGAAGCTCCCCGAGTGGGCGGTAGTTTCTGCGGAGTCGAGATTCATGCCGGAGATCACTGTCAATGAGGCAGAATATCAGGGTCTCTTACTTGGGCTCGATCTCCTTGCGACATCAGACCGGGGGCGGATCGTGATCTGCGGTGATTCGAACTTGATCATCCGCCAGATGCGCGGTGAGATTGACTGCAAGGCGCCTAAACTCCAACTGGTGAGACAGAAAGCGATGGATCAACTGAGAGTCTGGCCGAAGCACGAATTCCTACACGTCAAGCGAGAATGGAATCAAAGTGCAGACAAGTTAGCCAACATGGCCTTACAGCAAGAGTCTGGAGAGATCGTTACCTTGGAAGTGGATCGGCAAGACTTGGCCACGCTCAATCGTCTGGACGAAATTCTGCGGTCGAAGGGAGACGGCGCTGCTGTCCGCGTGTCTGCTGTTACCCGAGCCGCGGGGCGACGACGTCAAGTGCGACCGGAAATCCTGCAAGAGTCGATCGTACAGCAGATGAGGGTTGAGCGGATCGTACAAGCTCAAGATGAAGAGGTATGGATCGTGCAACTGAAAGCTTACCTGCAAGGCAACGTGGTAGACTTGTCAGCCGAAGATGCGGAGGCCTGCGCCAAGATCGCCAACGAGTATGATCTGGACGAGAGTGGACTGCTGCTCTATTGCCCGATTGGGTCAAGATCGAATGCCGATCGAGATCCGATCGTCCGCGTGGTAGTACCTGAGACGCTCCAACAAGATTTCCTGCATCATTACCACGTCAGCCTAGAAGGAGGACACCAGGGAATCGGAAGAACGTACGAGCGAATCAGGAGACACTTCCATTGGCGTGGCCTGTTCAAGAGTGTGCAAAAGTACGTAGGTGAGTGCATCGATTGTGAGACCGGAAAAGGACGGCCTCTCATACAGGGAGAGTCGCCAGGGAACATACAAGCTACGTACCCTTTCCAGGTGATCGCGATGGATCACATCCCGTCGTTACCGAAATCGTTCAAAGGGAATACCGAGCTGCTGATCTGGATCGACTTGTTCACCGGCTACGTGATCGCTAAAGCCAGCAACTCTCGGACGGCACAAACGATCGCAGAGAACTATGAGGAATGCGTCTTCCGTCGGTTCGGTGCCAGCGAAGTCCTCCGACACGATCGAGAACCTGGATTCATGTCCGATTTCTTCCGCGCGTTCAACTGAATCGTGGGGCAAAAGCAAAGCCCCACGATGGCGTATCGACCACAGAGCAACGGGACGGCAGAACGAATGGTACAGACGCTGACGCGCTCTCTAAAGATGTATGTTGCAGATGTCGATCAGCGAGACTGGGATGAATATGCCGAACGGCTCACTTTCGCGCTCAACACAGCTCACGATCGCACGCGTGGAGATACACCATTCTACCTTGCGCACGGCTGGGATCCACGATCGACACTGGAAGCTGCCCTGCCGATCGCCATTACCGGACATCGTGATCGAGACGCCCGCCGCTGGAGAAATCACATCCAGAAGCAGTACCAGCAGGCACGCGAACATGTGAATGAGCTCCTTCGTGACGCCATCCGGAGCAGAGCTGACCGCCACAACGAGGAAGTACGCCCGCACAGGATTGAGGCTGGATCGCAGGTATGGCTGTATCTCGATCGCGTGAAGGTCGGCTATGCGAAGAAATTAGCGCACATGTGGCACGGCCCATTCCGCGTCGCAGAACTGATCGAAAACCACGCTGCTCGTCTTGAGATTGCCGGATCGGAATATAACGTATTCCCGATCGTACATCTGTCCAAACTGAAGCTGGTGAGGAACTGCCCCGATCGGCCGAAGACCCGACTTGTGGATCCGGACGCCGATCGTTTCGGTTTTGACGAAGCCTTCTTGCCAGAAGATAGCTGGGAGACCGCACTTGAGGACGACGAGTACGAGGTGGAACAGATTGTGGACGTGTGATCGGGCCGGAGAACGCGGTACGGCCGCGTGCATCGCGAGTTTCTTGTACACTGGAAGGGCTACGAGGAGCCCACGTGGGTTGACGAGGCTGACTTGAACTGCGGCGCACTGTTGCGGGAGTTCGAGAGGAAGAGGGCGAATCGCAATCGCTTTAATGCGATGCAGTCGCACGAGGAAGATGAAGGAGACTCTTCGCAGTAGTTGGGATGCTGCAAGAGGGAGAATGTGGAAAGAAAGGTATGTGGGCACGTCACATACCAGATGAGTGGTGGATATTTGTGAAAAAGAAAGGAGTGTTGTTAAATCGAAGGGGCCGTCCCCAACGATTGAGCTCAAGGGCTCTTACATGTAAAAGGAAGGATCACTCAAGGGTTAACTGCTGAAGGGATCAGCCTACCTGATCTAGTCCTGATCGCTACCGTCACTACCGGAAGCTACTGTTGGCCGGAATTTGCCATCGAGGCGCGCTACCTGTAGGCCGGGATGATCCTGAGGGTGGGTGCGAAATTGATTACGCCATGGATCGGAGGTGTCCGTGAGCGCCAAGGCCTCTAGCAAGTCGCTAGGACGCACGCGCGCCCCAAGACCAGGACACCAAGCGCTCTGCTCCGCATTTCGGCGAGGGAAGTGCAGGATGAATGGATCCAAGAAGAGATCGAGATCACAATGACCTGCGATCATTCCCTGGAGGGCGACTTCCAACACCTTCTTCCAACGAGGACCAGCTCGTGAGCGCCGCTGTTTGCGATCGTGGTTGAGGCGATCGAGATAAGGACTCGCTCTTCGCATCTCCGAGGTGAGCGTGAAGTGATGTGTCGCTTCCCACAGCGCCTGAAGGTGGTCTTGCTCGAAGGTGGTATACTGCAGGGCGAAGTCCGCGAACCATCCCGTAAGATCGAAGGAGTGGGGGACCACAGGCGTCTGTAAGGCCGTCCAAGGCTCAGCGTCATACAGAGCACTCACATTAGCCTCCGTGATCAAGTCGCGATCCCACATGGACGATCTGGGCTGAGGCAGTCGAGCTGGGAAAAGCCAAAGTGATGGACGGCTCCAATCCTTGAAAAGAGCGTCGACTGTGAGATAACGAGGACAGGAACCCGCTCGATCCAGAGTCACCGTCGTCAGGAGACCCGCTGGATGATTCACTTGAACTGGGACTAGATGGACCATTGCCACCAGCCCCCGGCTGAACATTAGCCGATCGGGCACTGTCTTGATCGGGCTGCGATCGAACGCCTCCATGATCGGATCCGTCGTCATCGCTGTTGTCTTCGTTCTTGTGTTCGGTGTCACTGTCGTCTTGAGAGTCTCCGTCGTCTTCGTCCGAGTCGATCTGGATCGGCCGGGTAGAGGGCCCCGAAGACGAACGCGGTTTCTTGCGAGGAGATGGAGAATCCGCAGACGGCGACCGACTGCGCTTACGTGGGAGCGGCCGACTGGGTGTTGATGGGTTCGACCCTGAATCGCTGGACGGACGAGTCTGCACAAGAGAGGAGAGTCCAGCTAACTGTTGGCCGATCGTGTCGCGCTCGATCAGAAGCCGATCACGTTCGGCTTCAGCCGCTTCGCGTAGTTGCCTCTCCGACGCTAGACTTGACTGGAGAGAATCGTTGTCAGCCCGTAGCTGTCGGAGGTCATCGGCGGAAGTTTGGAGGTTGGCAACCTGTTGCTCGAGTCGGGCGACCGACTGTCGAGCCGCATCCACGTGTGCCTCTGTAATCAACGGCTGATTAGTCATGATCGGAACAAGGGCATTCATGCACAATACTTACGGTAAGACTGCATCTCACTTCGAGCTCGATCTCGATCGCCCCACGCACGTCGGAGCTTGGCTTCACGATCTTGAAGGTCGAATCTGGCTTGATCTCGATCGATACAAGCCTGATCGCGCTCAGAGATGGCAAGATCCAGATGAGCATCACAGCTTACCCGAATGTTGGTTATATTCTGCTGCGCTGTGCCGAGTTGACGTTTGAGCTGCTCAACCGCCCCTTCGAGAGCATCTTGAGAAGCCGCCAGCGCGCTGTTGGAATCGTGAGCCTCGGCCAATTCGTGACGGGTTCGTTGGTGGTCGTCGATTTCACTGGCCAGCTGGGCCTGAAGTCGATCGCGTGCAGCCATCGCTTGCTGCAGGGCCTGCTGTAGATCAGCACTAGCAGCGACCGAGGAATCGAGCTCCGATCGCAATCGCTGCAACTCTTGGGAATTGACAGTGGGAGCTCGCAGCAGTGCTGCTGCTAGCTGATCGGTGAGATCGCTGATGATACGACCTTGATCGGCGATCGCGTCTTGATGCTGTTGCCGCGCAGTCTGGAGCTGACTCTCCAGGTTCGCGATCCGGATGCGATCACCTTCATGACCCGCTAAGGCGTTGACGACCTCACCAAACTGCTTCCGAGATTCGTGCAGGTCGTGGCGCACAAGATCGTAGCGATGCTGGCAAAATTGGACGAATGGCGACGCAAGCTGGGCGGCCTCGCGAAATTGGCTCTCCAGATCCGCAATACGGTGTTCAGCGGAACGCAGTTGCTGTTGGAGGACGGCATAGTCGGTTTGAAGTTGCTGAAAGGCACCCTCCCGCTCCAAGGCCGTCTCGATCGCTGCAAGACTCGATCGGATCGCTGGAACATCCAACGGGAGAGGAGTAATGTTGGCATTACCAAGTGGGATGTCCCGCCGGGCAGACCCTGCAGAAGAGGCTCGATCGGGGACCGCCGAAGCTCCAGCCTCGGCGCCGTGATGATCTGGAACAACAGAGTCGCCGGCTGATTGATTGCCCACGCGCGGCGACCCTACACCCGGGACAGGAGTGCTACTAGGAGCATTGCGAGGAGATGAAGTATTCTGGGAGTTGGTGTTCACCGGATCTGAAGAGAATGAAGTGGGTTAATACGGCCCTGAAGAGGTTCAGGAGCAAGAGAGGTACCTGCACGTTCTGGGCTACGCTGCTGCGTCGCAGGAACATCGATGTGGGCAGGTGACGCCGTCGGATGATCCGGATCTGCCGCAGGAACAGGTGGTTAACCACGCGGATACGGCCATTTACGACTGGATACGTACCAATGTTGCTCGAACTCTGACTGGGAGAAGTCGAAGACATAAGGAGGCAGCTTTGTGGGGAAAGAAGCAAAAGCGAGTGTGAGCGGATGTCCACGGCTCAACCACCGCGTAGTGTCGCCTTGGACAGGGGGCGATTGTGGTGAAGCGAGAAGGCTGGTCGTCAGCGATTGATCGAGGGAGACATGATCGAGAAGGATGTGGAGTGATTAGACGGAACCTGAGTGGGACTATCCAGATCTATTCAGATCTGATACTGAGTCGAATCAGGTACCAACTTTTGGGTACCAGGCAAGTGGATCGATATGGCGCAATCATTCAGGTACACGGCTGGCGATCCAGAAATGGATCGACAAGGGTGCCGTTATTTCGATACATTATTCCGATCGAGAAAGTGGATCGATATGGTGCAATCATTTCGGGACATTATCGTGATCGAGAATCGACAATGGTGCAATCTTTTAGGTACACTTTTGGATCGACGGCGATCGAGAATGACATGTACCGAATAATTGGTACACCGGATGAAGTTCAAGGTAGTCAGTCAGCTGCGAAGGAGATGGGCAGAGGATGGGAGGAAAGGGAACAGATAGGAAGGATCTAAGATGGTTAACAGAGAGAGAGATTTTCCTTGTAGCAAGCAAGTGGTGTTCCACAGAATTCCAAGGCTGGGAAGTATATTGGCCCCCCTTGACGAAGGACCCCAAGACGCTCAAGGACAAGACACGCAACAACACCTGGAAAGCTTGGCCAGGTCAACGCTTCTCTCTCCGCCCCCCTCAACTCCATCGCTAACAGTAGGCGGCCCAAGCATCTACATTGGAACCCATTGGCCCCCTTTGGAACAACACAAGCCCGAAGGACAACCCCCCAGAGTGGATCAAGTTTATTCAAGCTTCGACCTACTCTGTCTACCGACGATCGCGCGTAGAAGTATCCGCAAGGTCGTCACCCGATTACCCCTGAGTGCCGTCCACACTCCAGCTCAACCAAGAACAAACCACTTGGCCCCTTCCAGGTCACCCAGGAAGAGCGTTAACCCCGCCAGGTCAACGGGTACACAAGGTGAGAAGATCTTCAGACCCCACGGTCGATCGGAGTACCCCTCCGTCAGTTGGCAGTCCGGCCCCTCTGTGTGTGAGTGCCCCTCGCGTCGGATTTCTTCGCGGACCACTACACCACACTCGTGTCCAGAGCCGGACTCTACGAGGACTACTGGTTGGCAGCGGCCTACCTATTTTCTACCTAACCCTACAAATGTAGTACGCGGATTTTGTCCGGTACTCGGTAACTTGCGTAGCACGCAACAAGCAGCAGCACCAGACTTTTTCCCTTGTTGGCCTTTTCGTCCCTGCACATTACTGTGTTTACAACTATCCTTTCCTCAAGATGGTCACCACCCGAAGTAACACGAGGGCAACCATATCTCTGGTTATGAACCCAAGAAGCGGCGCTAGAAGCCCAGCAAGGAGCTCGCGAAGCTCGCGAGCGTCCGACATGTTGCAGTTGCTGTCAACCGAAGACGAGGCAGCAGCAGACGAGACAACCCTGACGTCCCATGCATCGACATCTAGAGTCGAACGTCAACTCGAAATGCTATTGGGCCAAATGGGGCCAATGAAGACCATCCTAGCTAATGAGAAGACCTCTACGAACGTACCTAATGCAGAAGCGACGCCGCTTCCCCAACGACGGATCAGTCGGGAATTTTCCGCAGCTCAAGCGCAAGTCCAACCTCAGCGAGTACTGACGCCGTACGGGCCCCGCCGTGGAGACCAGACCACCGAAGACTTTCCAGCATGGACGGCCAGCACAGGTGCACCAAGTGCATGATTGCCAGCAACCACGTGACGCCAAACGCCCGCTTGACGAACGATAACTACAAGACATGAAAAATGTGTACAATTATGGACGCTGCCTACCTGTTGAACGTACTACTGGGACCGAGCGCTTCGAGCATCAGTACAATGATCAACAACGCGGATGATTCCGCCAACGCAAACTCGTTGCCCAACAAGAACTCACTATGGCGCTGAGCTCCGACCTGCAGTCGCACTTCTCGAGCGTCATTGAGAGAGCAGATCCTGTGCTACTGTGGCGTACGCTCGCCGAACACTTTGATATCCACCCAGGCATCAACTGTGTGTTCGAGCGTGATATGTTGAACCGTCGTCTACAGCAAGACGAGCGACTAGACACATACATCAAGGATATTGACGACTTCAAGAACCAGCTTGGTCGTGCGAACCAGCAGCTGCCCGAACCTGAAGCCGCCTCCATCCTGCTTTCTAACACCGTGGGTGTGTACCCGGTGGTGGTGAATGAACACGAAGGCCGTTTAGCGAAAGGCAACTCCATCACATGGGAGCAAGCGATTGAGCGCCTTCGGCTTGCAGGCCATGAACGTCAAGAAACCAAAGGACAGTGAGGACGTGGTGGAAGTGGACGTGCCGTCCAACGAGATGTCGCATTCATTGGCGATCGTGGCAACGGTCGCAACAACGGCGGAAGACGTCGAAGCCCGAGCATCCAGGCTCGAGGTAACAACAACCGCAGCAATCGTCGCAGCCGCAGCCGTAGCTCATCGCCTCGTGGGCGGGACAAGCGGCAGAAGAGCAAGAGCTCGTCTCGTGCGAGGGATGATATTGCGAAGCGCAAGGCTAAGACGAAGTGCAACTCAAGTGGTGAGCAAGGGCATTGGAGCGGCGATCCAGAGCGCCACCAGCGTGGGGAATCAAGCAACTCCGGCAACAACAGCAGCTACAAACCACCGCGCAGGATGGTCGATGGTGTTACCGTGAAGAATATCGAGTCGATGCAGCCGACTCGTACTGAAGGATATGTACTTGCCGTACGAGGAAAGATGTGCGAACCTGTCAGCGACAAGGGCAAGGGCGTAATCGAATGGATCCTTGACATTGGTGCACAGATCGGCGTGCCAAGTGACCTCACGCTATTCACGGACCTCCACGAGGATGCGACTTCGGAGCTCGTGTTTGGTAATGAAACTACTGAGCGTGCTACCGTCGGCACGGTGCACATGATGGTGATGAACGAGCACACGAAGAAGAAAGAGGTGCGTCTTCTCGAGAGCACCTACTCCAAGTCGGTGCCGTACAACTTGGTGTCGCAGACGTACATGCAGTTCGTGTGTGGATTTAAGGTGACGGTCTCGCAAGACCAGGTGGTGACGTGGTTAACCAAGGACACGTTGAAGCTGCGCTTCGACTGCGTGCGTTCTATATACCGGATGTGGACGCCGCGTCAGTACAAGCCAGTGTTGAGCGTCAAGGCTAACCAGGATGAGAACCCTATGGCGTTGTTGCACAACCGCCTTGGGCACGTCAACATGGATACCATCAAAGCAATGGCAGGAAAGGACTATAACTTTGGCATTCAAATGCAGCAACAGAGCTTTGCCCCTTATAAGTGTATTCCCTGCCTAGAAACCAAGACCAAGCGCATGAGCTATACACGAGGACCTTATCGATCTACAAAGCCATTGGAGAAGATATGTGTCGATCTATGCGGCATTGGAGTTGACACTATATCTCATGCAAACTAGTTTCTGCTCGTGGTGGATGAAGCGACCAGATTCAAGTGGGGATTCCTCCTTGAGCACAAGGACGAAGCAGCTGCCCCCATCAAGACTCTACTTCTACGCCTGAAGGTCCAGTTTCCTAAGCTTGCGACTAAGACTCTATTTTCAGATGGAGGTGGTGAGTTCCTGAACGACGACTTAGAGAGCTATTGCAACGACTACGGCATTGCGGTGAGGTCGACCTACCCGTACTGCCCTCAAGAAAATTCCATCGTGGAGCGCGGTAACCAGACCGTAACGCACCAAGTGAGGTCTTAACTACTCAAGCGTTCAAGGGCAAGAAAGTCCGCATGAGGCACTACATCGATAACGTCGAGACCTCAGCACGTTGCGTACGTGGTGCACGCGCATATTCCAGATGATTCTCACCAGCGGAAAGAGAAGCTATCTGCAAGGACAAGATTGTGTCTCCTACTTGGCTACAGCAAGCAGACCAAGGGCTATAAGCTGTTGAACCTGTGCACAGGCTCGGCTACGACCCAGAGGGAAGAACATGAAAGTACACTGTGGATACGATCTACATGTAGAAACTTCTTGCTAACGCCTACAGCTATGGAGACCCTACCAGTATCCCGATTGCGCCAATCCAGACTACTATGAAGACGTACCTGGGGCTGCCCGGAGAAGTTGCTGGACAACGCGCAGCCCAACTTGCGAAGCTGGCACTGGTGAAAGACCGTGTGCGGCCTCCTGCAGCAGCAAGCCAATCTGCAGACCCTGTGGTGGAGCCAGCGGTGGCCCGATCAAGCGATGATTTACCCCAGAAGCCTCGGCGCTCCGAGGTTCCAGTGGGAGCAGGGAAGAAGAAGAGAACCAAGGAGCCAGTGGGAGCCTCAAAGCGCCGTCATGCAGATGGCAAGGACGACAACTGGGAGCCACCAGTCACTGAGGAGAAGCCTGTAGCCTTGGACAGCAGCGACGCCACTTCGAGGCCGAAGCGGAAGCGTCAACAGTCGAGCCGACTGAAAGACTACGTGGCGGTAAGTGTGGCGATTTCAAGAGATGTTTCTAGCCCCAAACAAGCAGCCAGAGCGAAGCGATGGAGAGACTGGCAAGCAGCCATGAAAGCGGAGATAGATTCGCCGAACCAGCCTGATTCCTGAGGCGCACGGAAGCAAAGGGCAAGCGTACCATCTCCTCCAAAGGGTCTATGTTTTAAAACGAGACTCAACGGGACGAATCAAGCGATTCAAGGCTCGACTTGTTATTAGAGGATTCCTACAGCGCATGGGGATTGACTATAGCGAGACCTACGCTCCTGTCATCAGATTCGAGTGTCATCACCTACGCGCTGCAGCGTGGATGGGTGGTGGTGCAGTATGATGTCGACGGCAGGAAGTGTATATGGAGCCGCCTCCACGCTTTGGAGAAGGCTCTACGCGCTACGTATGCAAACTCTAGAAGAGCTTATACGGGCTAAAGCAAGCGCCGCGCGTTTGGAACAAGACTTTGCACAAGTTTCTGACGAAGATTGGACTCGAGCGCCTCGACTCTGACTACGGACTCTACGCCAGAAAAGTGGGAGGAGAAGTCACCATGTTGCTCACGGTGTACGTCGACGACCTGCTACTACTTGGCCCAAGCGACCTGTGTGCCAAGGTTGCCAAGCTTCTCAGCGAGGAGTATGAGCTTACTGCTCTCGGACCTGTTAAGTATCTCCTGGGCGTGGAGATTTTGATCGATCGCCAGCGGCGACATGTGACCTACTGCCAGCGACAGTCATTCGGGAGGTGTTGAAGAGATTACACATGGAAGGATGCAATGTGGTTGCAACGCCAAGAGCTCCGTCCGCTGAGGTGAGCAAGGACGCTAAGGAAGCCGCGCTGCCACCGTATCGAGAGCTCGTTGGTGCACTACAATATCTGGTCTCAGCCTCAAGGCCAGACATCGCGCACGCTGCGCGTCTTAGCAAGTACCTGTCCTGCTTCGACCACACACACTACTGTATGGCAAAATGTGTGCTACGTTACCTGGTTGGTACAGCTGACTACTGGGAGTGTCAATGGCTCTACTTCTATGAGGAGGAAGAGTCAGGGCTGCGCCACTGCTCAACCTGCTGCGCAGGTGCCTTAAGGACACGATGCTCGTGTCCAGAGCCGGACTCTACGAGGACTACTGGTTGGCAGCGGCCTACCTATTTTCTACCTAACCCTACAAATGTAGTACGCGGATTTTGTCCGGTACTCGGTAACTTGCGTAGCACGCAACAAGCAGCAGCACCAGACTTTTTCCCTTGTTGGCCTTTTCGTCCCTGCACATTACTGTGTTTACAACTATCCTTTCCTCAAGATGGTCACCACCCGAAGTAACACGGGGGAAACCATCTCTCTGTTAATGCACTACCCGGAGCTGGGAGATCCTAACGAGATGTAACACTAAAATCTATCATGTGTAAGCAAGTTGACTATGATGCTTAACATGCAAGTACATTTCTTTGGATTGGAATACCCGAGTCGATGTGTGGTAGGATAAATACCAGTGCCACAAGGCAAATTTTTATCCCATCCCTGTAAACCTACTCTGCATTTTTGTATGGGGTGTAGCCTCTGGGGCGTAGTGGTCCTCACAATTGTGACATAACGTAAACCACCGCCGCGTAGTGGCGGCGCTTGGCTAGTCAAAATGTAGCCAAACATGACTGTCAGTAAAAACCGGTAATCCCACAATGATGCTCAGCAAATCTTGATATGTCCCGAAAAAAAAGCCGTAAACTTAAAGCAATTCAATTTTTCGTACTGTACCAACAAAGCTGGTAGAGTGCTCATGTACTACACTGTGTAGCAACTTGCTACTAGCAATGGAAGAGGTGTGCAGTCGTAGGATTACTGTAATGTGTGTGTTTTATTGTACTGTACAGTGTACTAAGTACCCAACGAAATCATTCTCGTAATGAGTCTGCACGGGAAAATCTAAGGAGCTCGAGGCTACGGAGCTCGAGGTGTGATAAAAAATGCAGTACGACCAAATTATACAAATTAGTGGTCAATTAAAAAAAAAGGTGGATCATTTAACTATTTCGGTATTCACAAATTAAATTAAAAATTGTCATGATGTAAACTTGATTTTTGCAATTACTAATATATCTTTTTGTAGTATTTGGGGGTTGTTTGTACGAATGACATAATAAATTTGATTTTACATCAAATGCTTTTTTTCTTAAGTTTCATGTTTTATGAATATATAAACAATGAAATCTACAAGTATTAGTCTTTTTACGAACTTCATGACATATATATGAGATAGTCTGTTGGTTTCTCCAAAACTACTTCAAAACTACTCCCGGAAACGGAAATCACGCGGGAGTTAGTTTTTACCTTTATCCCATACAAGAATTAAAATGGACGTAAAGGGATAATGCGCCATGGGATAATGTAATTTTCGTCTAAAGCTCCTACAACAGACCTTGTATCCCGTAAAATGAGCTTCATTTTGTTGCGATTGTACATTACGCAGTCTATCTACTGTGGATACCTACCGCAAAGCACGTGCCTTGTTGAAGGCGCGTGGTTCTCGTTTGTGCGTCTAAAAATGCCGGTACAGGACTCGATAGTTGAATTTTTGCGAACAATCTTGAGAGCTTGATCCCACAATTTCGCAGTTTTCACCAGAGCGTAACGACTGATGAATACCTTCTACTTGCTTGCCGTCCCTCGGAGGCTGCACAAATAGCACGTTAGTTTTCCATTGCTATGCTGCGTGGAGTTAGGTGTAATTATGTGCAGTGACTCGTCGGCTCCAACGACATCATCAATTACTTCATGCGTGCGTTTTTGTTGGCGACGTACACGTTGTTGCTGTAGTTGTTTTTCGTTGCGAGTCAACATGTCAGCAATGCTCCTCTTGAAATCGCGGATATGGATACTAGTGTAAAAGTTGAGTGAAACAAGCATGCGCCGGCCGCTTGGCGATCTAAATGTCCGTGTATGATAGCTATCCACAGCGCTGTTGCCGACTTCGGGTCGATATGAATGTCTTCTTGTGAGAGAGTGTTGTACAACGGAGTTCGAAGTGACGGGAAGAGCTCAGTATAGCGTTCAGCAGGCGTAGATGGTGTAGTATTCCCCGAGCCATTGTCCCACAGTGAGCGTACGTAAAGAGAATCCCAGCCTACCACAGCATAAAACCGAAGGCCGTACTTATCCGGCTTCGACGGCATATAAGTTTTGGTACGCGACCTTGCTTTAGTGCGCACGGTGATTTCATCCAGACTAGAGGCTCCAATGGGCACCGCAATCTCTGCGAAGTGCTTTTGGAAGTGCTGAAGTAAGCCCCGGCAACGATATAGTGGGTCGCGTACAGCAGCAAATGTCGCTGCACCTGGAGGGTTGAACTGCAGCGCACCTCGAATTTGTTGAAAACGATCGCGTGGCATTGTCTCCACGAAAGCTGGCTGTCCTAGAAATCGGTCAGTTGACCAAAACTCTGCTATCTCATTGAGTGGTCAAATGCTCATCGCGATTTCGAGTCCAAGATACGCGTTGAGTTCCCTTTCAGGCACCACACTTTTCCCACTACGCTGTAGCTTGACCGAGGTCCACTGGCGGATATTTTGGCGTAATGCACCAGTAACAAACAGCGAGAACAGCCCATATGCGCCGCCCTTTTCGAACGCTTTCCTGACGCGAATCTCCATGGCAAGGTGAAGACCATTCTGCATCGACAAAGAAGCAATGTTTGGATTGGTTTGAGTCGTAGCTGACGTAGGAGCATTGGAGGCGCTGCTGGGCGATGTAGCTGAAATGTGCATTGGCTGAGGCCGGGGAATCTCGCTGCCCAACGATTCAGTCGGTATGTCGCTCGAAATGGCGTCCAAAAAGGCATCCTCGTCCTCACTGAGGTGCTCGCAAGCGCTGTAGCCGACATTGTCGGCATCGGCTTCACTGAGAGGCTCCCAGTCGCCAGTTATGTCGTCGTCCATGGTTAGTTTGAGTCGGGAACGTTGGAGAATGGGAAAACCTCTACGCGCCTTATACGTGGAGACCTGCTGTTTCCACACTTGCATCACTGGCTCTAGTACAGGTTCAAGAGGACCTCTAGAGTGAAGTTGACAGCTTGCACCTAATCCACGTCATGACTCTCAACCAATTGAATTGCGTCGCTGCTACTCCTAGAGGTCTCGATGGACCTGTATGACACTCCGTAGTAAAAAAAGATAGTATTTCATGTAAAGATCAAATTTATTATGTCATTCGTACAAACAACCCCCAAATACTACAAAAAGATAAATTAGTAATTGCAAAAATCAAGTTTACCTCATGACAATTTTTAATTTAATTTGTGAATACCGAAATAGTTAAATGATCCACCTTTTTTTTAAATAGACCACTAATTTGTATAATTTGGTCGTACTGCATTTTTTATCACACCTCGAGCTCCGTAGCCTCGAGCTCCTTAGATTTTCCCGTCTGCACCGCGCCGTATACATGTAGCCGGTGACCGGCTATGCGTGAGCGTGACTTAGTCCCATCCAAGTTTTTATCTGCTGGCTGTCTTCTGCTCAGCCACTTGCCTGGAGTCCAAGCCACCAGTTCCGTATTTCCTCTTTTGACATCAAACCAAGTTGTGAAAAAGCCATGAACTCAATGTACCGCGTCCTCCTGCTTACGGTGTTCGCCTTGCTTTGTGGATTCTCCAATGCTGCGAATTCAGGTGGGAGATTGTTGCGGGTCGTGGACTCCGCCGAAGAGAGGGGGGGATTTACCTCGTACCTCATGGACTCTTTCACTAAGTGGAGAATCAACTCAAAGATTAACTCTTGGGTCAACAAGCAGAAGACGGACGAATACGTTCTAGCCAAACTGGGACTAAGCACACTGACAGGGAAAGAACTCGTGAAGGCCGCCAAATATCCTCAATTCCAAGATTTCAAGGTTGGCGTGTGGCTGAAAGAGGCGACACCTACAACGTCAGTGTTCAGCACTTTGGGACTGGATAAAGTGGAAGGCGCAGTGGAGAAAGCAGACGACTTCGGGACTTACGTGAAATATGTAATGGCCCTCGGGGAAAAGGCAGACGACTACCCTATTACCAGGTGGCGGGAGCTTTTCGGGGGAGGATCTCCTGAACAACTGAAGCTAAAGCGACAACTCCTATTTCTAGCGAAGAGAAATGCAATCGACATCAGGATCATGCTGGGTTAAGTGCTTTGCTAAAGGTATTCAATATTACCCATCGCTGCTACAAGCTACTCAATAACAGCTGACGGGGGATACCGTTGTGCTACTCCATTTCCTCCAAGCTTTCAGTGTTTTTAGCCTCGATGAACGCTTGGTTTCGGCTCGAGTTCTGTAGGTAATCCTCCACCACGTACTTGAACTGGACCCACGGCGGAAACGCAAGCTCCCCATTTGTCGTGTAGTAGTCGAACAGATCCCCCAATTTGACTTGAGCGTGACGAAATTCGATGCGTTCGCAGCTATCCCAGTCCTCATGACCCAAACGCCAGGACCCGTCACCTGAATCGTTCCATCTTGAGGTGATTTCGCCAATCTTTTTATCGTAAAGGACGTGAATGAAGCTGAGTAGTTGAGCGTTTTGCTCGTTTTGATGACACTCCGCGCTGTCAGATCCGAGCACGAAGACCCAGCACCCCTTGTCGAAGAATAGCTGTTTCCAACGAAACCACTGAGGACAATCCTTGACGGACATGATTGAGTGCGTTTTTCCTTGGTCCATGTCAACTTGACGTAGAGTTTAGTTGAGAAATTCAATTCAATTTCTCGCCCCCTGAAATTTCCAAGAATCTAGCGCAAGCAAGACAAGTTTCATTAAGGATTGAGGTGGAATTGGTCAATAAATTTCGAGCGCATGGTGGTCAATACCGATCCTGACTGGTTGTTTTTTTTTATAATCAAAATTTACGATATGGAGCGGAATTCAAATTGTAGGTTGCTCGATTTTGAAAATGATAATAGCCGCCATTCTAACGCAACTGATAATATTTTGCTGTCCTGACACAAGAGAAAAAAAGAGTATCACTGCCTCGATTGCTGTCGACGACATACTGCGGATTGCTGAGGATTGAGTCAAGCCATCGAAGACTCTTCAACGAAGAGTACTATGATGGATGGTTATGGTTAAGGAAAACGATTACCGGCTTTTGGGAACCTCTAGTATTTATTGAGGGTAATAACACTGCAATTCAATTTTTCGTACCAACAAAGCTGGTAGAGTGCTCATGTACTACACTGTGTAGCAACTTGCCCTTACTAACAAGGGAAGAGGTGTGCAGTCGTAGGATTACCGTAACGTGTGTGTGTTTTATTGTACTGTACAGTGTACTTCTCGTAATGAGTCTGCACCAGTGGTGACCACACCATAGCCGGTGACCGGCTATGCGTGAGCGTGACTTAGTCCCATCCAAGTTTTATCTGCTGGCTGTCTTCTGCTCACCGGCTGAGCAGAAGACAGCCAGCAGATAAAAACTTGCAGCAGCTCAGCGGCTGAGCAGAAGACAGCCAGCAGATAAAAACTTGGATGGGACTAAGTCACGCTGAGCCTCAGCCACTTGCCTGGAGTCCAAGCCACCAGTTCCGTATTTCCTCTTTTGACATCAAACCAAGTTGTGAAAAAGCCATGAACTCAATGTACCGCGTCCTCTTGCTTACGGTGTTTGCCCTGCTTTGTGGGTTCTCCAATGCTGCGAAGTCAGGTGGGAGATTGTTGCGGGTCGTGGACTCCGCCGAAGAGAGGGGGGGATTTCCCTCGTACCTCAAGGACTCTTTCACTAAGTGGAGAATCAACTCAAAGATTAACTCTTGGGTCGAGAAGCAGAAGACGGACGAATACGTTCTAAAAAAACTGGGGCTAAGCACACTGACAGGGAAAGAGCTCGTGAAGGCCGCCAAATATCGCCAATTCCAAGATTTCAAGGTCGGTGTGTGGCTGAAAGAGGCGACACCTACAACGTCAGTGTTCAGCACTTTGGGACTGGATAAAGTGGAAGGCGCAGTGGAGAAAGCAGACGACTTCGGGACTTACTTGAAATATGTAATGGCCCTCGGGGAAAAGGCAGACGACTACCCTCTTTCCCAGTGGCCGAGGCTTTTCGGGGGGGGATCTCCTGAACAACTGAAGCTAAAGCGACAACTCCTATTTCTAGCAAGGAGAGATGAATTCGACATCAGGATCATGCTGGGTTAAGTGCTTTGCTCTAAAGGTATTCAATATTACCCATCGCTGCTACAAGCTACTCAATAACAGCTGACGGGGGATACCGTTGTGCTACTCCATTTCCTCCAAACTTTCAGTGTTTTTAGCCTCGATGAACGCTTGGTTTCGGCTCGAGTTCTGTAGGTAATCCTCCACCACGTACTTGAACTGGACCCACGGCGGAAACGCAAGCTCCCCATTCGTCGTGTAGTAGTCGAACAGATCCCCCAATTTGACTTGAGCGTGACGAAATTCGATGCGTTCGCAGCTATCCCAGTCCTCATGACCCAAACGCCAGGACCCGTCACCTGAATCGTTCCATCTTGATGTGATTTCGCCAATCTTTTTATCGTAAAGGACGTGAATGAAGCTGAGTAGTTGAGCGTTTTGCTCGTTTTGATGACACTCCGCGCTGTCAGATCCGAGCACGAAGACCCAGCACCCCTTGTCGAAGAATAGCTGTTTCCAACGAAACCACTGAGGACAATCCTTGACGGACATGATTGAGTGCGTTTTTCCTTGGTCCATGTCAACTTGACGTAGAGTTTAGTTGAGAAATTCAATTCAATTTCTCGCCCCCTGAAATTTCCAAGAATCTAGCGCAAGCAAGACAAGTTTCATTAAGGATTGAGGTGGAATTGGTCAATAAATTTCGAGCGCATGGTGGTCAATACCGATCCTGACTGGTTGTTTTTTATAATCAAAATTTACGATATGGAGCGGAATTCAAATTGTAGGTTGCTCGATTTTGAAAATGATAATAGCCGCCATTCTAACGCAACTGATAATATTTTGCTGTCCTGACACAAGAGAAAAAAAGAGTATCACTGCCTCGATTGCTGTCGACGACATACTGCGGATTGCTGAGGATTGAGTCAAGCCATCGAAGACTCTTCAACGAAGAGTACTATGATGGATGGTTATGGTTAAGGAAAACGATTACCGGCTTTTGGGAACCTCTAGTATTTATTGAGGGTAATAACACTGCAATTCAATTTTTCGTACCAACAAAGCTGGTAGAGTGCTCATGTACTACACTGTGTAGCAACTTGCCCTTACTAACAAGGGAAGAGGTGTGCAGTCGTAGGATTACCGTAACGTGTGTGTGTTTTATTGTACTGTACAGTGTACTTCTCGTAATGAGTCTGCACCAGTGGTGACCACACCATAGCCGGTGACCGGCTATGCGTGAGCGTGACTTAGTCCCATCCAAGTTTTATCTGCTGGCTGTCTTCTGCTCACCGGCTGAGCAGAAGACAGCCAGCAGATAAAAACTTGCAGCAGCTCAGCGGCTGAGCAGAAGACAGCCAGCAGATAAAAACTTGGATGGGACTAAGTCACGCTGAGCCTCAGCCACTTGCCTGGAGTCCAAGCCACCAGTTCCGTATTTCCTCTTTTGACATCAAACCAAGTTGTGAAAAAGCCATGAACTCAATGTACCGCGTCCTCTTGCTTACGGTGTTTGCCCTGCTTTGTGGGTTCTCCAATGCTGCGAAGTCAGGTGGGAGATTGTTGCGGGTCGTGGACTCCGCCGAAGAGAGGGGGGGATTTCCCTCGTACCTCAAGGACTCTTTCACTAAGTGGAGAATCAACTCAAAGATTAACTCTTGGGTCGAGAAGCAGAAGACGGACGAATACGTTCTAAAAAAACTGGGGCTAAGCACACTGACAGGGAAAGAGCTCGTGAAGGCCGCCAAATATCGCCAATTCCAAGATTTCAAGGTCGGTGTGTGGCTGAAAGAGGCGACACCTACAACGTCAGTGTTCAGCACTTTGGGACTGGATAAAGTGGAAGGCGCAGTGGAGAAAGCAGACGACTTCGGGACTTACTTGAAATATGTAATGGCCCTCGGGGAAAAGGCAGACGACTACCCTCTTTCCCAGTGGCCGAGGCTTTTCGGGGGGGGATCTCCTGAACAACTGAAGCTAAAGCGACAACTCCTATTTCTAGCAAGGAGAGATGAATTCGACATCAGGATCATGCTGGGTTAAGTGCTTTGCTCTAAAGGTATTCAATATTACCCATCGCTGCTACAAGCTACTCAATAACAGCTGACGGGGGATACCGTTGTGCTACTCCATTTCCTCCAAACTTTCAGTGTTTTTAGCCTCGATGAACGCTTGGTTTCGGCTCGAGTTCTGTAGGTAATCCTCCACCACGTACTTGAACTGGACCCACGGCGGAAACGCAAGCTCCCCATTTGTCGTGTAGTAGTCGAACAGATCCCCCAATTTGACTTGAGCGTGACGAAATTCGATGCGTTCGCAGCTATCCCAGTCATCATGACCCAAAATCCAGGACCCGTCACCTGAATCGTTCCATCTTGATGTGATTTCGCCAATCTTTTTATCGTAAAGGACGTGAATGAAGCTGAGTAGTTGAGCGTTTTGCTCGTTTTGATGACACTCCGCGCTGTCAGATCCGAGCACGAAGACCCAGCACCCCTTGTCGAAGAATAGCTGTTTCCAACGAAACCACTGAGGACAATCCTTGACGGACATGATTGAGTGCGTTTTTCCTTGGTCCATGTCAACTTGACGTAGAGTTTAGTGTTGTGACTGGGTCTTGAGAAATTCAATTCAATTTCTCGCCCCCTGAAATTTCCAAGAATCTAGCGCAAGCAAGACAAGTTTCATTAAGGATTGAGGTGGAATTGGTCAATAAATTTCGAGCGCATGGTGGTCAATACCGATCCTGACTGGTTGTTTTTTTTATAATCAAAATTTACGATATGGAGCGGAATTCAAATTGTAGGTTGCTCGATTTTGAAAATGATAATAGCCGCCATTCTAACGCAACTGATAATATTTTGCTGTCCTGACACAAGAGAAAAAAAGAGTATCACTGCCTCGATTGCTGTCAACGACATACTGCGGATTGCTGAGGATTGAGTCAAGCCATCGAAGACTCTTCAACGAAGAGTACTATGATGGATGGTTGTGGTTAAGGAAAACGATTACCGGCTTTTGGGAACCTAAGTATTTATTGAGGGTAATAACACTACATATTTGGCAGAACTTAAAATATCCCATTTGGGATGGTATCTTATTGACATTAACCAGATGGTAGATGAATGAACCCAAAAAAATAAGCTGAAGTTCCCAAGTACCCCGGAGTATTTGTTTACAAAGCAAATACATGTAGGTAGTTTGGCGTTCATACAAAAAAAGATTGGCGAGACCACTTCTGGATGGAACGATTCAGGTGACGGCTCTGAATATGCCGTGTCTGGTATTTGAAGTGCAGCCATTGAAATCACAGCCTTCCAGTTCGGGCAGCTTGGGTATTGAAGGGCTAGTCTGTTAGCGTATGAGGTTCTCAACGCTGTCCTAAATGGCTTTTGGTACTCTTCTGCCATTTAAATGATGCTGCGTTCGCTCGATATCCAAAGAATTCTTAAATAAAGTGTGAACTGGGAAGCCTATTCTTCAACCTAAATATCTCTAGGCCCTAACCCTGTCATTTATCAAAATTGTGGTAGAGCAATTATTTGGAATGCAAATTGAAAATAAATTACTTGATTTGACAGCGAAAATATTGCTTATTTCAAAAATGCCCCGCCAAAGCGCGCGCCTCAAGGTGGCGGCCGAGAAGGTCGTTAGCGCCGCCACCGCCGCGTCCTCCACCACCCCAAAGAAACGCAAGAGCGTCGTCAAAGTATCCGCGCAAGTGTCCACCGTTGAGTCTTCCCCCAAGCTTAAGAAGGCCAAGGCCAGTGATAATAAGAGCGCCTGGGGGGCACTATTCTCCGGGGCCAAAGCTAGTGCAAAGAAGCAGGAACGTCCTCGTCCACTGGCTGCGGAACCCATCACGGCTGAGCTTCAAGCAAAGATCGACGAGTTTCCGTCCTTTGAGGACGTTTCGAGACGCTCGGCGGACGATATTGACATGAAAATCGTCGCGTGGAACGTCAATGGCCTCCGAGCTGTCCTCAAGCGGGACGAAAGTGTCCATCTCCGTGCTTACGTGGCTCAGGAGGACCCAGACATTTTTTGTCTTAGCGAGACGAAAATCTGTCGCGAAGAGCTTCAGAAACTTGAGGATTTCTTACCACAATACGAATACCAGTACTGGTCCTGTGCAGTTAAGAAAGGGTACGCTAGCACTGCCATTTTCAGCAAAACTAAACCGCTGAGTGTTAAGGACGAGATTGTAGTGGGGGATCACGAGTCCAAGGGGGTCTCCAAGGCCAAGAACGACGGAAAAGACCAAGAAGGACGCTTTCTAGCGCTCGAGTTCCCTAAATTCTGGCTCGTTCACACCTACGTCCCCAACGCTGGAGGGAAATTGGAACGTCTGGACTTCAGGACTACTCAATGGGACAAAGCGATGCTGCGGGAGATGAAGGAGATGGAGAAGACAAAGCCTGTGGTGTGGTGCGGTGACTTGAATGTTGCTCATCAAGAGATCGACATCCACAACCCCAAGGGCAACCACAAGAGTGCGGGCTTTACGGACGAAGAAAGGGAAAGTTTCGGGAACATCTTGGACAACGGATTTGTCGACACGTTCCGAAAGTTACACCCGGACAAGGTCGAGTACTCGTACTTTGGGTACCGCCACAACATGCGCGCGAAGAACAAGGGCTGGCGACTGGACTACTTCGTTGTGTCTGAAGCGTTGATGCCGAAAGTGGTACGTATACATGGAGAAGTGATTTGGCGTATTCGTTGCCTCATTTTGTGTTGATGATGTATAGCGGTCGTCATTCATCCGACAAAGTGTTGTTGGTAGTGATCACTTACCAATTGGTCTGGAGCTTGGAGGTCTCGGAGTGTAAGGCTCTGTGTATTGAGATGTGTTAAATCTACATCGATTGTACGTAAAACCTTAAAGGCCGGTAGGTCTGAGAGAGTTAAACTTCCTTCCTGACGTCGCACTGTAGAGTCTGAAGGCCTCCCACATCACATTGTCCGTGGTCCTGGGAATTCCCTTCTTTCTCAAATCCCTAGAAACAGCAAGTGGCGAGAGCTGGAGTTTCTTCCACTGCGATATCTGCTTCTTGATCGCTGGGGTCGATTCGATCTTGCGGATGTTCTCGATGTCGATGTTGGTGAACGTTACCTTCTTCCCGGTCTTCTTACTCGTGATGACAAGCGTTTTCACGCCTTTATCGGTGGTGATCAACTGCTCCACGCCTCCTTTTCCCTTGGCGATCAACTTCTTGAGGACGGTATCGTCCGCAAGATTCAACTGCTTCAGTATATCGTCGACCTTGTCCAGTTTGCCATACATGGCAATGCCTCGCTCTTCCTCCTCCGGATCGAAGCTGTCGTCTTCGTCCACTTCAGTCTTCGTTTTACTGGCGCCTCGCAGGGACCGAACAGGAGCAACATCAGTCGAGAATTTGGTCAGACTTGAGGTTGACTGGGGGGCAGCATCGGAGTTGGCAACCAACGCAGCAGCAGCTACTAGAAGAAGACTCAGACGCATCGCGAACTACTTGAACAGCCGGGCGAGAATTGGGAAATGAAGATCGAGCAAGGGGACCTCACACTGTGAGGTATTCACTACTATTCAGTATTCAATACCATTCGAATAGGAACCACTTCGGTGGTCATCCGTAAAAATTGAATACCATTCGAATAGGAGAAGCAGATGGAAGATCTCCGTGATCTGTCGGATAGGCTTTGTCCATACAAGGTTACAGTGTGTTCTACAGGGTAGTCTACAGTGTAGACTCTACACGTCCAATTCGTATTTCCTTGTCCGATACCGGTACGATGATCGGATCATCGGATCGATTTGTCCAACCCAGAAGTCCGGGATTAAGAATTAGGATGTTACACTAGTCCAACCCAGAAGTCCGAGATTAAGAATTAGGATGTTACACTGTAACACCACTGTAACTTACAGTGGGAGGACTTATCCCGGAGAAGAGAACAAGCAAGGATTGCAAGGTACATGTATTGTGCCTTTCCGAACTTTTGGCCAATCTGACCTGAAAAGGTATGTCCTTAGAAGGAGGGGTTGGGGCTATAGGTATTTGCTGTTCTTGCAGTGACGATTTACGCCGACGACCAGAGAAAAAACAAATTTATATCCAATTAACAACGGTTATTTATGCGGCACCACCCAATCAACGTTGGCCCTGAGGTCCTACGGAAGGGGTCCGATTTGGTCTAAAGACCACCATTTAAAGGAATAAGGTCCGAATGGCCAAAAATTTCCGGCCATTCAGACTTACGTAAGGCCACTAGCACTACCCGAACATCAATGGGTTGTTCAAGCCATCAGTGGGTTATTCATATGGCCTGGTATCATTTTACACTACGTTTACAACACCGAAATGACTGTTGTTGCTGTAGTTTTAAAAGTTTCAGCAGGCAATGTAGTACATCTGAGCAAACATCCAATACTATAATTCTGAATTGTACAGTATTTAGCGACTAAACATTTGACGTCGGTCGTCCTTGACGACATCTCCAAACTCTTTCCGCAATTGGTCGACTGCAGGGCCCCAGACCTTCTCCGCCATTTGTGCAGCCGCGGCGTATTTGTACGCCACACAAAATTAGTGCCTTTTTTTTGCGGGCGGGGGTAATTTTTAGCGGGGAGCAGCTGGTCTTTTAGGAGACCTTTTGAAGGACCACTCCTCCTACGTAGGACCCTAAAACGGAGGGCATTTTGGCAGAAAGGCACAATACATGTAGCATGGTAAAAATCGGCTGACGAAAGAGAAAATTTGCCACGTAAAGTCGAGAAAGGTTTTGCTAAAAAGCAGCAATTAACGTGCAAGAACACACGTTCAGTACACTGTACATTCGACACGTTTCTTTAAAAAAAATAAACATCACAATTGTATTATACCTTAGAAAACTTACGTACGTGACGTACCTATGGGGCACACAGTGTAGAGCTCATGTGCCAACGTACGGACAGTACCGGTAACTAAACTATATCGTTCTCGCATCGCCTCTATTGCTACGTAGTAAGCGTGTCGGACTCTGCTGTAAATTAGTCTGTTGGATCAGCACGACTCGAACGAGTCAGTAGTGCATGTAGTTCACCAAGTGTTATTGCTTCGCTTATCGTCGCTATACCGTCCATCAAACACGCATTACCGCTCCTTTCTCTAGAACGCGTCGCTATGAATGCGATTGCGCTCCACGAATCCTGGCTGGCTGCTGGTCCCTTCCACGGCTCCGTAGGGGTCTTCAGCCGAGTTGTAAGGGTCGTCATCTGGCTCATTGTGATCATGAACTCCGTTCTCATGCGAGTGTCCACCGTCGCTAGCACCGTCTTCTTCTCCATCCTCACTTCCCTCTTCACCTTCTTCGCCTTCCCGGTACTTGAGCAGACTCCGCTCCACGAACGGCGACGTCGTCCGGTACTGATCTGCCACCCAAATCCGCAGCGTCTCGAGGAATCGTCCATCTCCTTCACTAACACCTCCTCCCACACTGCGCACTGGCGCCTGGTTATCATCCTCGAGCTCCCACTCGGTCTTAACCTCGATATCTTCGCGATCACTGCACACGCGCATAAGGAGTGGCACGAAGACCTTGCGGACGTCGCGCCGGATACTGGGGATCTCCAGTGCTCGAGCCTGCAAGTCCCTCGATGTTTTACCGTTCACGATATCTGCCAGCCAATTGAGACAGAAGCTGAACTTGCGCAGATTTGACCGACAGATCTCGAAGCGCATGAGCTCCAAGAGATCCACTTCCTCTGCGAGACGAGGGCAGCGAGCCAGTACGAGCTCCTGCACGCGGTAGAACAGCTCGTCTGAGTTCTCCAGGCCGTGACCACCAAGCGAGTAACAGTTCTCGCAAAGGTCGAAGCCCACACACGTTTCACACGAGTAGCGCTCTCCGACGATGGGGGTCATCTTACAGAACTGGCACGATGTGCCCTCGTGCGTGTACTTGGAGTTCTTAAAGGTAGCAGCCACTCGCTGCTTAGCGCCTGCTGCCATGGTGCCAATGAACTTGGCAGCGTTCAAGCCGCCCCACATGCGCTTGGACGTGGTGACGTCCGGCACCTCTGCCGACTCGGATGATGTGTCCATGTCCTCCGTGTGCTCGCTTCCTCTTTCTAACGGAGACGAAGCAGCTACAGGAACTGGAACCTCCATGTGCTTAGGCTTGGAAATGTAGATGGCTTTGCTACCCGTACTAATCACACGAGGGTTGTGCGGCACGAGCTTGCCCACGTCTTCAATGGACGGACCCATGAACGCGTGATTCTTGCCAAAACGCTGCTCTCCCGGCACGAATCCACCGAGAACGGAGTCACGACGACGTTCGATCTGAATCCTCACGTCCGTAACCAAAGTACGGCGCTCCATGGTCGAGTACGAGACTCTGAGCGCCGGGTGGGCCTTGAGCAAAGGCAGCAAGAACTCCTTGAGTTCTGCCTGTCGCTCGGTCGATAAATGACGCAGCACAATCTGCGACTCGTTCACAGGATCCGCAGTCGAGTCGGGGTCCAAAGCGCCCATCAACACACGACTGGCACCTTCCTGGTGTTCGTACGGAAGCTTCCTAATGAGCTCCTCGAGCCTGTCCAGATCTAGTGCCTCGTCAAAGCTGCGTGCTGCCTTGATCTTCCTGTCCTCCGTCCAGTCGCGAATGGTCTGATCAGCTGTAGGGTCTTCGGGAGGCAATAAGCCACCGGAAGAAATAGGTGGGGGTGTTCCAGGAGGAGTGTCCGGCTCCTCGTCGCTTCCGTAGGTCTCGTCTCCCTCGCTAATATGACTGGCCTTGAGTCTGTCCTTCGGTCCGAAGCCCACTGTGTCCCTCCCTTCCTCCTCTGCTTGCGCCAACGCCGCGGCTACACTGGACCTCCTCCTCATCTGCATCTGCTGGATCTGTTTCTCCAGCTCCACGAGCTTGTCCTGTTTCTCCTTGAGTCGCGTCATTCCGGCTTCCTGTTCCTGTTTCAGCTGCGTCTCCAGTCCTTCAATGCGTGCCTTATGGGCACTGACCTGTTCCTCGTGTCTGTGCAGCTCCTCGTCCTTCCTGTCCACATCTTTGAGCAGTAGGGCGTTCTCCGCCTTCAGCGCGGAGATTTCCGCCGTGTACCTCTCCTTCTCGTCCTTCCTGGCCTGTCTCTCCGCCTGTAGAGCTGCGTCCGTGTCCTCATTGCTCTTCCTCTCCGCTGCAAGAGCTGCCACCGCTTCCAGCTCGGAATCTCGAGCTTTCGCAGCCTCTAACTGTTTCGCACGTTGTTTCTTATTGGCTGCCTCTAACGCACTGACTAAACCGCGTAACGCCGCTCCTTCCTCCTCCTTAAACTTAATCTCCTGCTGTAGGAAAGCTATTTGCTTATGTGACGCGTCTAATTTCCCCGTTTCCAGCGCTAGCAGCTCGTTTTCCCTAAAAACATACTCGAATTTCTTCTTCCAGCGGGATAAATCCTTCTTCAGAGACACGTAATTGGTCTCGTAGATCTGCAGCTCCTTGATCTTCGTAGCCAGCTCCTCCTGTGTGGCGCGCAGCATGTCTGCGTTCTCTGTACGCTCGGCATAGCGCGCAGAATTGCTGTTGAACGTGGCGTCTTCCCCGCCCATTGCGCGGCCTAGAGGTCAAATTGCGGACTGAGTTGGGGAAGTAACGGCGTGAAGTGGTAGGAGGAATTTTAACGAATGGGAGAGGAGGAAAAAAACAAGGAACTTACTAAAGTCCCTAACCAAATTGCAGAAAACGGGCAGTCAACACCTAATCGCCAAAAGTCGCCTGCCCAAGGCAGGCGAGACCAAGCGCAGCGCGTAGCGCTGCAAGACTAGGGTCAATCTCCCCGGACCAACGAGAACGAGTTAGCATCGACGTGCGAAGCGAAGCCTTCGCACGGTGTGCTAAGTAAGTGACATTAGCCCCTCAAATCAGGGGTTGGCAGGTTTAGGGTTCGGGTGTAAGTTGCTGTTGAGTTGCTATAAAGTTGCTGAGAAGTTGCTTTGGTTAGGGACTCTAACACGAGCCAAAAAACAATGAAGTAACGAAGAAGTAACGAGAAGGGATTACTGGGCGATATGAAGAGGTGATCATGTGCTTTGCTAGGAACGAAGCCATTCGCCTTGACCAGATGGCTACAGCTGGTGAGGGCTGCCACGTGGAGGAGAAATGCACTGTGGAAAATGTGTTGACAAAGGAGAAGATGGTAAGCTGTATTAATAGTTTACACGACGATTGTATCCATGTCGTTTTTTGTTTTAAACAGGTAGCTGACAAAGACAACGATGGACAACAGATATGTTTCTTTCGTGCCGTCTCGAGAATCCTTGAGGTTGCTCACTGTCTGTGTCAGCCTTTGGTTTTTGTCCTTGTTGGATTTGGGATGAAGTTTCATCTCTCGATTGCGTAAATTTCGTCAATATACGCTAGCGGGAAGTCCAAATTCAGGTCCACCACTGCTCTCGGCCCGCAATAAACATTAGAAGGTTGGAGTTCCACCGCTACTTGAGAGCAGTAGGGGGTTCCGTGCATGTAGTTCCTCTTCAAAACCTGCGTCCCAGTCCACGCAGGCAGAGAAGTCAAATTCGTTTCTTGCAGATCCAAACGAATGATGAAACTCGTTGAAGATCCCAACGTCTCCGGCAGTTCTTTCAGTGGATTTTCAGTCAGTGACAGCTCGGGGATTGTCAGAGTAGACGCCATATCGGATAGCTGAGGGATCGTCTCAATTCGATTCCCTTTGAGCGATAGAGTGTAGACCTGGAGCGATAACAACGACGCTGGGATGTCCGTAAATTCGCCGTATTCAAACGCAACCACTGCCATCGGATGCCAGCGGGACGGTAAATCGACTGGGATAGATTTTAGATCCGTCACACAGAACATAACGCTCAATAACGAGGCCGGAAGGGGCTCCAACAGTCCGGCGGGGAAGCCAGAAGGGAATTTCGTGCGTGATATTGCTGTGAAAAAGAGTCGCGGGTGGGCTGTAGCCGTAATGGAGTTGGAATTCGTCCCCCACTCGACGACTGTGGAGTTGTAAATGTGGAAGACCATGAGGTTGCTGAACCGCTGGATGGCTGGAGGCATGTGGAGACGTGGACAATGGGCGAAGGTCAATGTCGCGAGCGCTTTTTCATCGATTGAAGCGAACAGTGCGTCATCTGGAGATTTAATTCCTCTCGAGTGGCAATTGATCACCAGACTGACGCAAGACAAGCTACTCGTGAACCACGGACGGGTAAACGCTCGACAGTCCTTGACAGCCGTCAGGTGTGATTCTATGGCTGCATGCAGATGAAGCACCACAATCAGAGCTCCCCATAGACCCAGAATTGCTTTCACTGCTTTGTGGACGTTTACACCGTGTTTTGATCGTTGCAGTCTCCATGACTCCACTTTTGTCAAAGTGGATGGTTTTGTATCTGGTTTTGGTAGATTTCCTTCTGGCCTTGCACTGTTTTGCGGTGAAGACCGGACGCTTTGACTGGTAATGGAACTGTCATCCACCCAGCGTCGAGGCGGCTTGGAAACGGCAACAGAAGCCGATGAAGTCGACGAACGAGTAAGCAGCGAACCAATTGTGACGAGGGACATGTAGAGAGCGATATGAGGGAAGATCTTCGCGCCAAAATCGGTCAAACTCGAGGCGAAAGTCAGCTGAAACTCGAGCACCAGCCTCGTGACGAACACTGGATCGTAGAGTTGATCCGGGTCTTTGAAGCTCGAGTTGGCAGTGTCCATCGCGTTTGCATACGGGGCAATCAATAAACACGGGACGATGACACTGATGGCAATACAAATAGCTGCGTCAGTTGATAACGCTACGACACGTTCCAGAGCTGGCTTGGAGCCTAGGAAAAGCTGTACAGCCAATGTCGACCAGCAATTGGCAAGCAGTAAGACCACTAACAGCGTGTTGAGCCATACACGAGGCAGGAAGCGACTGAACTGGTAGGCTTGATACGTTTGTGTCGACAGCTCCAGCAGTTCCCGCAGGACAAAAACCGTGAGGAAGTGCTCGCTTTCCACTCCGAACAGTCCGTTTGACGAGAAAAGACTTGTCCACATTCGCCTTGCAGGTCGGAAAAAGGCCTTGATATGGTGACGATACTCTTTGATGACTCCTTTAGTACGTTGGCTCTGACGTTTGGGTGACACTTTCCTCTTGTGTATTCTGGTTCGAGTGAAAGCGAGTTGACATTCGCGGATGGAGCAGTAGATGAGTGTTAAGATCCGACTCAAGTGGAGGAAATACATCGCTGCGAACACCAGAGCGTACAGTCCGTAGTGCTCGTTACCCTTTTCAGGAGCCCAAAGATGCACATAGTAGCCCATTATCGGATCCGTGAGGTAGTAGTATGTGGCTGCGAAGATGAGAAGAAACATCGCACAAAGCGAGTGTGCACTAATAACGAGAAGCCATGCCAGTCGAAACATCCCAGGCTTTAGCTGAAGGTGCAAACCCTCCTCGATTCGAGAGTGTTTTCGACGGTCTATTGAAGCTGTGATACTGGTCACGGGGGTTGGAACGATAGACGCTTGCCTCGACGATAGCAACCGCAGCATTTCTACTTGGTGATGAATAGGAAGAGCAGTTGTGACGCTAAGATGAATGAAAATAGGAATGTATTTGTAGTAACAGCACAATATTACGAACTCTCGCACCAAATGCACTTCAGTACTTAACGCATCGAGACTCGAGGTCAGACATGCATCGTGTTGGTTCAGCATTTAAAACGTTTCCCCATTGTAGTAAATGGGAGGGGAAGTCCATGTTGAAGTGCGCAGATGAGCTCGTAACTCCTGGAACATCCTCTTCAACGTCAGCGAGTTGCCCTGCACGCCTACTAGGCGTCGCCTAGAGCCAATCACGTCCCATCGCGCGTGTCGGCCACGTGCCTATAGGTCATCAGCACTACGCTCTGTCGATTATTCCTTTCGATAGATGTCGACTAGAGAGCTCACTTTGGAACTTCCCCGAAATGTCGACTTGGTCTAAAGAACCAGAGATGGAACCGCTCTCTATCCGTCCCAAACCTCGTCCCTCTTGTAGTCTATGGCGACAGGTGACCACTGCAACGCTGCAGTTTCTAATCGCAGTGTGTTTCCTGTTGTTTATCGCCGGCCAAGCTGCATACGTGACACCACTCTACCGAAGCCACATCCAGCCATTAATCGCGACGTATTGGGACTCCCACGAAGAGATGGTCGATCCTACGTATCTGGTGCTGGTTGGGGTGGTGCCGACGCTGCTCTGTATTATAACAACCCACTGCTTTCGACCACGTACACGTCGGGTATCCAGTATTGCGAAGATTCTTCGACGGCGACCGACACCTACCAGTCACAGCTACGGCGAATTGCTGTTCATATTTTCCCTAATACTTGGGAACGCTGCGGTGCTTTGGTACGGCTTCAACAAGCGCCATGGACGGGGACCGAACGTTCCGTACGCCCGAATGATAGGACACGCGTTGGGCTTCAACTGTCTGTTCAACATGACGTTGCTCTTCTTACCAGCTACTCGGAACAGCCCATGGATGGAATTTCTCGGTCTTTCGTACGCGAACGCCATCAAATTTCATCGGTGGCTCGGCGTCGCTGCAGTTTTAACTGGTGTTGTACATTGTGGATGCTACTATTACGCTTGGGTACAGGACGAACGGTGGATGGACATGGCACTGCCGTGTTGGGACTGTTCTCTAAGGGACTTAAAAGGCCGAAAGGTTTGGATCAATGTGTTTGGGGAACTAGCGCTGATGTGTTTCTTACTCATCGGACTCACATCGATCCCGTGGGTACGACGGAAGCTGTACAACGTCTTTTATAACGTCCATCAGCTTCTGTTCCTGTCGGTTGTATTCACGGGGCTTCACTGGACTCGAGCGTTGTGGTTCTTACTACCCACGTTCGTCGCGTACTTTACCAGTCGAGTATTGTCGAGGTATAACGGTTCTACCTCTTCGAAAGTCGTCGAGTTCTCGTCCCTGTCCTCTGTGCTGTGTAAACTTGTGGTGCTTATTGAGAGGGAGCAGTTCCAAGTGGGACAGTTCGTGTACGTGAACGTCCCCGCCGTCTCCCGGCTCGAATGGCACGCGTTCACAATCGCTTCTTGTCCAGGAGCTTCTAAAATGACATTGTTAATCAAAGTATTAGGAGATTGGACGGAGAAGCTCATGGTCTACCAGCAATTGTGTACCAGGCACGGGATCGAACCGGAAGTTTACGTTGATGGCTACTACGGAGCGTCTCTAAAGGATACGTACCAGAGCTACAATACGGTGGTTTTAATCGGTGGAGGCGTTGGAATGACCCCATTACTCAGCGTTTTAGAAGATATTTGCACTACAGCAGAGAATCGACAAGCTCAGGCTCGATCTCCTCTTCCTCGTCGAGTTTTGGCGATATTTGTGATGCGAGAACTGGAACTACTGAAGGAGATTTACCCCTTATTGACTCGAATTCGAGATATCGACCCACAAGGACGTTACGTATCATTTCACTTGACGGTAACGACTTCTCCTCGATCAGAGGAGCTGGACTGCACTATTCACGACAAACGGAAGGCGTACGGTTCGTCCCAGACACAAACATTCACTCCTGTTACGAAGAATGAATGTCTTTTCGGTGGTCGTATTGACGGTGTCCTCCATTTGGTCGCTTTTGGAGGCGTTTTGGGACTTCTCGCAGTGTTTCAATTCGATAATGGAGTATTAGTCGATGGGCTACAGGATGCAGTGTGGGCGGTGCAGTCTGCTGTCAAGATTTCGGCTTTATTTGCCTCTGGAGTGTTCGTTTACAGTCTTTTGGTGGTTCTACGCTGGGTCAGGAACACTCGTAGAGCCTTGAAGGAGACTCAATACGATATGGAGTGGAATCTGAAGGAAAATCTCCTGCCACAGACACGAGGAACCAGTTTCATCCCCGACATGTCGACGTTCCGCGATCTGGTAAATGATCTGCACGTTGAAGTTGGTCAACGACCAGATTTAGAACGTCAACTGCGAAGTGTCTATTCTGGTCCTCATCTGAGATGTTCCAGATCTCCAATTGGTGTTTTAGTATCTGGACCAGAAAGTCTAAAAACTGCAACAGCAAAAGCTGTAGCTGCGATCGACGCCAGCGCCTTTGACATCCACGAAGAAGAATTTGAATTATAAACAACATAACGAACATTTAATCACCGACTTAGAGCTCGAATTCTTCTTCATGGACGTCAAAGTGACGACTTCCGATGTCTGCGATCGAGTACTCCACCGCTTTCTTCAGCTCTTCCGGCCCCGAAACGAAGACGCCGATCGTCGAATTCCCAGTAGCAGATGAAGATGGATACATCGTACGGAACTCCTGGTGCTCTGCGAACGCCAGCTTCATGAGCTGCGGGATGTTCGGACGGTGGCCAACGTCAACGTTGTACTCTGAAAGGAGGTCCTGGAACGTGTGGACATCTGTAGCGATTGAAGGAAGACGAGGTGTCTCTGCTGTGTCGTAGGTATGAGTAGTCTTGGGGTCGTGTGTGTTTTTGTCCAACGCGATGCTCGTGTAGACTGTAGCCATCCCCACGACAATGAGCAACGTGATCTCGACGAAGTTCTGTAGTGGCCACAGGTTCTTGTTGTCCTTCTGCACTTTGTTGCCGTACTTAACGAGGATCACGACGATCAACGTGATCAAGAAGGACGCACCGAACATCGCCACTTTGCTGGTTCGAGTACGTAGAGGCTCAGTGAAAGCTCTGGGGGCTTTAGACTTCACGGTGGCGTCGTACTTAGTAGCACTCAGGTGAGGTTTCCCAGCAAGACGTTCACGATCAATAGGTAGTTCCAATTGTTCACTTGTTGGAGCACGCGTGAGACTGAAGTGAAGACTGAAGAAGTTCTGATGGGGGTCCAACTCCTTGATCTGCACCAGTACAGGGTGGATCTCTTCCAGTAGCGACAGTTCACGGAAGGAGAAGATAAAAATGATCTTCTGACGTAGAGTTTCCCCCCTTTGAAGCTTAGCCACGAGATCTTCCAGGATCGAAAGCAACGGGGTCACTCCAATGCCTCCACCCACCAGACACACAGTAGAATACTCTTCGTACATCTCCAGCGACCCACCGTAGTATCCGTCCATGTAGATCTTAGGTAGAACGTTGTTTCTTTGACAGAACTCCGAGTATTTGACCAGGTATTCCGTCCAGTCACCCAGAGACTTGAGTAGAATCGTGAGGGTATCAGGACTGGTTCGTGGCGATGAGGAGATTGTGAACGCGTGCCACTGCAGTTTAGAGATGGCGGGAACGTTGAGGTAGACGAACTGACCGACCTTGTAGTTACCAGCAGGGGCGGTAGAACGAGCCAGTACTACCTTTACGACGTCATGGGAGAGTGTGGTGAACTCACGTACTACCACTGGCGTGAACCCGTTGGAGCTGGAGATTGCACGGCTGATCGTGTACAGCATAACCGACGGGAAGATCCATGAGAGGACCGGGTTCCAATGTAGAACGGCGAAGATCGTACCGATAAGGAAGAGGTGGTGCACGTTGTAGAACGTGTCGTACATCTTGCGTCTCACCCACGGAATGGACGTGAGGCCGATAGCCAAGAAGGCCAACAACGCGACCGTTCCAAAGGTGTTCATCCACGGGTCTTTGCCTTCCTTGCCCACTGCACAGTTGAAACACGGTAGAGCCTCCTTCGTCCATTCTCCTTGTCGGATCCACGACCAGTAGTACCCGATGCAGTGAAGTAGAGCGGTTAAGACCGTGATGACTCCCACCCAACGGTGGTATTTGATGCCGTTGGCGTACGAAATGTTAAGGAATTCCATCCACACGCAGTTGCGAGTAGCGGGAAGGAAGAGGAAGGCCATGTTGTAGACGCAGACGAAGCCGAAGGTTAGAGCGACCATCTCCAGGTACAGCTCGAAGTTGAACTCCCGGCCTCGTTTGCGGTTCTTCTCCACTCTGTGCACGTAGTAAAAGTAGAAGACGTAGAAATTGCCACCGATCAGGAACGCCAGGAACAGTAGTTCACCCAGACTGACCCGTGCCACCCAACCGAAGATTCGAGGCTTGCGACGTAGAACGCGGGTGAAGCTGAGGACGTAGTGCGCCGTGATCCGACGGACGTTGAAGTGCTTGAGCAACTCTTGGAAGATCAGCGACGCCGCGATGGGGAGGAAGCAGAGCAGGAAGAAATACGTCGGGCGGATCATCTCTGCGTGGCCGGTAGTATCTCCCTTTGGAGCATTGGGAGGGACGCCGAACCACGTTCCGATGGTAGTACTGAGGTCGGAATAGCTCTCTGTGAAGTAGAACAGCTGACCGTAAGTGTACGTGATCATACACGCGATGATCAGCAGTTGCAAAAGGTTCCCGAGGACCGAGAACCGACTGAGCGACGGGTAACTGGAGACGCGAGTGGAGATCCGTGGTTCTCCCACGAGACTGTTGCGTTTATCCTCAACGTCGGGGGTTTTCAACGTCGAAAAGACGGTATCGACGCGTGGAGTGGTGGCTGAGTCTGCGTTCGGTGCCATGGTGAACGATCAGATCAGGATCGACTTGTGCGGTCGACGGCAAATCACAGAATGGAGACTTTGTAGTGATGTTTAACCGCTGGTGGACGAAAGACGTAGAAGTCCCTCGCGTAAGCTGGACGACAGACGAGTGTATGTCGAGGCGATGCAAGAGCTGGACGAGGAGCTTCAGGGCACACGCCCTCGGGCCAATGACAGCTTTTTCTTACCGTGGTAACCCTGCGTTTCATGTTGACGGGGTTGTGTCGTCTCAGCGGCAAAGCATCACGGGGTGAGCACCGCAGGAATGCAGAGACTTGCGTGGGCTGAAGTTATCACACTTCACACGATGCCATGACGTTCAAATTTCCAGCGTTATGGAGAGTTTTCCCCATAGGTTTGAACGGAGACTTGGTAGAAGAGTGTTTTAAAGGTATTGCGCAGAGTGATTGGTGAAATAGATGACTTCTTCTGACTACCAAGTCTTATCGACCGGATATTGATCGCGATTTCAGCTGCGTTCGCGTTCAAATCGCAGTGGTGTATCGGAAAGACTGCGGCCCTCGTGCCTTGCGCCAATGACATCGTGATGAGAGTTGCGGCGCTCAGACTCGGACGAGCCAGACCGACTGGTCTGGTCATTCCGAACCAGCTGTGGGCGACGCAGCGTAAAGTGGCGCGCTAGATTTGCTGTAACGTGTAGTTTGCTGTTATTCCAAGGTTATCGACAAGTTGCTGCAGCTCGAAGTTTATGTATTTTATTCATTCTAATGCTGCAGCTCGAAGTACATGTATTTTATTCATTCTAATTTCTGTTAAATGTGCCCAAAAATCAATTGAATGCAAAGTATCTTCCTGAAATTAGAAACTGGAATCTGAAGTTCGTAACCAGATGGTGCACAGACAAGACGTTCTTACTGAGGGTCCTCGTCTCACCTGAATTGCCACTCCAGTCTCCGCCTAAAGGACGACACTTGCAGCATTCTTCTGAAAACCAAAGCTTGTCGATATTTTTTACGATACATTCGAGTACAATTGGCAAATCCTGGATAGGCCAGTTTTAGTCAGGTCGACTGTCGACAGTGCATGTTGATTGATTCCCTCGCTGTTCGAACGCTCCGGGTCCAATCGATCGCGACGGTTGTCCGACGGTTGTGTCTCCCGATCCTGAAGCTATCGCGTGCGTCTCTATTGGCGAAAGCCACGCGCCTCGACGCCAAATCTCCCGAGATCCCGGTGGTGCAGAGAATGCGCTTCCATCAACGGACTCACCAGCGAAATGCTCCCGACCACCGTCTCTTTCGTCCCGGCACGCGTCCAAATGCGCCCATGGAGCTCGCAAGTGCGTTCTGTGCGGACATTTCTTTGGCTCCTCAACTTGCTCCATAGCTTCACTCTTCAACGCCATGCCATTAAGTTATTTGATCAGTTCTGCACTTTACTACTTTCTACTTGTCTATTTAGCTCACATTGAGCTTCGCGGTGACCTCCAAGTGGCCGCCTTCGCTCGCTCGAGGCACCCAGAGTTTGAGCGAGCCACCGCCGGTACCGGGGAGACCAAGGAAGCCAGGACGCCACCGGTCAAGGTACAGCGTCTTGCCCCCCAGCTCCTTCACGGTTGATGTCCACTTGACGGTTTTCCCCGCCGGGACGTCCGTCTCGTCGAACTTATCGCCGCCCGAGAGGATATTCACCGTCACGTCCTTCGTGTCGGTACTCACGAAAGTGATTTCCACGACGCCGTCGCCGCGGCGCTTCCAGGACGAACTACTGTCCTTAAAAGCCTTGCCAACGGTGCGCAGTCCGAGAGTATTGGGGTCTGTACCATCGTCGATCTCCCCGACGAGCTGGGTGGGGCCGCAGATGGTCTGAATATACTCGGATAACAGACCGGAGATACGCGTGAGGTCGATGTAGAACAGCGTGGCGATCGTCATGAGCACTTTATCCGCTACAACACGCGTGTACTGCTTGGCGGTCAATGACGTGCCGTTGTCACTCTTACCCTTGTCGATCAAGTCGTCCACGATGACCCCGTACGTCTTGCGGAGCGTGTCACGCGTCTTGTACGCAGTGTTTTCGTCGGATTCCATGATCATTTGGTCCATACAATTGTTGGTGACGGTCGGGATGTCGTTCAGCATGAGGTCGGACTTGTACACCTGCACACGGAGCTGCTTAGTGGAGATCCCGGGGCTCTTCTCCTTCATCTCGGCGATAGTCCGCCACGTCCGGTCGGTCAACCGCTGAAGCTCATAGCCGCACGTGGAATTGGACTCCATTCCTTTCTTTAAAGACGAAATCTCCGTCTCGTTGAGATCGTTCACTGCGTACGTGAAGTTGGATCGGGTGAGGAAAGCCTTGAACTTGCCCCAGCTCTTGAGAATGCCATCCTGCCGAGCCAACACTTCGCCTAACATCACTTGCATCGTTCCCATTAGAACACTGGCAGGATCTAGCACCTGCCAGTTGTACGTTCGCCCCATACACATGACAATACTAACCGGCAGGTCGATCGTGATGTAGCTGGTCTGGTACAACGCCAATAGGACTTTATCCTGCGACGCCTGAGGGTCGGACACTTTAAGCGCTCGGACGTAGTTGACGATAGCTCTCATTGTTCCGAACATGGCTCGTGCGCACTTAATTCCGACACGGACATTTTTCGAGAGCTTGGCGAACGCTCCGAAGACGCCCAAGATCTGGACGGAGAAGAAGGCGTTGGCTACACTCACAAACTTTGCGTACACTTCCGAGCCGCAGTCGTCGTTCTGTCGGAGACACTCGAAGCCGCATTCTACCGGGTAGTGCATGGGACACTGCGCCCAGCACATTTTCGTATTGTAGTCGAATCCGTACGGGCACGTGTCCATGATATACGCTTTCCGCCAACACGCTTTGTCGAATGCAGGGTCTGACGGCTTGCCGATGGTAGGGCCCACCCAGTTACGGTATGTTGAGACGATCTTGTCCTTGGTGTTAGCTGTTGAGCCAATCTTGATGTTATCAGGTACCTTGACAGTCGCGAGTGCCGTGGAGAATGGCGCGGTATCATCCGACTCATCAATACTATCAGAGGCTGAAGAAGTATCGTCGTATGACTCATCGTCTGAGTCGATTTCGTCCGATGAAGTGGAGGGCTCTACCACCGTCGGTTTAACACTACCGGGAGAATACGTGCGCCCGATAACGACAGACGGTAACGCCTGGGAGCTGGAGGCGACCGCCGCTGTCACGAACGCCAGCAGCTTGAGCCATTTCGCCATCCTGAAGGCTTGTGCGGTTTAGAGCAGAAATGGAAATGTGTTCGACTGGCACAGCGGATCTCGGTGGTTGAGCACAATGAACCCTAGCACGCCTGTCGCGCGGCCTCCTCTTCATGAGCTCCCTTCCGGCACATCCGTTCGTCTTTTGCAAGAAAATTGTGAGCTCGCACCTGCTTTGACATGCTGTGGTCTCACTAAGAGAGAGCCGGCCGAGAGCTGCCTTCAGTTTCGCGGTCGATTGATAACAGGTGCCCCACTTTGATTGCGATGTGTCTGCCTCGAAAGTTTGGCGCAGAACATCTCGGCGATGTGCTACACCGTCACACTCCAAGGTTGGCCAAAGGTCCAAATGAACCGTACCGTACATCTTTGTGTGCACTGTTCAAGCCGCTTTCCCTCCACTGTAGCGATTGTTGGCTAGCAGTAAACGTGCGATTGCAAGCTTCACGTTGGCAAATTAATCTCGTCGCGGCTTTGAGCCGCCAGCCGGTCGAACAGAAGTAACAACCACGAGATGCCGCTCTGGTGCTGTCCGATGGTCCGGTGAACGCTTGGAAACGTATGCCGACGACGTGCCTCGGGCCAATGGGGCTTAAAGCCGTTGCAGCTGGTGCTAACGCAAGTTGTCGACGAATGCCGCGGACAGGCCGGCGGTCCTCGATGCTGGCGAAACCCACGAGCTGTACATGCAGCACACGCCGCCGACACCTCTTGGGCGCTGTCGCAGACCTGCTTTCGGCCTTGGAAGCGGACCACAGGCACGTCCAAGGGGATTACCGTGTGCTAGCGACCTCCTTATGCACGGCCAGATTCAGACTCGTGATGTTGATTTGGCCGGCTAATTGTTGATGAGAACCACGCCGTCGGACAGTGTGGTTGAAAATGGGACTGCGACATGGATGTAAGCTGGTGCTACGTTGAATGCAGGGCTGTCCAAGTCCCTCGAGAGGTTTAGCATCAACGAATCGTTCTCTTTTTTAAAGAAAAAAAAGTATCTTTCGAGAACGTTGGACGAGAAGATCGGACCTCCCACCACTTGAGCTGCACGATGTGTTTTTCGCTAATTGATTGCCTGTCTCTTCTCATCAGGTGCCACACTGCAGGTTTAACAAGGAAGGCCCGGAAGTTGTCCGACGGCGCCCACAATACAAGACTCTGCTTACAAAGCTCAAGTGAAGAAGAAGAGATATGATCCGACGGCGATACTGTAAGAGCTCTTAAAAAGATGAGAAACATCTCCGACGGCGCCACACGTCACCAAAGCTTGGACAAAAGATGTCATAGCGCAACACCCCGGCGCAGCTTGTGCAAGGGAAACGAAACGATTAGTTTTTCTTTAATTTTTCGGAGTTGTTGTACGTTGTAGATAGAGAGTAAGTGACCCTTTCTGGGTTAGAAGCTTTGGTGCGTTGCCCTGTAGCCAAATCTTCTCCCTAGCAGCAGTTTTCTAAGCACCTAGGTGCGCACTTTGATATATGAATGTTGAGGTATATTGAGTTACATCCTGTCTAGTCGGACGAACGTCTAATATCCATTCCTGTGTGGTGCAGCCGACCCTCAGGTTCTTGCATCTTAAGCTCTCCTTACCCTTCCGCTATCACTTTACACTCACGCACTAAGGTGCGCACTTTGATGACATTTTGAATGCTATGAAGCCCCAACCCACTCCAATAACTTGAGTTTGCGCCATAAAACACCACATCTTTGATGTCATAATGCAGCGCAACCAGTCACGCGTCCTCCGAGTCGGAGGATCCGACCTCATTTCCAGAACCAGACAGTGTTGTTCTCGCTAAACTATAGCTGGCATCCAGTCTTTTGCATTCATTTGAGTTGCGTTTCCCAAAATCATACAGCAACTTCTACATCGCTGCAAGCCCGGACGATAGCTGCACCGGTCGAAAATATGGATTTGTATTTCCCACCAAGCTCTGAACTTGTCAAACTTTTCCAACATCTGAGACCGTCCGTTGATTTTGGTGGTCGAGTGCCGTGATGTGGTCAGTTTACTCGTGCCACCCTCCAATGAGCTTCCCGGTGGTGTTCGTTACGTGGAAACTCTGGGTCTTTTCCATTGTGGTGGAATTTCGACTAGGAACCTCATTAAGCCATTAAAATAGTTTACGTTTCATCAAGATCTTCCACGAAAGCGTTTGTTCGGATAGGACACAGTACAAGATCTCATGGGCTCCCGTCTCAACTTCAGACGCATTTGCATTGTAGTGAGAACTTCACAGTGTACAAAGGTCAGTTGTCTTTTAAGGTGGTGTCATTTACTGCTTTACATTTCTAGAATATTATACTACATATGTCCACTAATTAAAATGGGTTAAGTCTTGTGTATCTTCGATGCATCCTTGGAAAACGCCGTGGTTGTATCCGAAATGGTCAAGTGGCAATCGTACGACTACACTGTAGCTGTTTGCCTCTCATTGGTAAGAGCCACGTGTCCAAACCAAAGTCTCAAGCTGAAGTCGCGTCGATCCAAATTCAGGTTCAGTTTGGCACCGTCCGATCTGAACTGCTTTCAAGGGATCGCAACGGCCTACATGTAGTGCTAATACTAAGTTTGTATACTGTAAAACCAACACTTTAGGTGACGAAAGTTTCGAATTATTGAATGTCCGGCGGACTAAGGCGGCAAAACGCTTTTGTATCGAAAGATTCGCGTCCCTTTCATAGTGGACGCTGCAGTGGATCTGGCCAGAGAATTAATGGCAAGAACGACCGTACTGGTGGTCAAGGCATATTAGTCCGCCGTTATTGGCCCAAGGACGCACGCTACAGCGCTGAACGGCTCAGCAATAGGCCGTTTGTAGAGGGACAACGCATGCTTTTAACGCCTCAGCTTCGACAAGACCAACGCGTTTCAGAAGTGCGCGTTGCAAACCGCCGGGAGCGCGTGCTCCGCCCGTTTTTCTTTCGAGTGTTTCGCCTCCCAAGCAGATCCCCACTCCGCGTTGCAGCAAAAGAAAAGTCTTAATACTGGCCATCGTTTCGCGGGTGTCGCTTCTCGCACTGGCCCGGGGATCAGCACGCGAAATGTTGGCCGCAGCAACAAGTAGAGCGCTGCTTCCCATCGATTCATTCGTCGATTTCCTCTCGACTGCGCAACTCGAGCCTCTCAACTCCTGTGACTATGGCACCGACCGCCATGACCCCCCACCCGGACGTCGAGTTCACCCACTTGAAGACTCCAGTGGGTGACAACCTGCAAGACAAGAACGGCAGTCTCATGGACCGGAAGTTCGGTCCTTCGCCTTGGGCCGATCAGTTTTCGTTCCTTGGGAACGTGGTGCAAGTCGTGATCCTCGCGTCTATCGTCGTGTACGCCTACGGACAGCTCTTCTACTTCTCAGCCTCGTACACTACCGTAAGCTCCGACATCGGTACGTGGTTTGGCGTCCCTCCCGGCGGAGGGAAAGGAGCTGGTGGTCATTCGGAAATGGTTCGCCCAATGTTCTTCTTCCTCTTCTGCTTCATCCCCATGGCGGTGTCGATTCTACTGCTTGAGTTCCTCCGTCACTTCAACGTACGCCGCATCTCGTCCAGTTTCGTGTTGAATCTGGCTCGTTTCCTCCGCCAAAAGCCTCGGATCATGGGGCGTGTGATCAACCGGAGCTTGGGTGACCTCCTCTTCCTTGCGTTCCTCATCGGTGGCAACATCTACGTCTTCCAGTACTTCTACCGGGCACGTGTAGAGCGAATGAAGACCCGTGTGCCGACGTTCGACTTCGCGACGTACCTCGAGATGATCGCTCTCACCTTCGGCTTCGTGTGTGTCTTCAACATGGCCTTCCTCTTCCTTCCGGCCACGCGTAACTGTGTGTGGATGGAATTCCTCAACATTTCGTACGCGAACGGCATCAAGTACCACCGTTGGGTTGGCGTCGTCACCGTTGTGACTGCTTTCCTTCACTGCGTTGGATACTACTGGGCTTGGATCAAGGAAGGCAAGTGGAAGAAGGAGGCTCTACCTTGCTTCGACTGCGCAGTGGGCGAGGAAGGCAAAGACCCGTGGATGAACACCTTTGGAACGGTTGCGTTGCTGGCCTTCCTGGCTATCGGCCTCACGTCCATTCCGTGGGTGAGACGCAAAATGTACAACACGTTCTACAACGTGCACCACCTCTTCATCCTCGGCACGATCTTCGCCGTTCTACACTGGAACCCGGTCATTGCGTGGATTTTCCCGTCCGTTATGCTGTACACGATCTGCCGTGCGATCTCCAGCTCCAACGGGTTCACGCCGGTGGTAGTACGTGAGTTCACGACCATCTCGAACGATGTGATCAAGGTAGTATTGTCTCGTTCTACCACGCGTGCGGGAGACTTCAAGGTCGGTCAGTTCGTCTACCTCAACGTCCCCGCCATCTCTAAGCTGCAGTGGCACGCGTTTACCATCTCTTCATCGCCACGTACCAGTCCTGATACCCTCACGATTCTACTCAAGTCTCTTGGTGACTGGACGGAGGACCTGGTCAAATATTCCGAAGACTGCAAGAGGAACAACGTTCTACCTACGATCTACATGGACGGATTCTACGGCGCGTCACTGGAGATGTACGACGAGTACTCGACTGTGTGTCTTGTGGGTGGAGGCATCGGTGTCACCCCACTCTTCTCAATCCTAGAGGACATCGTGGGCAAGCTTCAAAGCGGAGAGCCTGTGCGTCAGAAGGTCTACTTCATCTTCACATTCCGTGAGCTTTCCCTCCTTGAAGAGATCCACCCACTGCTCATGCAGATCCGGGAACTCGACCCCCAACAGCACTACTTCAGCCTCCACTTCAGTCTCACACGTGCTCCGACAAACGAGCAATTGGACCAACCAATTGACCACGAACGGCTCGCTGGGAAGCCTCACGTGTCCGCGACCCGCTACGATACCGCTACTACATCGAAGGCGCCTCGTCCGTTCGCCGAGCCATTGCGTTCCCGTTCTAGTAAGGTGGTCATGTACACGGTAGTGTTCTTCATCACTTTCCTCGTGTGGATCCTCGTTAAGTACGGAACCAAGGTGCAAGCCGACAACAACAACCTCTGGCCTCTTCAGAACTTCGTGGAGATTGTCCTGGTCATTACCGTTGCGTTCCTTGGAGTCTACGCGTTCACGTACATGGAGGACAAGAACAAGAAGGAGTCGGCTGGCTTTGCTGGCTCATTGGCGACGCCCGGCGGCTTTCAACCGTACGGAAGTGACGGTCACACGCTCCGTGACCTGGTGGCTGAATACCGCGTGGCTGTGGGCCAACGTCCGGATATGCTCGACCTCATGCAGAAGGTGTACAACGGCCACAAACAGTTCGCGAGTACCCATCCGGATGCTGCAGCTATGGGGAACTCGAGTGTTGGCGTCTTCATCTCTGGCCCGGGAGCTCTGAAGAACGCGACGGAAAATGCCATGACAAACATTGGCGCCAGTCACTTCGATGTCCACGAGGAGGAGTTCGAGCTCTGATTGGGGGAAGGAGCTCCTGCACAAGTCGAAGTGAGACTTTTCAAAACTTCTACTGTAATACATTTTTTTTGCGTTGTTGAAATTTATTTTCGGAGATTTTTGTTTTTTTTTAGCTGCTTAAAACAGTTTTAAAGCATGTATGCTTTAAACTTATAAAACATTTGAAAGTTGTTCTTAAATAATTAAAAAGAAGCTCAATCTGATTCCGAGACTTAATCTCTTTTCAACGTGATCTTTATTCACTACTTTTGAATCAACGCAGGGTAAGCTTGGCAGGGATATTTAATAGAAGACAAATACTCAGAATCTTTGTACAACCAAAACTCGAATCGCTCTTATATTAATGTACTTCTTCGAAGTATTTTTCTACTAACTAACATTTAGTTTCACTTGTAGATCCAAACGACCTCCTTCTTTTGCTCTTGGCACCCACAGTTTCAGAGATCCACCACCAGTGCCGGGTAGACCCAGGAATCCTGCTCTCCATCGATCCAAATAAAGTGTCTTCCCTCCCAGGATCGTAATATTCGAAGTCCACGTTACGTTTCCTCCCGCTTGGACATCTATTTCATCAATTTTACGACCCCCCGAGAAAATATTCACAGTCACAGGCTCCGTATCGGAGCTCTCAAAGTGAATTGTGACGCTCCCGTCGCCTTTTCTCTTCCAAGACGAACTGCTGCCTTGAAAAGCCTTCCGAACCATATTGAGACCGAGCGTATATGGATCATTCCCATCGTCAATTTCACCGATAAACTGAGTCGGACCACAGATTGGCTGGATGTACTCGGTAACAATACCGATGATCCGAGTCTCGTCGAACAGCGAGATCACGAACATAGTCATCGCGAGTTTATCCGCTATGACACGCGTATACTCTTTCGCAGTGAGAGAAGTACCGTTGTCACTCTTTCCTTTGTCGATCAGGTCGTCCACAATAACACCAAGTGTCTTGCGTAGCGTGTCTCGGGTCTGATAGGCGGTATCTTCAGTCGATTCGGCAATCATTTGCTCCATGCAATTGTTCGTTACGGTGGGGATGTCCTTTACCATGAGATCCGACTCGTACATTGCAATTCGGAGCTGGTCATGAGTGATTTTAGGGTTGTTTCTCTTCATTTGAGCCACAGTCATCCACGTTCTGTCGGTCAGGCGCTTCAGTTCATGACCACACGTGGAATTAGAGGCCATCCCGCTTTTCAACGACGAGATATCGGTCTCGTTTAATTCCGACAATGGCTGGGTGAAGTTGACGCGATGTAAGAAAGCCTTGAATCGATCCCAGCCTCGAACGAGACTGTCTCCGTGGTCGAGGACCTCTCCAAGCATCAGCTGCATTGTATCCACCATCCAACTGGCAGGATCTAAGGCTCCAGGGTACGAATAGCCCAAACAATCAGCGATAGCGACTGGAAAATCAATCGTGAAGTAACTCGTATGGTACACCATGTTCATGATCTGATCTCTTGGCGTCTGCGGGTCGTAGACTTTAATACTGCGGATGTAGCTGTTGAGCATCTTGATATTTCCGATCATTGATCGGAGGCATTTAGCACCTTCGACGATGCCTTTCGCGACTGTAGTGAGCTGACCGAATAGTCCCATTGTGGCGAGGGAGATTGCCGTCTGCACTACGTTCGCTGTCTTGGCGTAGATCTCGAAGCCGCAGTCGTCGTTCTGACGGATGCACTCCAGGCCGCATTGCACGGGATATGACAGCGGACACTGGGTCCAGCAGGTCTTCCACTTGTAGTTGAAGCCAACAGGACATTCGTCCATGATGTAGGCTTTACGGTAGCAAGCCCAGTCGCCACGATCCGGCTCGCCGATGGTGGGACCCACCCAGTTCCTGTACGTTGACTCCACTGTGTCGATTGTGTTGACGATTGACCCAACCTCAAAGCGATCAGCATTGACTTGTATGGACGTCTTTAGAGTGTAGATTAGAGCGGTAGTGATGATCTCTTTCCACTTGACCATGTTGTGCTGTAGGTAATTCGAGAATGAAATGGCTGACGAAGGGCTGACCAGTCAACTTGTAAAAGGATGTGTGGATCATTTCACCACGAGAATTCTCCAAATCTGTTGACGCCAATGGTGTCATCCCAGCAATCGACCGTTTAGAACTGTATTAATGACCTTCTGTGCATCACCCTTGAACTTTTCTGTTTGTCTGCGCGGGACTTTGTTTCGACCTCGTTCAAAGTCAAGGACTCGAGTTCCTGAGATGGGATCAACACGATGTTATGTCCTCATCCTGCTTGATACGACTACCCGAACTTGAGTGAATGTAATCGTGCCCAGTCTTTGAGGCCCACCTCTGTCCGATGATCCGGAGAGTTCATATTAATACCGCCGTTGCCAATCGTCCAACCAATAATGTTTGGACGCGACTCTGCACGTGGCAAAGGGAGTGAAACCAGTAGTGCTACATGTACCAGCACTGCTGGTTCTGTGGACCTTTATCATCGTCGTTGTTTTTGTTAGATAAATCTCTAGATTGTAACTAATGCCGTGCGTTGCCAGGGAAGCTCTTCGATATTAAATCAGGAGTCAATAATATGCATGTATTTATAGTAGCATTGCGACGTTGTCCTGCTTGTAGGTCGACGATACCCTCAAAGTAATTGACTGATAATTCAATCCTGCTCCATCGTCGTCTTGAAGAACTTCCTAGGACGGTTTAAAATACTCGAAGAACTGCTTCGTAAGGACGACATCAGGTATAACTGGTGCAAGGATTTTACTCTTGTGACTGCCACGTAAAATGATGATCGTTGCGAGGAGCTAATATCATTTTATCGACAGTAATTTCAAAGCAGGCCAACGTTGTCGTATGACAGTTACGCGAGTGTTGCTCCATTACCATGTTGCGCGAATGTCTTTCTTACCAATTTCGAATAAGTTAAAAGCAATAAATGCTTAATAAATATTATTAAGTATTAGGTCATTTTAGTATTAATACCATATTTGGACAAATATCTAAACACAGTAGTAGAGTCCTGTGTCTGTGTGTCTGAACGTCCGTCCGTTCAACGGTTTAGCGCATAAACCTACGGAGTTGCCTTGGCTACAACACACTTTTACATGCAGTACCACCTATCACATAGCATAGAACTATTGTTGTGACTGCACCCAGGAATAGTAAAATTACACATATAGCCCATCATAACGGTGATCGCTATACGCGATTTGATTGGCTGAAAAAGCCTCGGCCACGGCGCGCGCCGGAGGTGTGGCGCCGCTGATGAGTAGTGGGGCGAGCTGGAACAGTGAGCCCCACGGGTTCCAACCCAACATGCATTACCACCCGCAAAGCGGGTGGCGCTCGGCTAGTCTAAACACTGTAGGCGAGTACGGTGTCTGTTCGTCTGTCCGTCGTGTGTGTGTTCAACGGTTTAGCGCATAAACCTACGGAGTTGCCTTGGCTACACCACACTTTTACATGCAATACCACCCACAATATAGTATAGAACCATTGTTGTGACTGCCCTCAGGAATAGTAAAATTACAAATCTAGCCAAAACGGTGATCGCTAAACGTGATTTGATTGGCTAAAAAGCCTCGGCCACGGCGCGCGCCGGAGGTGTGGCGCCGCTGATGAGTAGTGGGGCGAGCTGGAACAGTGAGCCCCACGGGTTCCAACCCAACATGCTTTACCACCCGCAAAGCGGGTGGCGCTCGGCTAGTTACTATCATTAAGTTACATCGCAAACCACGACTTACTCAAGCAAATGATCGTTTATGCTGATGATGCTGACTTCATCTGCCACGACCCCTCGCTGGCCCAGATAATTCAAGATAAAGCACCAGCAGTACTAGCCCGATGGTCACTCAAGATGAACGTATCGAAGACAGAGATTACAACCGTTCAACGATGTACAAACCCGTCGGGATACACACGTCGCGACCGGGCTTTGGAGGAGACTTGGCGATCAACACGTAAACTTGGATCCCTATTGGGTGACGAAGAAGATGTCTCTCGACGCAAATCATTAGCGGCGGCAGCTCTTCGGCGTCTATGGACTGTCTGGCTAAGACCTCACTATACCACGGATGAAACACGCGTTCGGCTATATAACTGCTATGTATTACCAGTACTGTTGTATAACAGCGGCACATGGGCACTCACGACGACCCAACTTCTCAGGCTCGAAAGTTTCCACCGCCGTCAACTCCGCTCGGTACTCAATGTTACATACCCGCGACGGATTTCTAACGCAGATCTCTACGCTGCCTGCAAGGAACAACCTCTTAGACATCGCATCACAACAGCTCGATGGCAGCTTTTCGGTCACGTATTGCGACGCCCCACAGACACTCCAGCTTTTATTCAGATGGAAGCATACTTCGCAACAGGTACAGGCAAATGGCGTGGACGCCCACGAACCACCCTGCCACTCGTATTAGATGCAGATCTCGTATCAAGCGGCACAGGGTATCGACTCAAGAAGCACTCGGACCTCCAAGAACTACACAACCTTGCGACAGGACCAAACGGGAAGAAGAAATGGAAAGAGCTGACGGCAGCGATACTCGAAGCACTGCCGGACAAGGGAGACTCGACGTATGCGGACACCACTTTATGCCGCAGACTAGCTAAGTTGAGACTAGCGCAGGCATAATCTGGCTACGCGATAACGTAAATACATTACATTACATGCAAACCACGAAATTGTTTATAAAAGATTTATGAGGGGTCTGGAACAGGGTAGTATCCATGTGTGTAGTAGTAATATCGCTACTATCTTTAATACAAGTACTATAGTAGAATAGTAGAATGTCACAATTTCACAAAATAGTACAGATAGTAGAGTAGTAGAATAAAAGCACAGTAATACTACTACTCAATTTACTACTGTAATGCTGCAAACTTCAACCATCGAAGATCTTTAAAGGGTACGTACACCATCTCTGGCTGTGGTGATTTCATCGGACCTCTCTCGCTCCTGCTTGAAGCAATTGAAGCAGGCTGTTTCAATCACTTTGAAATCTACACCAGAGCTCGCAGACCTATAATGTGCGCTAAGACTGATGGCGAGTGGGGTGACGTGCCGCAGACGGATTCTTGCAGCGTATGCAGACGTCAGGTACATTACCTGTGCAGTAATACAGTATACGACGGCGGCGCTTAGCTGTCCAAACGGTGCGATCGTTGCTCGTACTTGTACGCGTGTTGGGCTAATGAGAATGCATATGTAGGTTTTGCAGTCGAGTATGTGTCCGGAACTTCTCCTATACTGACAAGGGCTCGCAGGAGTAGTAAATCCGACATTTCACGTCCAAGCCAGTACACGGTGATAAACCTCGCGCAGGACGATCCCGACGCCGAAGAGGATACTTCCACTGACTTCCCATCTCATGCTCGACCAAAGAAAGCTATCAACAGGATCTGGGACTACGTACGTTAGCTAGATGAGACGGTCATGCACAATGGAGCAGAATACACTCACATATGCCTCCTTTGTCTACAGGATAATGCATGAAAATACTCTCTGTGCCGGGTGAAGAACACCTCAACGCCAAAGATCATTAAATGATACTAAATTTTGGTTTCCAAACACAAGGAGCATGCGTGGGCTCAAAAAGAGAAGGAACATACTGTGCTTAGGATTATAGGCGTTGGTGACGGATCGTACTTAGTGAGATTGAGTATTACCAATATTAGTACTAAATTACTGATATAGTAACCGAAATTTGAAAAACTAATACTATTACAGTATCGTAGCGGATTTTACCGATTAGTACCCGGACTTCTACTGTATTTATTAGTGTCCTCTTCAACTTCGCTCCCACTATCTGGGTCAGAAATCAGAAATGGCATAATCAAGATTGATCGGTTTTGACGAGGGGGCTATTATTTGGGTGAGGGCTTTTAATTACTGATACTAAAGTTGAAGGAGGTGCAAATGGAGTGTATTTGAATATGAAAGCTACATCAAAGTTTATCTCTCGCTCCGGTCGAGTACGACACATTTTGTCTGCCGTTGCCGTTGCCAAATGCAGCCGATGTTGCTATCCATCAATAAGCTCGATGTCGTCAAGTGCATTAGCGAGCTCATCGCCGACGTCACTATTCTTCTTTCGATTCATCACTCTCTTCTTCTTTCTCCCATGCTCGCTGGAAGAGTCTCTCGTACACGTCGTGTCTCCAGATATAAAGCTGCTCACCCAGTGAGATGACGCTTGAAAAGTACGTGTAGGCCCGTCGCCAATCTCGGCATGAATATGCAAAGCTTGGATAGCGATCTATTCCCTTGTAACTTTCTCTTTCTTAAGTCTGCGTAGTACGATCGCTTCAAGCAGTAGATCTTCTAGCTCCCGGAGGGCTTTCTTGCGACCACCACCGGAACGCCGTTGCTGGTACGGTTTAGCTGCCCAAATGTCTTCACGGTTGCGACACCAGCGCCTCACAGTTCCTGGATGTAGATCCCAGCCACGACTTCTAAAGTGCGACACCGCTCGACCCGGAATACCGTCCCCTGCTAAGTTGACCCAATCTAACACTTCTTTCTTCTTCCATAGAGGGATTGAATCTGGCAAATCTAAGGTATGTAGCGGAGACGGTAACGACAATGGTGCTGGTAGTGATGGCGACCGCAGCGTGCCAGATGAGTTAGTTTGATATAACAGCAACATCTACTGCTATTGCTACTGGATCAATGCCAAGTACTTTTTCCGCAACCGATATCCGAAAGAGCAAGTCGGTTGTCGAGTGGTCGAACAGCTCTGACTACACTATATTCTTAATATATTTTTTCAATCAAAAGCTTTTCACCTAGAAAATATTTGACGGATATTATAATGGGCTATTTCATATTGCGCTGCACGACAATATCAAATGGATCTACACACATTTGTAATATGAACCTGTTTTCGTTGATCAAGTTAGCAAAGGCTACAACTAATCCCGTGCTGCAGACTGAACGCCTAAGTGTATCAAGTAAGCTGTATGTGGTGTTTTATTCATATTATATTTGAAATAGCTACAGGAGCCCTCGCAACCAACTGTTTGGTTGCGAGCAGTTGGTCGGGGAGGCCAGCTCGCTTTGCATTCACCAGACCCAAGACGCCCTTCCCCCTCCTCCCATACCAGTTTGATATACTGGTAGCACTTGTTGGTCAGGACTCGACGACCATGGCCCCGCGACGCGCAAGAACGACCAAGACGCGCCACCTGCGGAAGGAGAGATGCAAGCAGAGCCGAAGCGCAGCTTGTGCAACTACCTACTGACATCGCAGCTCTCCAAGCGAACAACCAAGCGCAACGTCAGCGGTCGACGGAGCCCAAGCCTGGCGTTACGAGTGGCCTGCCGAAGTTCAAAAGGGAACTGCGACGAAGACGTGCGGCGGTGGCTCTTTCAAGTGGAGACACTATGCCGGATCAATGGTCATGACGAAGCAGACGACAACCACACGCTATCCTCAATTGCGGGGACAGCAATGGATGGAGGGACCTGCATCAGGATGGTTTCTGTCTGGTCCTCCAGAACACCGGCGGACGCGCAGACGTGGCGTCGGTTTACGGATGACGCCCTCGCACACTTTGTGGCCTCCACCTACCAAGCGGTGCTACACCAGAAGCTTCAACAACTCCATCAGGTCAATGACATCGAGGAGAACAACGCCAAGTACTCGTCACTGATCTTCCGCGTTGAGAACATGAGCGAAGTTGACCAAGTCAGCTACTACTGTGACGGTCTCAAGCGTGCGACATAAGCCTACGCCAAGCTTCACAATGCGACGACATTGAGTGAGGCAATGGACCAAGCCGCCAAGTATGAGATGTCTCATTTCGGTGGCGAATACAAGGCAATTCGTGAGAAACCGAGGCGTGGGCAACATTCCCGTGGGCAGACAGGGCCCAGCCAGCCCAGCGTCAAAAGCCGTTCAGCAAGAAGTCCTTCGAGCCGGGTCACTACGCCCCCGCGGAACAGACCAAGGAAGGGCTTGTGTGCTACTATTGCAAGAAGCCTGGGCACTTCAAGCGTAACTGCAAGAAGCTGAAGAGTGACAAGGAAAACGATAAGCCACACCAATAGATACAATAGAAGAGAGACCTGACGTGGCGAAGGATAGCGAAGAATATTTAACCGTAAACGAGGATACGTTGAAGATGCTATGTGAAGACCCTCATGTCTACAACCATGCCCCATTGTTTTCGATTGAAGAACCAAAGGTACAGGGTGGAATCAAAATCGGTATTAAGTTTCTGTTAGACTGTGGTTGTAACAGGGTTACACGTACAAGTGGTTACACCACTTGTAACTCTAACAGTTGCGCTGACTGTTAGAGGTTGGAAACGGACCTCAGGCCTTGGTGTGTGGAGCACACCAATGGATACATGGGCGGGCCATATCATTGGATGGCTCGCGTGCATTTACGCATGTTATTGGTAGAAAGCGAAGCATTTCTACCAATCAGTGCTCTTAGAAGAAATCAGAATTCTGTCAACCACACATTGACAAAACCTTTAGAAACAGATAGCAATCAGATTTAGGAGGTCCATAATTGGCTTATGCCAAATTCAATAACAGTTCTCATTTTACGGTATTTTGCAGTCTTAATATTGTTATATTTAATTTTATTTACGGACGTAAGTATAATTAATTTAAGTCTAACTAATTGCACGCTTCCTCATACACGTAAGCGCACGTGTACGCCACCTAATAGGCCTTAGTAGACCTATTACAGTGGTGCCACAACCGTCTACATATCACGCGGATTTGCTGAAAGGAATGCATTGAAGACTCATCGTAACAATAATCGGACTATCAAGGTGAAGCTCCGTGACAACAACATTGGCGAGTCTATCCTCGAGCTAGTGAAGATCGAGATTCGCCTCCATGGTGCCCCCAATTATCAGTTTGTGGCAGTTGTCTTTGACATTGCTAAGGATTTTGATTGCGTACTGGGAATGTCGATTTTTGTGGATGTACATCCGGATATCGACGATGCTTCAAGGTATGCGCCTCAGATGGAGCCTCAACGACGGGCATTTCGGCTTCCGCGGGAAGTGCGGTCCGGGTAATGGCTCTGGGCTTCACGATGCTGCGGGTGGCGAACGTTGTTCCTCGATAAGCCGTGATTCCTGTCAAGCCGCCGTGCCAGAAACACAGCTGGAGGGCGAAGTTGAAAGCGTTCAAAGGCCAGCTGAGGACGTCGAGAAGCTCCCGAAGCGTGAGAAGAAGAACGCGATAGCTGAAGCAATGTTTACTCTCGGAGAGGTTGATTCGGAAGGAGTTGAGGCCAAGTACATTACAATGTACAAGGAAGAAGCGACGTAAGTTCTTACGGTTACCTGCGAGGGACCAACCTTCTTGATTGTGGTAATGAACGATACGATCAAGGAGATTAAACGAGATCTGAAGAGGAATGGTGAACCGGACAATGTTGGATCAGAGAAGGCCAAATGATTTTTAAACACGGACTGGGAGACGTTCAAGGATAACCCAGCATACTCTGTACTCGTTAAGTACAACGATAATGTGGTCAAGCCGGAGTTGCCCGATGGGTTACCAATGGGGCGCGACATTTTGACCACCGCATCGACGTGAAGGACCCAAACACTGCGATGTATCGGCAGCAGTGGCGTCTCTCGCCAGAGCAGATGACGTAAATCGACAAGTGGGTACGCGAGATGATCGCAAGGGACTGATTCGACCAGCATCAGCCCTCGCGCTGCACCGACATTCTGCGTACGCAAACCCGTGGGATGTCGTATCGTTCACGATTACCGGTGCCTCAACAGCAACACGACCAGACAGAGCGTGACGATGACGCGCAAGGAAGACGTTTTCGATAGTATGGCTGGTGCCAATATTTTTTGTATTTGGATTCAAATGTCAGCGTACTACAGTGGTCACCGCAATTAGTCTGTGTGGGAAATTAGTATCATTACCGAAATTAGTTTCACCTTAATCAGTGAGACTAATTAATGTGAACAAGGAAATCAATGTTCAAAAATAGTCTGTGCAAGGGTCTATATCTGGTGCAGCGGGATGGGGCTGATCCTCCCATTCGGCTGGCCTGGGTTCGAGCCCCCATTCGAGCAGTTCGCCGAGTCGGGTGGTCCGACAACACATGGAACGGATAAGGGTCAGCCACAATTTGTGGCACATACGGTATTGCAATCAACGGTGGCTGCATCGAATACTAAGGTTTTTACCAATATAGATAAATATATTTTACAAAATTACACCTGACCTGTACTCGCAGTCTTAGCCAGTCCTTGTTTTCATTTTGCAATTGCTCCAAGAGAACCTCCTAGAATTCGAGAGCCACAAGCTCTTTTAATGAGTGAGAAGTCAAGTCTTTCGAAGAGCGCCTGTGGTGGCTGTGGTGAGGATGTCGGTGCGGTTCACACGTGTCCTAAGTGCTCAGTCAGCATGCACGCATTTTGTGGAACTCCAGTTGGCCAAGAGGGCTATGGACAACCCGTTCTGTGCCCTAGCTGTGATGGTCGTGCTGTCAAGAAGATGTCTAGCTCTTCACCGATTGTTGCGGCTTTTGACAGAGTGTCTACCTGCGCAACTGCAGATCCGAATCTGAGCCCGGCTATTGCGACTTTCGCGGATGCTGACTCATCGAGCAAAGAACAGACGACAGAGAGCGCCTTACCCTCAGCGCACACAAATGTCGTAGCAACGACGAGCTCCCGTAGATCGACACATATTGTCAGCACGGTCAAACAACGGGTGAAGGTGGTGCCGTGGCTAGTCGAGACGGAGAGATGTGGAGGCATCAAAGGATTGCTTGCTCGAGCTGTTGATGAGTTCCCAGAAATTTTCAGGTCAGAAACGCGCAATTCCAACCTCGCAAAAGCCGCATCGTGGTGGAAGAAGAGGGAGACGATCCTGAATTTGCCAAAGGGTACACGTGAACTATCGACTCGACGACATGATGGCCGTATGCGAGCTAACAAAAAGGCTCTGGCTGGGCGTGGAAGACGACGTAGCAACTGGGTGATATGGCTGTACGCTGAACTGCTGGATGAATTTGATCACCTGCGAAAGCTAGGACTGAAGTTTGATGCGTCGCTGCTACGCCAAGTTGCGCTGCGACTTCTGAAGGCAAGTTCAGGGCCTTACACAATCTCGTCGGTCGACGAGAACGGCGCTTTGACCAAGGATAAAATCACTACAAGATGGATTCAGACGTTCATGGAAACGCATCGGATTGTCTTCCGCACGCAGACTGGTAAAAAGCAGATCAGCCCCGAGAAACAAGCAGCAATCGAGCGTGAAGTTGCGAGGCATCTTGGCCAGCTAAAGCGTGGCTTCGAGTCCGGGTCACTCAATGAAGCTGTGATTGAAAACATTGACGAAACCCACTTTGTTGTGGATTTTGACAACAGCAAAACCCTCGGGTTTGTCGGAGAGCAGAATATTAAGTATGCTGATGTGGTGTCTGGTGGGGAGGGAATGACGCTGGTGGTGAGAATTTCTGGCGGAGCAAGTGGCCGACTCCACCCACCAATGATCATTTTCCTGAATGCTACAAACAGCTATCCAATTCGCGGCGTTCCCGACAACACGCCGGGGATATGCTACAGGACGGGCCCTAAGGGGCGGATGACCAAGCGTTTGTTTCGGTCATACCTGGAAGAGCGCAGGGCGATGAACCCTGACCGTCTTGGACGAGTCAAGCCAATATTCCTCGCCAATTGCTCATCCCACCCAGACGAAGACGAGTGCGAGGACGAGCTCAAGAAACTGAAAGCGCGGCTGGTATACCTTCCACCAAACGCGACTGACCTCTGCCAACCCGCTGACGCTTTTGTCATCGCTAAAATTAAGGATGTCTGGCGCCGCAAGTGGAACCAAAAGAAGATCGAGCTGATTGAAGGACATAAGTGGCAGAACGAGAAGCGCAAGAATGGGTCCTGGTCTGGTAAGTTGAAAACCCCCGGCAAGAAGTTTTTCTTGTCGCTTGCCGCAGACTGTATTCGTGAGGTGAACGCATACCGCGACGAGAACGGCTTGAACTACGCGAGAAAAGCGATGATTCGATGCGGACTTTCGCTAAGTGTTGATGGAACATGGAAGATTGAGCAGCTTTTCCCTCACCTCCAGGCTACCATCGATAAGTACCCGGACGAATTCGAAGGCAGAGAGACCGTGGCCTGTCCTGCAAGTGATGATGTCCGTAGTGCAGGAAGTAGTGACATGCTGTTGTCTAGGCAAAATAGTATCAGTGATACTAATTTCCCATACATAATATAGTATGTGTTCATAAATACTATCACTTATACTATATACCGTACAGAAAAAATATTAAGCCTCACATAAGTTACTCTAAGTGATACTAATTGCGGTGATCACTGTACCAAGTTCGAATGAAGATGGATCATGCGAAGTACACCACATCCCAAGCACCAAGCGGTCTATATGGATACCCGGTACTCTCTATGGGAGTCAACAATGCTCCTGTAACTATGCTGAGGTTGACGTCGTCGTTGTTAAAGGGGTTGTCGCACACTAGACCATTCTACGATGATATCTACGTGTTCACGAAGTCGAAGGACGGCAACGAGCACTTACAAGCCCTACGCGACGTGCTGGAGAAACTCAAGGAGAACAAGCTGTACGTGACATTGTTTAAGTGTGTGTTCTGCGCCGGAGCGATCCCGTGTCTTGGTGATTTTATTGACCGGAACGGAGTTCGTATAGACCCATACAAAGTACAGACGATTCGCGATTGGCCGGTCCCAAGAACCCAAGAACAACTTCACAGTTTTCTCGGTTTAACTAGATACATTCAACGATTTTGTGAGCAGCGCGTTGAGTCGACGGCACCTCTCTTTACTCTGTTGAAGAAGAAGAATCAATGGAGCTCAAAGATTACCCTGAACGCAGTGCAGGTGAAGAACTTCAAGGATCTGAAACGACGACTATCGAGCACATCAGTTCTCCACTTACCTGACTTCACTCTGCAGATGCACTTGCGAACGGATGCAAGCCAGTTTGCCGTGGGTGGTGTGCTCTTCCAAGTCGCTAGTGGAATCGAACGTCCCATCGCTTATTCCGCCAAAAGATGAAGTCAGCAGAGCTGAAGTACCCAACTCACCAGCAGGAACTACTCGCGATTGTTTACGCATTAGCAGCGTTTCGCATCTACTGTCTAGATCAACCAGTGGTGATCGAGACGGACCACAAGTCACTTGAGGGGATTTTTCAGCAGAAGATGGCGAATCAAAGATTAGCTCGGTAATATGGCATTCTCGCGAAGTACCAGCCAGTTTTCACCTATCTACCAGGAGCGAAGAATGGTATCGCGGACGCATTGGGCCGACGACCATATCTCAAGCCGGGGAAAAAGGAATTCCACGATTTACTCGTTTCAAGCTTCAACGAGGCAATCTACCAACTTTGTGTGGCAGAGATTCGCCAAACGAGCTGATCAAGTCGGTTATCAACGGGTACGCTAAGGGCAAGATCATCCGTGAGGTTCAACGAGCGATCAAGTACTGCGGCGAAACAGGGACCCCTCGTGGCCCGTCTGACAAGCAATATAACTTTTCTCCGAGGAAGAGAGCCTGATCTGGTACCAAGGAGCAACCGACGAGAAACTTTGGATCGCCGTTCCAAATGTGGTAGCAGTTAAACATCACATCATCTCCGAGGTACACGATTCCAACTACGGTGGGCATCCTGGCGCCGATCGCACACACCTCAAGCTACGGGCTGATTGGTACTGGCTACGGATGGTTCGTTCGAAGCATTACATTGTGGATTGTGAAGATTGCAGACGGAAAAACCTCGACTGACGAAGACCCCTGGGCGATTGGAGCCTTTACAGATTCCTGAAGCTCGATGACGCTCAATTTCAATGGATTTCATCACAGGTTTACCGGATACAAAAAACGGAAGAACTTGATTTGGGTTGTTGTGGATCGGCTGGCCGAGCGTTCACATTTTATCGCAACGACGAAGACGGTTTCTGCACAAAAGGTCGCAACGCTGTTCATTGACAGCATCAGGAAGCTTCACGGTATGCCACAGGATATCGTGTCAGATCGAGATACCAAGTTTGTCTCTGGATTCTGAAGTCAGGTCTTCGACAGTGTGGGAACCAAGCTGAAAAATCGGGCTCAAGGTGACGGTCAAACGGAGAGGACGAACCAAACTCTTGAAGAGTATGTCCGGTGCTTTGTATCTCCACGACAAGATGACTGGGATGTACATCTTGCGAACGCTGAGTTTGCCATCAACTCAGCGGTCAACTCCAGCATCAAGATGTCCCCATTTGAGGCCGAAATTGGCTACGCGCCCCACAACCCACTCTCCGCTGTCGCGGAACCCAGTCGACGGGGTTTACGTGGAGGACGTCGTCACGGCGTTCAGTTCACAGAACATCAAGCTGCAGTACTACGTCAGTGTCAAGACGCTTTAGAAGACGCTCAAACTCGAATGGCAGACGTGTATGACCGCGGACGCAAAGAACATGACGTCAACATTGGTGACCAAGTGTACCTCAGCACGAAGAACCTGGGCGCAACGCACACAGGGTTCCCCAACTGGGACCCAAGTGGATTGGACCATACTCCATCGTGCGAACGTGCGGTGAAGTGCTTTCCAGGAAAGGCGCGGTTGCCGTAGATGGAATCCGATCTGAGCCGGTTGCCGTTCGAGGAATCCGATCTGAGTCGGTTGCCGTACGAGGATACCATATGGTTGAAGAAGGCCGATGTACACGGGACGGGACGAGACCAGTCTCAGTGATTATGGATCCCGAAGATCCGGATCAGACTGGGACTATGATCCGAGATCCAGATCCTCAAGATCCGAGATCCCGAGATCCAAGATCCCCAAGATCCGAGATCCAGATCCCCAAGATCCCAGATCCCTAATCCTCCAGATCCAGATCCGAGATCCGAGAATAGGATCCCCAAGGTCCCCGATCCCAGATCCTCTAGATCCAGATCCCCAAGATCCAAGATCCCAAGATCCCAGATCCCCAAGATCCAAGATCCAAGATCCAGATCCCCGAGATCCCAAGATCCCCAGATCCTCCAGATCAGATCCGAGATCCCGAGATCTAAGATCCGAGATCCCAAGATCCCAGATCCCAGATCCTCCAGATCCAGATCTGAGATCCCAGATCCCAGATCCTCCAGATCCGAGATCCCAAGATCCTAGATCCCAAGATCCCAGATCCCCAAGATCCAAGATCTAAGATCCGAGATTCCAAGATCCCAGGATCCAGACCCGAGATCCCAAGATCCAAGATCCCAAGATCCCAGATCCCCAAGATCCGAGATCCCAAGATCCAAGATCCCAAGATCCAAGATCCCCAAGATCCAAGATCCAAGATCCAGATCCCCAAGATCCGAGATCCCAAGATCCCCAGATCCCAGATCCTCCAGATCCAGACCCGAGATCCCAAGATCCAAGATCCCGAGATCCCAAGATCCCAGATCCTCCAGATCCCAGATCTCCAAGATCCGAGACCCCAAGATCCAAGATCCAAGATCCAGATCCCCAAGATCCAAGATCCCAAGATCCTGTGGTGTAGCGGGATCAGCCAAAATGTGATTAAGGCCAGATCCTGATACCACTTGCGCCCAGACACCGACTAACGGAGGGGGTGCTCCGATGATCCGTGATCTTGTGCTGAGTGTGTTCACCTTGTGTACCCGTCGGTGGGCGGGATCTGCTCTTCCAGGTAACTTCGAAGAGGTCTTGGCGTGAAGGGTGACTGTCTTGGCGAGACGTGGGGTTGTGGGGTAGCGTGGAAGTCTTCACTCTACCGCCGGGTAGTAGATCTAGATCTAGAGCGACTCGGTCGAGCTCAGATCTAGCAGCCGGATCTGGATCCGGGCTGGTAGGTTTGCCTAGTGGCGGGGTGTTCCTTGTCCTTTCCGTTGCTTGCCGCGTCCGATAGCGGGGGTCTTGAGAGTTGAGAGTCGATAGATCTTCGGGCCAAGCAATAAAGTCCCTTAGATCCGATATGCACTTGCGGTAGATCACTAGTGTAGGCTAAGCTGGCCAATATATTATCCAGTCTTATACCTTACAGCTAGATCAACTACACTTAGCTTCCTAACACCTTTGAGGGCCAATATACGTTCCCGTTTCCTGGTGTAGCTAAGGCACTTGCGTAGATCAAGGCAAATTCGAGTCTGATTTACAATTATACCAATCCCATCCTAAGACCTATCATCTGGATCCTCACCCTATGTAACATCTGGATCCTGCACCTTTTACACCGATAGTCATCACATGTTGTGTCCTCACCTAGATCTTGGATCTTGGTAACCTGGATCTTAGTCGGGATCCTAGATCTTGGCCTTCAGCTGGGTCCGGATCTTCATGGAGTCTTGGATCTTGGATCCCGCGGGTTCCGGATCTTGAGGATCTGGATCTGGAGGATCTTGGATCTTGGGGATCTGGATCCGGACGATCTTGGATCTGGAGGATCTGGATCCGGACGATCTTGGATCTTGGGGATCTGGATCCGGACGATCTTGGATCTGGAGGACCTGGATCCGGACGATCTTGGATCTGGAGGATCTGGATCTGGGGATCTTGGACCTTGAGGATCTTGGATCTTGGGGATCTGGATCTGGATCCGGAGGATCTTGGATCTGGAGGATCTGGGATCTTGGGGATCTGGATCTTGGGGATCTAGGATCTCGGGATCTCGGATCTGGATCTGGATCTTGGGGACCTAGGATCTCGGGATCTCGGATCTGGATCTTGGGGATCTAGGATCTCGGGATCTCGGATCTGGATCTGGATCTTGGGGATCTTGGATCTCGGGATCTCGGATCTTGGAGATCTGGATCTGGATCTTGGGGACCTAGGATCCGGAGGGTCCTGGATCTGAGGGAGCTTGGATCTGGAGGATCTGGGATCTTGGGGATCTGGGTCTTGAGGATCTTGGATCCGAGCCCTGGGATCCGAGCCCTGAAGATCCTGGATCTTGGGGATCTGGATCTGGCGGATCTTGGCCCTCTAAGATCTCAGCTCATAGTTCCAGCCTGATCCGGATCTTCAGGATCCGTAATCATCGAGGTTGATCCCATCCCGTCCAGCGTTCGTCGGCCTTCTTCAACCATATGGTATCCGCCCACGACAGCTGACTCAGATCGGATTCCTCGTACGGCAACCGACTCAGATCTGAGTCCTCGTACGGCAACTGGCTCAGATCGGATTCCATCTACGGCAACCGCGCCTTTCTTGGAAAGCACTTCACCACAGCCGCCTCCTGCGCGCAGTTGTTGCCGCCCAACGGCATCACTTCGTGCAAAGTTGGTAACTTATTCCTCCACTTCTTCGCACCACTCGGCTCCATGCTTCCCGGTCACACTGGACCTTCGCGACAGGGCAGCCTCGCCGGATCTCCGCCCGGATCTTCACCGCGATCTCCGCAGGGCGATGAGGGCTCGGCAGGAGGGTTGGTCCACGACCTTCGGCGCCGCATCCACGACCTCGAGGGTCAGCTAGCGCAGACTACCGCCAACATGCACGTCGCCGAGGGTGGACGTGACGTCGCCACTCGCGGACAAAATGACTTGGCCAAGACCGTGCGGCGCTTAACCAGGGATCTGCGGGATCTGGAGCGTCAGGTCGGCGAGCTCCAGGCCGAGCGCAACCGACTCCAGACCGAAGTTGCGTCTCTCTTGCAAGATCCTGAGACTACGCATGCCCGCGCGGCCGAAATCGCCGCCTTGCAAGACCGTGTGGGGCGCCGAGATATGGAGATCGCTGATATGGCGCGTGTGGAAGACATTTTGCGCCGAGATCTCGGCATCCTGGTTGCCGAGCGTGAAGATCTGGCTGCCCAGATCGCTACCGCCAATGACGAAGTCGATCGTCTGCAGGCCGAGGTCGGCGCGGCTAAGATCGAGATCGAGGAGCTGCAATATACTCTCCGTCTCACCGAAGGCAGCTTGGCGTACGCGCAGCGCGCAGTGGATCCCGGACATTCTGGATCCGCCACCGCTGGATCTCAGCCCGACACCAGTCCTCTGGATCAAGTTCGTGCGGAACGGGAGTCTGCTCGCTCTGAGCGTGACGAGGCACGTGCAGCATTGGACAAGTCTTCCCACGAGCTGGCGGCGCTAAGATCGGAGTTGGACGCAGTTCGGGCGGAGCACGCTAAGGTCTTACAGGAACTCACAGCTGCTCGCTCGGATCATGACTCCACCCTTCGCCAGCGGGACACCGCCCTTGAAGATCTGGATCGCGTCGCGCAGGGCCTGACTCTCGCTGAGACCGAGAACTGCGATCTCCGTACGTATTGTTCTCCGTTGTCAAGTGCTTGGACGGCTGACCTTACGCCTGTCGTTTTCGCAGGGGCTAAGCTAGGAGACGCTGAGCGTGCCATCGCCAGTCTTCAAGAGCAAGCTTCGGATCTAAGTCGCCGCCAGGACGACCTAGTTCGTGATCTGGCCTCTACCGTGCGTACTCGCGACGAGGTACGCGCAGAACGTGACGATGCGCTTGGTCGACTGGCGATCGTCGCCACCGCCATGCAAGGATCAGCGGCGGGATCCAAGCTTCCGCTTCCACCGGCTCCGATCCCCACGCCCACTCCGGCTAACACGGTGGATCTGACTTCAGAATCCACCGCTGCATCAACGTCGGGGCCTAAAAGATCGCGGGATCCGTCGCCGAACCCTGATCCGCCCTCGGATTCGGTCAACAAGCGGCCCCGCCCAAATTCTCCTGTCGTGGTCCCTGCCAAACCTGCTGGTGGCACACCGCCTCCAAGTAAACCTGCTGGTGGCACACCGCCTCCAAGCCCGGGATCCGGCCACGGCGACACTCCTCCGCCCAGTCCCGGCTCCGACCATGGATCTCCGATCCGGCCACAGCGCCCACGGCGGCCAACGGGTCTTACGGACAGCGAGGAGGAGTCTTCCAATGGATCAGCCTCCGACTCGGTCAAATCGGATCTGCTCAGCGAGGACGAGTCGAGTGAAGATCCTGAAGACGCGGAGATCAATGACGACGCCTTGGAGCAAGATACTCTCCGGGCTTTATCCATGTCACGAGCGGCTGATCGGCGTCTCCGCCACGCATCGCCCACACGGGTTCCCGCGGCCTCCGTCGGATCTGGATCGACTGCCGGATCTGGCTCCGGTCCGGCACCTTCTTCTCCTGCCAAGCCCGCGACTCCCCAGACCGCCAAGCCCAAATCTGGATCTTCGACTCACTCCGGCGGTTCCAAGTCCAGTGGACCGAAGGGTCCCAAATCTGGGTCCGGATCTGTATCTAAGGCAAGATCTAAAGATTCCACATCGAAGCCTGGGTCTGCGAAGCTGTCTGGACCCGCTTCCCAGTCGGGATCCACGGCCAAGACGGGATCCTCATCCAAAGCGGGATCTGGATCTGGGAAGAAAGATTCCACATCGAAGCCTGGATCTGGGAAACCGTCCGCTGGATCCGCATCCAAGTCGGGATCTTCGGCTAAGGCTGGATCTGGATCCAAGACGGGATCCGGGGACTCCAAATCGGGATCTGGAGCCGCAAAGCCCTCCGGCAAGGCGGGATCTGGATCTGGGAAGGCGTCTACTGGATCCACCTCCAAGTCGGGATCTTCGGCCAAGACGGGATCCGGGGACTCCAAATCGGGATCTGGAGCCGCAAAGTCCTCCGGCAAGGCGGGATCTGGATCTGGGAAGGCGTCTACTGGATCCACCTCCAAATCGGGATCTGGAGCTGCAAAGCCCTCCGGCAAGGCGGGATCTGGATCCGGGAAGGCGTCTACTGGATCCGCCTCCAAGTCGGGATCTTCGGCTAAGACTGGATCTGGATCCAAGACGGGATCCGGGGACTCCAAATCTGGATCTGGAGCTGCAAAGTCCTCCGGATCGCCCTCCAAGTCAGGGTCTGCGGCCCCAACTGGATCCTCTTCTGATCCTCAGCAAGATCCCCTTCCCCCGGCCGCGCCTTTTGGGCCCGATGACAGCTTTATTCCGGGCCGCTTTCGCATCCGTACTCTCAGACCGGCAGAGGTGGAGCCCTGGATCGTCGCGAAGATGAATAACGTCAGCATCGCGAGCCTGGTGATCGGGGATCTCTTCCCGATCTTCCCGACTCAGCCCGGATGGATGTTCCCTTGCTCCGGCAAGGCGCCGGATCCCTCGGAATATTGTAGGGATCTCGTGACCGCCAAGAACGTCCAAGCATTATTGGACACCCGTCCCTGGGAGGTCTTGGAGATCGGGACTCCCCAGCTCAGCTTCGATCCCCAGATCGGTGGGGGTCTTGGATACTTCCTGGATCTCTACCTCGCGCACGAGAACAGACACCTTCAGGCGTACTGGGAGGCTACCCACAGCCTTCCCATCGAGGGTTCTCAGGATCCGGAGCTCTTAGCTTACAGGAAACAGCGGGCCAACCGGCGTAGCCATGCTGGTAACAGCTGGAAGCAAGTTCTAATGGCGCTGATCCCTGAGATGTTAAACGGATGGTGTGATCTGGATCTCCTGCTGGATCTGCCCTTCCTTCATTTCCCCAAGCGGAGCGATAAAGTCGCCTGGTACCCTGGCTTCGAGGCTCGCAAGGCTCGGCGGGCAGATCCCAATCTGGATCGGCCGGATCCCACGGATCTACTGGAAGCCCTCGACGAGTGCAACGCCGACGATCCGTGGCGCAACCACTTCCGCGACTCCATCTCCGACCACCCTGCCTACCAGATCTCACGCTTGTCCCAGAAGTTTACCCACGTGAAGGAGAGATCTTCCGGAAAATCGGCCAAGTCGGAGCAAACTGTCGTCCTGTGATCCGGATCTTCGATTATTGTGTCTGTAGGCGTTGGATCCATTCCCCATTTTTCACTTTAACTCTCTCGTAATCCATCCCTCCTTTTCCCACTTGATATCCTCATGAGTTTCCTTGTCACCTTTATTCCACATCTGTCGGCTGTAGATCCCAAGTCGCACTTCTCCAGATCAAGATCTTCACTCCTAGGATCTGGGCGCCCCCGTTCAGGCCCCGATATCCAAAATCCAGACACTTCTAGATCGGGATCCATTCTTCTCAAGTCCACAGGCCTGGGATCGGGATGGTCTTTCGACCCGGATCTTCGCCTCGCCTTGTTTGTAGATATGTAAACATGCAGAGGAATACAATCTCTTTCTTCCGATCTACGACTTCTCGCAGATCTGTTCCTCCTGTCATATTGCTCGTCCGCAACGACAGGCTCGCGGTCCCCCTACTCTTCGTGGGACTGCATCACGTTGAATCGGTTGCGATCCACATGATCTCGCAAGAACTCATGTAGTAACGCTCCGCAGTTCAGATCTGACTCGTCAACCCATGTCGGATCTTCGTATCCCTTCCAATGTACTAGAAATTCTCGGAAGATCCGCCCATATCTTGTCCGTCGGCCAGACCGCATGTCCGAGATCTTCTCCACCTCGTACTCGTCCAGATCTAGATCGGGGATCCAGCTATCCTCTGGGAGGAGCTCTTCGTCAAAGTCTATCCGATCCTGATCTGGGTTAGCCAGTTGGATCTGAGGCCGATCGGGGAAGCTTTTCACCAGTTTAAGCTTGGACACATGTACCACCGGGAATAACCGATAGCTCGTCCCTGTCGTCTCTAACCTCACCGCGTATTCGCTGATCTTCTCGGCCACTCGGAAAGGACCGTGCCACAAGTGAGCTAGCTTGCGAGCATAACCCTCTTTCACACGATCCAAGTACAGCCACACTCGGGATCCAGGCTCGATCTGATGGGGGCGTAGCTCTTCGTTATGCCGCGCGGCCCGATCCGAGATCGCCTCTCGCAACCGATTGTTTACCTGCTCTCGGGCCTGCTGGTAGTAGCGCTGGATCCGGTTCCTCCAGCGGCGCGGGTCGCGATCTTGACGTCGGGTGCTACCGATCGGGATCATCGCTTCCAGCGTAGATCTTGGATCCCAACCATGCACTAAGAAGAAGGGCGTATCGTCCCTGATCCGGTCGTGGGCCGTGTTGATCGCGAAGGTCAGTCGTTCCGCGTACTCGTCCCAATCGCGTTGGTCCAGATCTTCCACATACATCTTCAGCGCTCTGGTGGAAGTCTGGACCATCCGCTCGGCCGTACCGTTAGCTTGCGGTCTGTACGCCATAGTCGCCGACTGTCGTTGTCCGATGATCCGGTTAAAGGCTCGGAAGAAGTCCGACATAAACCCTGGTTCGCGATCGTGGCGGATCACTTCACTGGCCCCGAATCGCCGGAACACGCACTCTTCATAGGACTCCGCAATCGTCTGAGCGGTTCTGGACGCGCTCGCCTTCGCGATCACGAACCCGGTGAAGAGATCCACCCAGATCAGCAGCTCCGTATTCCCTTTGTAGGACTTCGGCAGTGACGGTATGTGGTCCATCGCGATGATCTGGAACGGATATGTGGCCTGGATGTTTCCGGGCGACTCCCCTCGGATCGTGGGCCTCCCTTTACCGGTCTCGCAGTCCACGCATTCCCCGACATACCGCTGGACACTACGGAACATGCCTCTCCAATGGAAATGCCTCCGGATCCGATCATACGTACGCCCGATCCCCTGATGTCCTCCTTCCAGGCTCTTGTGATAGTGGTGCAGGACATCCTGCTGCAGAGCTTCGGGGATCACTAGCCTCATCAGTTGATCGCGATCCGCCTCAGATCCCTTAGACGGCGGGCAGTAGAAGAGGAGATCTTGATCGTCGGTCTCGTAATTCATCGCGATCTTACCATAGGATCTGGCCTCTTCTCGATCTAGACCCTCCACTTGCCCGACCAAATATTTCTTCAATCCAACGATCCACGCCTCCTCGTCCTGGGCCTTGCGAATCCGGTCGACCCGCATCTCCCTGACGACTTCCTCCTGCATCACGGCCGGGTCAGATCTGCGTCTGGCACCTGATCTGGTCGCTACTGCAGCGACCCGGATCTTCGCGTCTTCGGATCCAGCCACCAAGATCTCGTCTAAGCGGTTCAGAGTGACCAGATCCTGGAGATCCGATTCCGCTGTCACGTCCACGCCTCCTTGCCTCTGAAGCGCTGCACTTGCCAGGCTGTCCGCGCTTCCATTCCAGTCACGCTTCACATGCACCAGATCGTGATCCGGCCAAGATCGCAGGCGATCTAGAGTCCTCTGTTTCAACAAGGTTAAACCTGGTGCCTTGCAGTCGATCTCTCCTCTAACTTGCCGGATAACAAGATTTGAATCTCCGCAGATCACGAGGCGTCCGGGATCTAGGCCCTCTAACAGATCTAACCCCAATAGCAGACCATTATACTCGGCTTCATTGACAGTCATGCCTTCTGCGTAGCTGGATCTGGCTTTTATCACCCTCCATCCCGGCAGCTTCCATACGATCGCACTGAACGCGCCTCCTCCACGCTTGACTCGTGCAGATCCGTCGAAGCTCACTACCCATAGATCTTCATCCTCGCGTACTGTGGGTATCGGCGTCTGGATCTGACGCCGGGGCTCTTTTCGAGGCGCGATCGCTATCAGGGCTTCGTCTACTTGAGATCTTGGCGTAATGCTGGCCGCCAGCGCCCCCAGGATCTCGTCTTCTCCGCGAGTACACTTGACAATCTCCAGATCCCAAGGCGACAAGAGAGCAGCCCACTGTCCGAGGCGACCTTGAAGACCGGGTGACTTGAACAGCCACGCGAGGGTGGAGTGCCTCGTCAGGATCTGGATCTTGCGCCCAACTAGCAGATTATAATAAAGATCCAGGATCCGGAGCAATGCCAACACTTCCTTCTCCACCACGTTGTAGTTCAACTCGTTCGGCTTCAGCGTCCTGCTGGCGAAAGCAACTGGATGGTAGATCCCATCGTGGTCTTGCACCAACGAGGCGGATATCGCCCACTCGCTTGCATAGACAATCACCACCGGCAACCGGGTGGAATCAAAGTGGCGAAGGATCGGCGTCGAGCTGATCTTGATCTTCAACTGCGTGAACGCTCGATGGGCCCGGATCCACCTTTCGTCTACGGGACCGTCCTCGTTCGGCTTCAGCGTATTTAACTCGGCTAGATCTGGCGGATCTGGGGTCTGGATCTCCTCTGGATCCCGGGTACCCAGATCGAGTCGGTCCAGCACACGACGAAGATCTGTGCTTTTCTTCAACTCGGCAAACTCGACCTCCCGTAGTTCGTATAAGACGGCAGCGTAGATCGCATAGTCTTCGATAAATCGACTATAATAATTCAAGCTCCCAAGGAATGACTGCATGGATCTTAGGGATCCCGGGAACGGCAGGTCGGCCAGAGCAGTCAGACCCTTGGGATTCGCCTCCAGTCCGTCGTTCGACACTCGATGGCCCAAATAATCCACCTTGCGTAGTCCCCAGAAGCTCTTCGCAACACTGATCGACAAGTTCCATTCGTCACACACGTCCAGCAGATCTTCGACTCGGACGCATAGCTGATCCCACGATCCTGCTGTCACCAGGATGTCGTCAATGTAGGATCTCCGACCTAGCACCGATGGGGAGCCTGGATCCGCCGGATCTCCGGTCTCGAATAGATCCGCGGGGCTTCTGGATCCGCTGGATCCCGGATCGAGATCTTCGGAACCAGCCAGATCTCTGTGCTCGCCGGATCCTGAGATCTTCAGGAATCCATACAGCGCATTATCGATCAGGCGCTGGTAGATCTGGGGAGCATTCTTGAGTCCAAACGGCATACGGTTCCACTCGAACAAACCGAAAGGGGTAATGAACGCCGATATCGCACGAGCTCGGTCCGTCATAGAGACAACCCAAAATCCACTAGCCATGTCTAGCGAGCAATACCAGAGGACTCGATCCAGATCTTCAAGGAGATCGTTGATCAGCGGCATCGGGTAGATCATGAGGCGAGTAAGTCCGTTCACTAGCCGATAATCAATACAAAGTCGGATGTCAACTCCATTCTTCTTGATGATCACCACGATCGGCGAGGCCCATGGTGAAGTTGAGTGCCTGATGATCTTGGCTGATAGTAACCCCTTGATTAGATCCGACACCTTCTCCCGGAACTGGGGAGCCACCTTCCTTACACGCTGAGCGATCGGCTTCGCATCCCCCACATCGATATCGCAAACGACGCCTCGGGCTGCTGGTGGTAGAGCGTTACCTTTACCAATCAGCAGGTGCCGTCTCTTCCAGATGATCCGCCGGAGTCTATCGATCTCTTCCGGCGTAGTGGATCCTGGATCCCCGACCTGAATGTCTTCAATCTTAACTTCGTCAGTAGTGGAGATCGAGATCTCAGGTACCACCGCGAGGTTGCCGTCCAGATCCTCCGCCGCGAGATCACCGTTCGCGTGGTGATACTCGTGGCCATCCAGATCTGTACCACCTCGAATTTCCCACGCATGGCCTTGCTTCTCATTCAGCTCGGTTGAATTTCGTATGTCTCTGCCCATATCATGTTTACGTAACATGTCGCTTGAGGTACCACGGGTGTCACTCAACTCATCTCCTTTTACGCAATCCTTGGTCATGTCGCGATGCATCCCATCACCATCCGGAGAATCAGCTGGATCCGGATCTTCGCCATCGGGATCTAGGCGACGCGGATCGGGGTCCGCTAGATGAGGATCCGGGGATCTTAGATCGGGATCCGCCAGATCTGGATCCTGAGCGTCTGGATCCGGGGATCTTAGATCGGGATCCGGCAGATCGGGATCCGCCAGATCTGGATCCTGAGCGTCTGGATCCGGGGATCTTAGATCGGGATCCGGCAGATCGGGATCCGCCAGATCTGGATCCTGAGAGTCTGGATCCGGGGATCTTAGATCGGGATCCGGCAGATCGGGATCCGCCAGATCTGGATCCTGAGAGTCTGGATCCGGGGATCTTAGATCGGGATCCGGCAGATCGGGATCCGCCAGATCTGGATCCTGAGAGTCTGGATCCGGGGATCTTAGATCGGGATCCGGCAGATCGGGATCCGCCAGATCTGGATCCTGAGAGTCTGGATCCGGGGATCTTAGATCGGGATCCGGCAGATCGGGATCCGCCAGATCTGGATCCTGAGAGTCTGGATCCGGGGATCTTAGATCGGGATCCGGCAGATCGGGATCCGCCAGATCTGGATCCTGAGAGTCTGGATCCGGGGATCTTAGATCGGGATCCGGCCGATCGGGATCCGCCAAATCTGGATCCGAGTCTTTGGAATCGCCGGGGTAGTGCACATCCCACTTTGCATCCTGATCAGATGCCTCATCCTCCTTGGCTATACTGGATATTTTCCACGCATCATTGATTACGTCCGGATCACCCGTACCGTCATCATATGTCGCACTGGATATTCCGGCTTCCGTACACACATCACTGATGACGGGATCGTCTGCGATCACATTCACGCTGGTGTCAACTCCCTTGCCTTGGATATCACTGTCTTGGATCTCGAGCCGGTTGGCCTCGTGCGCCCTGATACCGTTCTGGGTTGCCCGATCCGGGACTGGGGTCGCTCGGACCGAGGCGGAGGCCACCTGATCTGTAGCTGCCGCACTCCGTTGCACAACAGAGGGGCTCGGGGCTTCCTCGATCGTGCCCCCAGCATTCGTTATAGGCGCAACGCTTGACTGAGTGAATGAGGAATCTCCACGACTCTCAAGATGTTGGTGCTGCCGATCGCCAGGTCCATCACCCTGCCCATCTTCCATATCAGTTCTTGGAAAACATATGGTGGATACATGCCTTCTCTCTCGATCTTGGGGATCCGGATCGGACCGACCAGCATCGGGTTCCGATACAGTGGAGGTTGGGGAGGCCTTCGCGCTGGAGCAAGCCTCACGATCCGGGCTGTGCCGGGAGTTTAGGCCTGTGTCGGACACAGTGCCCCCGTCGAAAATCGCCAGCTTGGCAAGTTCCGGCCGATCGTCGTGCTGCCGACTCGGATCTCTCTGCAGGATCGCGCGTGGGGTGACATACGCCGGGCGATCTACCGCCGGCTCGGCCGGGCCTTCTGGGATCTCAGGGCAGGACGACTGGATCTCCACTGTGGCTTCCAGGGCAAGGTTTTGCCACTCCATATATCTCCGGGATCCCACTGATACATATCCAGGGATCCGGGGCACCTTGTCGTCTTCCAGCACCATGCCGATCTGGAATCTCCGGTTTAGCCTCAAGATCTTGTCGCTGAGGTTGGTGATCCTCATATAGCGGATCCTGCCCGGCCCATCAACAACCGTGGGCACCCAACGCTCACCTCGCGTGACCCACAGCTTCTCAGTGTGGGAGATCTTCAAGCGCTGCTCGGCCTCGGCGGATCCGGCGATTGGCACCTCCAGATCGTCCTCTAACGTGACAGATCGGACCCGCTCGCCATACAGGCGCTTCCGGCCATGCAGCCGGATCCCGATCTCGTTCGGCAAGCACATTGATCCTCCTGCCAGATCCATTCGGACGCCGGCCGGGATCATGAAGTCCATGCCGAGGATCGCCTCCTGTCCCGATAGATCTCCGATCCAGATCTCGAAGAAATATACCAAGTATCCTGCCAACGTGATCTTGATCTTCGCTCTTCCCTCCGTCGTATACACATTGTCTCCGATCCCAACACACTCTTGCCTTTGACTTGTGTCGATCTGGCACCCTACCTTACGAGCAAAGGTAGTGTCCAGAATAGACACTTCGGCGCCGGTGTCTAGGAGCAAGATCGCTTTCTCGTGGTTGATCTTGCCCGAGATCTTGGCCTGACGGAACCATTTCCCTGGAGCGTGATACTTCCAGTAGCCTCGGGATTCTCCGCGACGGAGTTCCAACGCGACTTCAGATCTGGATCTGCTGTATTCGTCGATCTTGGGAAGACTCGAGATCTTAGCGGTGTATGGATGCAATTCACAGGTATTACCGCGTAGATCCGATCTTCTGCTATCTTGATCTACCGACTTGTTGTTCACATATGCATAGATGCAATACCTAGAACGCTCGGCTCGTACCGGATTCCAACCCGGCGAGCGTCCTAGTTTAACATCTTCTCGGCGATCTCTGGGAGCATGCCTGCGTGTCGGGTGGGGTCGTACCACTTCCGGATCTGGTTGTAGAACTCCTCCATCGGACATTCACCAGCATCGTGCAGTTCCCCACACCCACGACAAACAAACAGGCAGCGATCAGCCGGGTGGCCTCGCTTCCCACACTTCTCGCAAGTCAGGCGCCTCCAGCAGCCGAGATCGGTGTGCTTCCGGGATCCGCAGTGCGAGCATCGGCTACGATCTTGATCATCATAGCGATTCGTGGATCTGCGATCCGGGTTCCGATCTCTATCCTGCGAGTCCGGATTGGATCTCGCCTGATCTGGAGTCTGGTGTCGGAGTTTGTTCGGGTCGCCACCCTTAGAGGTCTCCTCTGATGAGGCGAGATAGATCTTACGCAAATCCCCCTCCGAATCGGATCCGTCTGATCCGGAACCCGTTTCAGACTCCGAGCTATGATCTTGGACCTGAATCGCCCGCACTGCCCGTTTGGTCGGAGCCGCTGGGGCCGCCGCAGGCGCCTTCTGGCGATACTTCGAGCCGAACGCGGATCTCTTCTGCCGACTCTTCGCGCGTTCTTGAGCACGGAGGACCTCTTCCAGATCTTCACTATCCATGAGCCGCAGTAGCGTCAGTCGGTCGGCTAGCTCCGGGTCTCCAAGAGTCTCGATGTAGTGATCAACATGTTCTCGACGAGTCTTAGCATCTCCATCCTTGATCTTGAGCTTGGCCCGCAGAGCAGCCACATTCAACCGGTAGAGATATTCCAAGGGCGACTCTTCAGACCTTTTTCGGGCGTGATAATATTGCCACGCAACCGATACTCCCAGGCCACAGTATTGCGTCTGGAAGCTTTTGAGCAGGTCATCCCACTTGCTTCGCGTGGATCGGGCTAGCTGTCGGTGCCAGTTTTTGGCAGGTCCGACAAGCAGATCCGCAAAGGTGAGGCACTTCTCTTCGTCCGTCGCTTGATCTCGCTGGAAGGCTGACTTTACCTTGCTGATCCAGGATCTCGCTCGATCTTCATCTAGATCCTTTCCAGAAAACTCCTTCAGATCTGAGATTGCGGAGATTCGTACTCGCTGGATCAGCGATGATCCTCCCTGACCAGCAGCAGCAGTGGCTACGACTGCTCGCCCGGAGCTCGGGATCTCCAGATCATCAGGGTCGTACTCCCAATGACGATCCGGGTCTCCCACCGACTCCATATCCACGTCTTGGGATCCTCGATATGCCGCCGTGCTGATGGCTTGGGGCGTTGTGGTCACCTGTTGTCCCTTCAAGAACCTGTTCATGGCCGCTTGGAAGTATGTCTCCAGTTTGTTGGTCGACTCCGTTGGGGAGGGAGCAACCGTCGCAGTCTTCTTCACGGGATCTCGTTCGGCAGAACGCTTGGGCAACGATCTGGTTCTACGCTCCGGCTGCGGGTCTGGATCCGGGATCTTCACTTGAGATCTAAGGTATTTAGCCCCGCCGGGACCTAGCGACATCCGTCGAGGTCCGCGGGAGCTGTCCGAATCGGGTTCCGAAGTAGCGGACGCGTAGTGTGAGGATCCTGTCTGATAATCAAGATCCCGCGGCCGATCCCGCTCTCCAACCAAGATCCTCAGGGTCTTGAAGAGATCCTGAGTCACTGCCTGGATCGCGCTCAGGCCCAGATCGAATAGAGTGCCTGCATCGAACGCTCCGGCAACGAGTCCAGCTTCGTGAAGCAGATCCAGCAGAGCCTGTACGGCGTCCAGGCGGTCGGTCATGACCGGGGGGCTGGTTACCGGCCCCTTCAGATCTCCGATCTGCCGGACCTGGAGGATCGCCAGTACCGGATCTTGGGTCAGGATCTCGCTGAGCACCTTCTGGTGGTACACCAGCTCAAGGGTGCTCCTAGTCAGGGTAGATCTAGCTTTGCCTAATTCTTCCCCATCTGACTCAGGTGCTTTCAGTTTTGTCCTCGTGGTCTTGGTCTTCTTCTTCTTCGTGGCTTTTGGGACCGCGGCGGACTTTGTGAGCGATTGAGGCTTAGGCTTCGCCTTCGCCTTATCGCTCGGCGGATCTCGATTCTCATCGAGATCCGCACTGGTCCCCGAAGGGACCGCCGGAGGAATTTGAGGTTTCTCTTCCAGATCTAGATCTGGGTCCTCCTCATGTCTTTCAGCAGAGTTCCTCCCAAAGCTCTGCTGATCTGTGGATCTTGCTGTATTCAGCAGCGTCTTCGTCGATCCAACATCCGAAGGCGCTTGTTCCCCGGGTTCTTCCTTCACTTTGACATCTTCTTGGGACTCACGGTGATATCCGAAGTCACCAGAAGATCCGGGCACGCGCACCATTGTGGTGTAGCGGGATCAGCCAAAATGTGATTAAGGCCAGATCCTGATACCACTTGCGCCCAGACACCGACTAACGGAGGGGGTGCTCCGATGATCCGTGATCTTGTGCTGAGTGTGTTCACCTTGTGTACCCGTCGGTGGGCGGGATCTGCTCTTCCAGGTAACTTCGAAGAGGTCTTGGCGTGAAGGGTGACTGTCTTGGCGAGACGTGGGGTTGTGGGGTAGCGTGGAAGTCTTCACTCTACCGCCGGGTAGTAGATCTAGATCTAGAGCGACTCGGTCGAGCTCAGATCTAGCAGCCGGATCTGGATCCGGGCTGGTAGGTTTGCCTAGTGGCGGGGTGTTCCTTGTCCTTTCCGTTGCTTGCCGCGTCCGATAGCGGGGGTCTTGAGAGTTGAGAGTCGATAGATCTTCGGGCCAAGCAATAAAGTCCCTTAGATCCGATATGCACTTGCGGTAGATCACTAGTGTAGGCTAAGCTGGCCAATATATTATCCAGTCTTATACCTTACAGCTAGATCAACTACACTTAGCTTCCTAACACCTTTGAGGGCCAATATACGTTCCCGTTTCCTGGTGTAGCTAAGGCACTTGCGTAGATCAAGGCAAATTCGAGTCTGATTTACAATTATACCAATCCCATCCTAAGACCTATCATCTGGATCCTCACCCTATGTAACATCTGGATCCTGCACCTTTTACACCGATAGTCATCACATGTTGTGTCCTCACCTAGATCTTGGATCTTGGTAACCTGGATCTTAGTCGGGATCCTAGATCTTGGCCTTCAGCTGGGTCCGGATCTTCATGGAGTCTTGGATCTTGGATCCCGCGGGTTCCGGATCTTGAGGATCTGGATCTGGAGGATCTTGGATCTTGGGGATCTGGATCCGGACGATCTTGGATCTGGAGGATCTGGATCCGGACGATCTTGGATCTTGGGGATCTGGATCCGGACGATCTTGGATCTGGAGGACCTGGATCCGGACGATCTTGGATCTGGAGGATCTGGATCTGGGGATCTTGGACCTTGAGGATCTTGGATCTTGGGGATCTGGATCTGGATCCGGAGGATCTTGGATCTGGAGGATCTGGGATCTTGGGGATCTGGATCTTGGGGATCTAGGATCTCGGGATCTCGGATCTGGATCTGGATCTTGGGGATCTTGGATCTCGGGATCTCGGATCTTGGGGATCTGGATCTGGATCTTGGGGACCTAGGATCTCGGGATCTCGGATCTGGATCTTGGGGATCTGGATCTTGGGGATCTAGGATCTCGGGATCTCGGATCTGGATCTGGATCTTGGGGATCTTGGATCTCGGGATCTCGGATCTTGGAGATCTGGATCTGGATCTTGGGGACCTAGGATCCGGAGGGTCCTGGATCTGAGGGAGCTTGGATCTGGAGGATCTGGGATCTTGGGGATCTGGGTCTTGAGGATCTTGGATCCGAGCCCTGGGATCCGAGCCCTGAAGATCCTGGATCTTGGGGATCTGGATCTGGCGGATCTTGGCCCTCTAAGATCTCAGCTCATAGTTCCAGCCTGATCCGGATCTTCGGCCTCAGCCCGGTCCGGATCTTCAGGATCCGTAATCATCGAGGTTGATCCCATCCCGTCCAGCGTTCGTCGGCCTTCTTCAACCATATGGTATCCGCCCACGACAGCTGACTCAGATCGGATTCCTCGTACGGCAACCGACTCAGATCTGAGTCCTCGTACGGCAACTGGCTCAGATCGGATTCCATCTACGGCAACCGCGCCTTTCTTGGAAAGCACTTCACCACAATCCCCAGATCCCAGATCCCAGATCCTCCAGATCCAGATCCGAGATCCCGAGGTCCAAGATCCCAGATCCCAGGTCCTCCAGATCCAAGATCCCAGATCCTCCAGATCCGAGATCCCAAGATCCTAGATCCCAAGATCCCAGATCTCCAAGATCCAAGATCTAAGATCCGAGATTCCAAGATCCCAGGATCCAGACCCGAGATCCCAAGATCCAAGATCCCAAGATCCCAGATCCCCAAGATCCGAGATCCCAAGATCCAAGATCCCAAGATCCCAGATCCCCAAGATCCAAGATCCAAGATCCAGATCCCCAAGATCCGAGATCCCAAGATCCCCAGATCCCAGATCCTCCAGATCCAGACCCGAGATCCCAAGATCCAAGATCCCGAGATCCCAAGATCCCAGATCCAGATCCTCCAGATCCGAGATCTCCAAGATCCGAGACCCCAAGATCCAAGATCCCCAAGATCCAAGATCCAAGATCCCCAGATCCCAGATCCCAGATCCTCCAGATCCAGATCCGAGATCCCGAGGTCCAAGATCCCAGATCCCAGGTCCTCCAGATCCAAGATCCAAGATCCCCAAGATCCAAGATCTAGATATCCGAGATCCCGAGATCCAAGATCCGAGATCCCAAGATCCCAGATCCTCCAGATCCAAGACTCCATGAAGATCCGGACCCAGCTGAAGGCCAAGATCTAGGATCCCGGCTAGGATTCAAGTTACCAAGATCCAAGATCTAGGCGAGGACACAACATGTGATGACTATCGGTGTAAAAGGTGCAGGATCCAGATGTTGCATAGGGCGAGGACCCAGATGATAGGTCTTAGGATGGGATTGGTATAATTGTAAATCAGACTCGAATTTGCCTTGATCTACGCAAGTGCCTTAGCTACACCAGGAAACGGGAACGTATATTGGCCCTCAAAGGTGTTAGGAAGCTAAGTGTAGTTGATCTAGCTGTAAGGTAAAAGACTGGATAATATATTGGCCAGCTTAGCCTACACTAGTGATCTACCGTAAGTGCATAACGGATCTAAGGGACTTTATTGCTTGGCCCGAAGATCTATCGACTCTCAACTCTCAAGACCCCCGCTATCGGACGCGGCAAGCAACGGAAAGGACACGCCACTAGGCAAACCTACCAGCCCGGATCCAGATCCGGCTGCTAGATCTGAGCTTGACCAAGTCGCTCTAGATCTAGATCTACTACCCGGCGGTAGAGTGAAGACTTCCACGCTACCCCACAACCCCACGTCTCGCCAAGACAGTCACCCTTCACACCAAGACCTCTTCGAAGTTACCTGGAAGAGCAGATCCCGCCCACCGACGGGTACACAAGGTGAACACACTCAGCACAAGATCACGGATCATCGGAGCACCCCCTCCGTTAGTCGGTGTCTGGGCGCAAGTGGTATCAGGATCTGGCCTTAATCGCATTTTGGCCGATCCCGCTACACCACAATGGTGCGCGTGCCCGGATCTTCTGGTGACTTCGGATATCACCGTGAGTCCCAAGAAGATGTCAAAGTGAAGGATGAACCCGGGGAACAAGCGCCTTCGGACGTTGGATCGACGAAGACGCCGCTGAAAACAGCAAGATCCACAGATCAGCAGAGCTTTGGGAGGAACTCTGCTGAAAGACAGGAGGTGGACCCAGATCTAGATCTGGAAGAGAAACCTCAAATTCCTCCGGCGGTCCCTCCGGGGACCAGTGCGATAAGGCGAAGGCGAAGCTTAAGCCTCAATCGCTCACAAAGTCCGCTGCGGTCCCAAAATCCACGAAGAAGAAGAAGACCAAGACCACGCGGACAAAATTGAAAGCACCTGAGTCAGATGGGGATGATTTAGGCAAAGCTAGATCTACCCAAACTAGGAGCACCCTGGAGCTGACGTACCACCAGAAGGTGCTCAGCGAGATCCTGACCCAAGATCCGGTACTGGCGATCCTCCAAGTCCGCCAGATCGGAGATCTAAAGGGGCTGGTAACCAGCCCCCCGGTCGTGACCGACCGCCTGGACGCCGTACAGGCTCTGCTGGATCTCCTTCACGAAGCTGGACTCGTTGCCGGAGCGTTCGATGTAGGCACTCTATTCGATCTGGGCCTGAGCGCGATCCAGGTAGTAACTCAGGATCTTTTCAAGACCCTGAGGATCTTAGTCGGGGAGCGGGATCGACCTAGGGATCTCGATTATCAGACGGGATCCTCACACTACGCGTCCGCTACATCGGAACCCGACTCGGACAGCTCCCGCGGACCTCGACGGATGTCGTTAGGACCCGGTGGAGCTAGATACCTTAGATCCCAAGTGAAGATCCCGGATCCAGACTCGCAGCCTGAGCGTAGATCTAGATCTACACCCAAGCGTCCTGTCGAACGAGATCCGGTGACGAAGACTGCGACGGTCGCACCCGCGCCTACGGAGTCGACCAACAAACTGGAGACGTACTTCCAAGCTGCCATGAACAGATTCTTGAAGGAACAACAGGTGACCGCAGCGCCCCAAGCCATCAGCGCGGCGGCATATCGGGGATCCCAAGACGTGGATATGGAGTCTGTGGGAGAGCCGGACCGTCATTGGGAATATGATCCCGATGATCTAGAGATCCCGAGCTCCGGCAGAGCAATAGTAGCCACCGCTGCGGATGGTCAAGGAGGAACATCGTTGATCCAGCGAGTACGGATCTCCGCAATCTCGGATCTGAAGGAGTTTTCAGGCAAGGACCTAGACGAGGACCGAGCGAGGTCCTGGATCAGCAAGGTGAAGTCAGCCTTCCAACGGGATCAAGCAACGGACGAAGAGAAATGCCTCACCTTTGCGGATCTACTTGCCGGACCTGCCAAAAATTGGCACCGACAACTAGCCCGATCCACACGAAACAAGTGGGATGACCTGCTCAGCAGCTTCCAGACGCAGTACTGTGGATTGGGCGTGTCGGTTGCGTGGCAGTATTATCACGCCCGAAAAAGGTCCGAAGAGTCGCCCCTGGAATATCTCTACCGGTTGAATGTGGCCGCTCTACGAGCCAAGCTCAAGATCAAGGATGGAGATGCTAAGACTCGCCGGGAACATGTTGACCACTTCATCGAGACTCTAGGAGACCCAGAGCTAGCCGACCGACTGACGCTGCTACGGCTCATGGACAGTGAAGATCTGGAGGAGGTTCTCCGTGCTCAAGAACGCGCGAAGAGTCGGCAGAAGAGATCCGCGTTCGGTTCGAAGTATCGTCAGAAGGCACCTGCGGCAGCCCCAGCGGCCCCGGCCAAGCGAGCGGTACGGGCGATCCAGATCCAACATCACAGTTCAGAGTCTGAAGTAGGATCCGGATCGGACGGATCCGATTCGGAGGGAGACCTGCGTAAGATCTATCTCGCCTCATCAGAAGAGACCTCTAAAGGTGGCGATCCGAGCAAACCCCGACCCCAGGCTTCAGATCAGGTGAGACCCAATGCGGACTCACAAGATAGAGATCGGATCCCGGATCGTAGAGCCACGAATCGCTACGACGATCAAGATCGTAGCCGATGCTCGCACTGCGGATCCCGGAGGCACACCGATCTTGGCTGCTGGAGACGCCTAACCTGCGAGAAGTGCGGAAAGCGGGGCCACCCGGCTGATCGCTGCCTGTTCGTTTGTCGAGGGTGCGGAGAACTGCATGACGCCGGCGAGTGCCCGATGGAGGAGTTCTACAACCAGATCCGGAAGTGGTATGATCCCACCCGACACGCCGGTATGCTCCCAGAGATCGCCGAGAAGATGTTAAACTAGGACGCTCGCCGGGTTGGAATCCGGTACGAGCCGAGCGTTCTAGGTATTGCATCTATGCATATGTGAACAACAAGTCGGTAGATCAAGATAGCAGAAGATCGGATCTACGCGGTAATACATGTGAATTGCATACATATACCGCTAAGATCTCGAGTCTTCCCAAGATCGACGAATACAGCAGATCCAGATCTGAAGTCGCGTTGGAACTCCGTCGTGGAGAATCCCGAGGCTACTGGAAATATCACGCTCCGGGGAAATGGTTCCGTCAAGCTAAGATCTCGGGCAAGATCAATCACGAGAAGGCGATCTTGCTCTTGGACACCGGTGCCGAAGTGTCAATCCTGGACACTACCTTTGCTCGTAAGGTAGGGTGCCAGATCGACACAAGTCAAAGGCAAGAGTGTGTTGGGATCGGAGACAATGTATATACGACGGAGGGAAGAGCGAAGATCAAGATCACGTTGGCAGGATACTTGGTATATTTCTTCGAGATCTGGATCGGGGATCTATCTGGACAGTAGGCGATCCTCGGCATGGACTTCATGATCCCGGCCGGCGTCCGAATGGATCTGGCAGGAGGGTCGATGTGCTTGCCGAACGAGATCGGGATCCGGCTGCACGGCAGGAAGCGCCTGTATGGCGAGCGGGTCCGGTCCGTCACCCTAGACGATGATCTGGAGGTGCCGATCGGTGAATCTGTTGAAGCCGAGCAGCGTTTGAAGATCTCTCACACCGAAAAGCTGTGGGTCACGCGCGGTGAGCGTTGGGTGCCAACGGTTGTCGATGGGCCGGGCAGGATCCGGTATCTGAAGATCACCAACCTCAGCGACAAGATCTTGAGGCTAAATCGGAGGTCCCAGATCGGCATGGTGTTGGAAGACGACAAGGTGCCCCGGATCCCCGGATATGTATCGGTAGGATCCCGGAGATACATGGAGTGGCAAAATCTCGCCCTGGAAGCCACGGTGGAGATCCAGTCGTCCGGCCCCAAGATCCTTGATGGCCCGGCCGAGCCGGCGGTAGATCGTCCGGAGTATGTCACCCCACGTGCGATCTTGAAAAGAGACCAGAGTCGGCAGTGTGACGGTCGACTGGAACTTGGCCAACCAGTGACTTTCGACGGGAGCACAGGCCTGAACTCCCGGCGCAGCTCGGAGCTTGGAGCCTGCCCTTCAACTGCATCGGAATCCGATTCGGATCGCCCTGATCCGGATCCCCAAGACCGAGATGGGAGGCATGTATCCACCATATGTTTTTCAAGAACTGATATGGAAGATGGGCATGATGATGGGCACAACGATCGGCGGCACCAACACCACGAAGGCCGTGGAGACTCCTCATTCACCCAGTCGAGCGTTGCGCTTATAACGAATGCTGGGGACGCAATCGAGGAAGCCCCGAGCCTACCTACCGCGCAGCGGAGTGCGGCCGCTACGGATCAGGAGGTTCTGGCTTCGACTCAAGTGGCCCCAACCCCGGATCAGACAACCCGGAACGGTGCCGAGGCATACGAGGTCAACCAGTCCGAGGCCCAAATCAGCGAGACCCAAGGCAAGGAGGTTGACGCCAGCGCGAGTGTAGCCACAGACGATCCCGTCGTCAATGATGTGTGGACGGCCACAGACGATCCCGTCATCAATGATGTGTGGACGGAAGCCAGAATATCCAGTGCGACAGATGATGACGGCACAGGCGACACGGACGTAATCAGTGATGTGTGGCAAGGACTCAAGGTATCCAGTATAGCCAAGGGGGATGGGACATACGATCAGGATGCAAGGTGGGATGCGCACCGCCCAGGCAGCCCGGATCCCGATCTAAGATCCCCGGATCCAGACTCTCAGGATCCAGATCTGGCGGATCCCGATCTGCCGGATCCCGATCTAAGATCCCCGGATCCAGACTCTCAGGATCCAGATCTGGCGGATCCCGATCTGCCGGATCCCGATCTAAGATCCCCGGATCCAGACTCTCAGGATCCAGATCTGGCGGATCCCGATCTGCCGGATCCCGATCTAAGATCCCCGGATCCAGACTCTCAGGATCCAGACTCTCTAGATCCAGATCTGGCGGATCCCGATCTGCCGGATCCCGATCTAAGATCCCCGGATCCAGACTCTCAGGATCCAGATCTGGCGGATCCCGATCTGCCGGATCCCGATCTTAGATCCCCGGATCCAGATTCTCAGGATCCAGACTCTCTAGATCCAGATCTGGCGGATCCCGATCTGCCGGATCCCGATCTAAGATCCCCGGATCCAGACTCTCAGGATCCAGATCTGGCGGATCCCGATCTGCCGGATCCCGATCTAAGATCCCCGGATCCAGACTCTCAGGATCCAGATCTGGCGGATCCCGATCTGCCGGATCCCGATCTAAGATCCCCGGATCCAGACTCTCAGGATCCAGATCTGGCGGATCCCGATCTGCCGGATCCCGATCTAAGATCCCCGGATCCAGACTCTCAGGATCCAGACTCTCTAGATCCAGATCTGGCGGATCCCGATCTGCCGGATCCCGATCTAAGATCCCCGGATCCAGACTCTCAGGATCCAGATCTGGCGGATCCCGATCTGCCGGATCCCGATCTAAGATCCCCGGATCCAGACTCTCAGGATCCAGACTCTCTAGATCCAGATCTGGCGGATCCCGATCTGCCGGATCCCGATCTAAGATCCCCGGATCCAGACTCTCAGGATCCAGATCTGGCGGATCCCGATCTGCCGGATCCCGATCTTAGATCCCCGGATCCAGATTCTCAGGATCCAGACTCTCAGGATCCAGATCTGGCGGATCCCGATCTGCCGGATCCCGATCTAAGATCCCCGGATCCAGACTCTCAGGATCCAGACTCTCTAGATCCAGATCTGGCGGATCCCGATCTGCCGGATCCCGATCTTAGATCCCCGGATCCAGATTCTCAGGATCCAGACTCTCAGGATCCAGATCTGGCGGAGCCCGATCTGCCGGATCCCGATCTAAGATCCCCGGATCCAGACCCCCAGGATCCAGATCTGGCGGATCCCGATCTGCATCGCCTAGATCCCGATGGCGAAGATCCGGATCCGGCTGATTCTCCGGATGGTGATGGGATGCATCACAACACGACCAAGGATCGCGTAAACGGAGATGGGCTAAGTGACATCCGTGGTACCTCAAACGACTTGTTACGTCAACATGATATGAGTAAAGGCGTGCGAAATTCAAATTCAACCGACCTGAAGGAGGAGAAGCCAGATCATGTGTGGGAACTCCGAGATGGCGCCGATCCCGACAGCCGCCGGTATCACCACACGAATGGGGATCTCGCGGCCGAAGATCTCGACGGCAACCTCGCAGTGGTGCCTGAAGTCCAGATCTCCACGACCGACGAGGTGAAAATCGAAGATATCCAAGTCGGAGATCCGGGATCTACTACCCCGGAAGAGATCGATAGACTCCGGCAGATCATCTGGAAGAGGCGTCATCTACTAATTGGTAAAGGAAATGCCCTACCGCCAGCAGCTCGAGGAGTCGTGTGCGATATCGATGTGGGAGATGCGAAGCCGATCGCGCAGCGCGTACGGAAGGTGGCCCCCCAGTTCCGGGAGAAGGTGTCGGATCTGATCAAGGGACTGCTATCGGCCAAGATCATCAGACATTCAACTTCCCCATGGGCTTCTCCGATCGTAGTGATCATTAAGAAAAACGGAGTAGACATTCGACTCTGTATCGACTATCGCCTAGTGAACTGGCTTACTCGCCTCATGATCTATCCGATGCCGCTGATCAACGATCTCCTCGAAGATCTAGACCGAGTTCTCTGGTATTGTTCGCTGGACATGGCCAGCGGATTTTGGGTTGTCTCCATGACGGACCGAGCCCGTGCTATATCGGCGTTTATCACCCCTTTCGGTTTGTTCGAGTGGAATCGTATGCCGTTTGGTCTCAAGAATGCTCCCCAGATCTACCAGCGCCTAATCGATAATGCATTGTATGGATTCCTGAGGATCTCGGGATCCAGCGGGCCCAAGGACCCGACTACCTCCGAAGTTCCAGAGCCCGACGGATCCAGAAGTTCTGTAGATCTATTCGAGGCCGGAGACCCGGCGGATCCAGGCTCCCAATCGGTGTTGGGTCGCAGATCTTACATCGATGACATTCTAGTGACGGCCGGATCCTGGGATCAGTTATGTGACCGGGTTCAGGATCTGTTGGACGTGTGCGACGAATGGAATTTGTCGATCAGTGTTGCAAAAAGTTTTTGGGGACTACGAAAAGTGGATTATTTGGGTCATCGGGTGTCTAACGACGGACTGGAGGCGAACCCCAAGGATCTGACTGCTCTGGCCGACCTGCCGTTCCCGGGATCCCTAAGATCCATGCAGTCATTTCTTGGAAGCTTGAATTATTATAGCCGATTTATCGAAGACTATGCGATCTACGCTGCTGTCTTATACGAACTACGGGAGGTCGAGTTTGCCGAGTTGAGGAAATGCCCGGATCTTCGTCATGTGCTAGACCGTCTCGATCTGGATACCCGGAATCCAAAGGAGATCCAGACCCCAGATCCGTCAGGTCTAGCCGAGTTGAATACGCCGAAGCCGAATGAGGACGGCCCCGTAGACGAAAGGTGGATCCGGGCCCATCGAGCGTTCACGCAGTTGAAGAAGAAGATCAGCTCGACGCCGATCCTTCGCCACTTTGATCCCACCCGGTTGCCGGTTGTGATTGTCTTTGCGAGCGAGTGGGCGATATCCGCCTCGTTGGTGCAAGACCACGATGGGATCTACCATCCAGTTGCTTTCGCCAGCAGGACGCTGAAGCCGAATGAGTTGAATTACAACGTGGTGGAAAAGGAAGTGTTGGCATTGCTCCGGATCTTGGATCTTTATTACAATCTGCTAGTTGGGCGCAAGATCCAGATCCTGACGAGACACTCCACCCTCGCGTGGCTATTTAAGTCACCCGGTCTTCAAGGCCGCCTCGGACAGTGGGCTGCTCTCCTCTCGCCTTGGGATCTGGAGATTGTCAAGTGTACTCGCGGAGAAGACGAGATCCTGGGGGCGCTGGCAGCCAGCATTACGCCAAGATCTCAAGTAGACGAAGCCCTGATAGCGATTGCGCCTCGAAAGGAGCCCCGACGTCGGATCCAGACGCCTGTACCCACAGTACGCGAGGATGAAGATCTATGGGTGGTGAGCTTTGACGGATCTGCACGAGTCAAGCGTGGTGGAGGCGCGTTCAGCGCGATCGTATGGAAGCTGCCAGGATGGAGAGTGATAAAAGCCAGATCCAGCTACGCAGAAGGCATGACTGTCAACGAAGCGGAGTATAATGGTTTGCTATTGGGGTTAGATCTGTTAGAGGGCTTAGATCCCGCCCGTGTCGTGATCTGTGGAGATTCGAATCTCGTGATCCGGCAGGTCAGAGGAGAAATCGACTGCAAGGCGCCGGGATTGACCCTATTGAAACAGAAGACTTTGGATCGCCTGCGGTCCTGGCCGGATCACGATCTGGTGCATGTGAAGCGTGACTGGAATGGAAGCGCGGACAGCCTGGCAAGTGCAGCGCTTCAAAGACAAGGAGGCGTGGACGTGACAGCGGAATCGGATCTCCAGGATCTGGTTACTCTGAACCGCTTAGACGAGATCTTGGTGGCTGGATCCGAGGACGCGAAGATCCGGGTCGCTGCAGTGGCGACCAGATCGGGTGTCAGACGCAGATCTGACCCGATCGTGATGCTGGAGGAAGTCGTCAGGGAGATAAGGGTCGATCGGATTCGCAAGGCTCAGGACGAAGAGGCGTGGATCGTTGGATTGAATAAATATTTAGTCGGGCAAGTGGAGGATCTAGTTCGAGAAGAGGCCAGATCTTACGGTAAGATCGCGATGAATTACGAGACCGACGATCAAGATCTTCTCTTCCACTGCCCGTCATCCAAGGGATCCGAGGCGGATCGCGATCAACTGATGAGGCTAGTGATCCCCGAAGCCCTGCAGCAGGATGTCCTGCACCACTATCACAAGAGCTTGGAAGGAGGACATCAGGGGATCGGGCGCACGTACGATCGGATCCGGAGGCATTTCCACTGGAGAGGCATGTTCCGTAGTGTCCAGCGGTATGTTGGGGAATGCGTAGACTGCGAGACCGGTAAAGGGAGGCCCACAATCCAAGGAGAGTCGCCAGGAAACATTCAAGCCACATATCCGTTCCAGAACATTGCGATGGACCATATACCGTCACTTCCGAAGTCCTACAAAGGGAATACGGAGCTGCTGATCTGGGTGGATCTCTTCACCGGATTCGTGATCGCGAAGGCAAGCGCGTCCAGAACCGCTCAGACGATCGCTGAATCCTACGAAGAGTGTGTGTTTAGGCGGTTCGGAGCCAGTGAAGTGATCCGACACGACCGCGAGCCCGGATTCATGTCGGACTTCTTTCGAGCCTTCAATAGGATCGTCGGACAGCGACAATCGGCGACGATGGCATACAGACCACAGGCTAACGGTACTGCTGAGCGGATGGTACAGACTGCCACCAGGGCGTTGAAGATGTACGTGGAAGATCTGGATCAGCGAGATTGGGATGAGTATGCGGAGCGACTGACCTTTGCGATCAACACGGCCCACGATAGGATCTGGGGTGATACTCCCTTTTTCTTGGTGCATGGCTGGGATCCGAGATCTACATTGGAAGCAACGATACCAATCGGTAGCACCCGACGTCAAGATCGCGATCCGCGTCGGTGGAGAAACCAGATCCAACGCTATTACCAGCAGGCCCGAGAGCAGGTGAACGACCGATTACGGGAGGCGATCTCGGATCGAGCCGCGCGACATAATGAAGAGCTGCGCCCGCATCAGATCGAGCCCGGATCCCAAGTGTGGCTGTACCTGGATCGAGTGAAAGAAGGGTATGCCCGTAAGCTGGCCCATCTGTGGCACGGTCCTTTTCGAGTGGCTGAGAAGATCAGCGAATATGCCGTGAGATTGGAGACGAACGGGACGGGCTATCGGTTGTTTCCGGTGGTGCACGTCTCTAAGCTGAAGTTGGTGAAGCACTTCCCCGATCGACCCCAGATCCAATTGGCCGATGCAGGTCGGGATCGGGTAGACTTCGAGGAAGAACTCCTCCCGGAAGATAGCTGGGTCCCCGATCTAGATCTGGATGAATACGAAGTGGAGAAGATCTCCGACATGCGATCCGGCCGACGGACAAGATATGGGCGGATCTTCCGCGAATTTCTGGTACACTGGAAGGGGTACGAGAATCCTACCTGGGTGGATGAGTCGGACCTTAACTGCGGAGCAATACTACATGAGTTCTTGCGGAATCATGTGGATCGTAACCGATTCAACGTGATGCAGTCCCACGAGGAGTAGGAGGGACGTTGGGCCTGTTGTTGCGGATGAGCAATGCAACAGGAGGAACAGATCTACGAGAAGTCGTGGATCGGAAGAAGAGGTTATATTCATTTGCATATCTACACACAAGACGAGGAGAAGATCCGGGTAGTAAAATCATCCCAATCCCAGATCTGTAGACTTGGGAAGAGCGGATCCGGATCCAGAAGTGTCTGGATCTTGAATATCAAGATCTTAATCTGAAGAAGTGCGACTTGGTATCTACAGCCAACAGATGAGGAATGAAGGTGACAAAGAGACGCATGAGGACATCAAGTGGAAAAGAATGGGTGGATTATGAGTGAGTTAAAAAATGAAAGTGGAAATGGATCCAACGCCTCCAGGCGCGATAGTCGGAGATCCAGATCACAAGACGACGGTTTGCTCCGACTTGGCCGGTTTTCCGGAAGATCTCTCCTTCACGTGGGAAAATTTCGGGGACAAGCGCGAGATCTGATAGGCAGGGTGGTCGGAGATGGAGTCGCGAAAGTGATTGCGCCACGGATCGTCGGCGTTGCATTCGTCAAGAGCCTCCAATAGATCTGTGGGATCCGGACGATCCAGATTGGGATCCGCCAGTCGAGCCTTGCGAGCCTCTAGACCAGGATACCAGGCAACCTTGTCACCGCGTTTGGGGAAGTGGAGGAAGGGTAGATCCAGCAAGAGATCTAGATCGCACCATCCATTCAACATCAACGGGATCAACTGCATCAGGACCTGCTTCCAGCTGTTACCAGCGTGACTGCGTCTGTTGGCCCGCTGTTTCTGATAGGCTAGAAGTTCCAGATCTTGAGAACCCTCGATGGGAAGGCTATGGGTGGCCTCCCAGTACGCCTGAAGGTGTCGGTTCGATCCGGGCAGAGACCCGGCAAGGCTGCCCTGTCGCGAAGATCCAGTGTGACTGGGAAGCATGGGACCGAGTGGCACAGAGGTGAAGAGGTAGACGAAGAAGGCTTGTCCACTGTGCACGAAGTGATGCCGTTGGGCGGCAACAACTGCGTGCAGGAGGCGGCTGTGGTGAAGTGCTTTCCAGGAAAGGCGCGGTTGCCGTAGATGGAATCCGATCTGAGCCGGTTGCCGTTCGAGGAATCCGATCTGAGTCGGTTGCCGTACGAGGATACCATATGGTTGAAGAAGGCCGATGTACACGGGACGGGACGAGACCAGTCTCAGTGATTATGGATCCCGAAGATCCGGATCAGACTGGGACTATGATCCGAGATCCAGATCCTCAAGATCCGAGATCCCGAGATCCAAGATCCCCAAGATCCGAGATCCAGATCCCCAAGATCCCAGATCCCTAATCCTCCAGATCCAGATCCGAGATCCGAGATCCAGGTCCCCAAGATCCCCGATCCCAGATCCTCCAGATCCAGATCCCCAAGATCCAAGATCCCAAGATCCCAGATCCCCAAGATCCAAGATCCAAGATCCAGATCCCCGAGATCCCAAGATCCCCAGATCCTCCAGATCAGATCCGAGATCCCGAGATCTAAGATCCCAGATCCTCCAGATCCAGATCCGAGATCCCAAGATCAGAGATTCAAGATCCCGAGATCCCAAGATCCCAGATCCCAGATCCTCCAGATCCGAGATCCCAAGATCCCAGATCCCAGATCCTCCAGATCCGAGATCCCAAGATCCAAGATCCCAAGATCCAGATCCGAGATCCCAAGATCCAAGATCCCAAGATCCCAGATCCCCAAGATCCCAGGATCCAGACCCGAGATCCCAAGATCCAAGATCCCAAGATCCCAGATCCCCAAGATCCGAGATCCCAAGATCCAAGATCCCAAGATCCAAGATCCCAGATCCCAGGTCCTCCAGATCCAAGATCCAAGATCCCCAAGATCCCAAGATCCCCAGATCCCAGATCCTCCAGATCCAGACCCGAGATCCCAAGATCCCAAGATCCCCAGATCCCAGATCCTCCAGATCCAGACCCGAGATCCCAAGATCCAAGATCCCGAGATCCCAAGATCCCAGGTCCAGATCCTCCAGATCCCAGATCCCCAAGATCCGAGACCCCAAGATCCAAGATCCAAGATCCAGATCCCCAAGATCCCAGATCCCAAGATCCCCAGATCCCAGATCCCAGATCCTCCAGATCCAGATCCGAGATCCCGAGGTCCAAGATCCCAGATCCCAGGTCCTCCAGATCCAAGATCCAAGATCCCCAAGATCCAAGATCTAGATATCCGAGATCCCGAGATCCAAGATCCGAGATCCCAAGATCCCAGATCCTCCAGATCCAAGACTCCATGAAGATCCGGACCCAGCTGAAGGCCAAGATCTAGGATCCCGGCTAGGATTCAAGTTACCAAGATCCAAGATCTAGGCGAGGACACAACATGTGATGACTATCGGTGTAAAAGGTGCAGGATCCAGATGTTGCATAGGGCGAGGACCCAGATGATAGGTCTTAGGATGGGATTGGTATAATTGTAAATCAGACTCGAATTTGCCTTGATCTACGCAAGTGCCTTAGCTACACCAGGAAACGGGAACGTATATTGGCCCTCAAAGGTGTTAGGAAGCTAAGTGTAGTTGATCTAGCTGTAAGGTAAAAGACTGGATAATATATTGGCCAGCTTAGCCTACACTAGTGATCTACCGTAAGTGCATAACGGATCTAAGGGACTTTATTGCTTGGCCCGAAGATCTATCGACTCTCAACTCTCAAGACCCCCGCTATCGGACGCGGCAAGCAACGGAAAGGACAAGGAACACCCCGCCACTAGGCAAACCTACCAGCCCGGATCCAGATCCGGCTGCTAGATCTGAGCTTGACCAAGTCGCTCTAGATCTAGATCTACTACCCGGCGGTAGAGTGAAGACTTCCACGCTACCCCACAACCCCACGTCTCGCCAAGACAGTCACCCTTCACACCAAGACCTCTTCGAAGTTACCTGGAAGAGCAGATCCCGCCCACCGACGGGTACACAAGGTGAACACACTCAGCACAAGATCACGGATCATCGGAGCACCCTCTCCGTTAGTCGGTGTCTGGGCGCAAGTGGTATCAGGATCTGGCCTTAATCGCATTTTGGCCGATCCCGCTACACCACAAACGGTTCATTGACACGCGTACGAGATCAACTTGTCTCCTGAACTCAAGTTACATCCAGTCTTCAACACCGGTTCACTCAAACCGTACGACGCTCTGACACGGCTTTCGCGACCCTGCACGATGCTACACTGGGACAAATCGTGGAAGCGTCCATCGGCAAGCACCAGCGTAAAGGGGCCATACAGTATGGGTAGGTGAGGCGAAGGCAACTTGGGAGCCGCTCGAGAACCTACCATAAGTAACAGGGTTGATCCCAGCGTACAAAGCAAAGACTCCTAAGAAATTAAGAAAACGACGGCGATAATATCCATGTTCCATATTGACGCTTAAGGTTCACAAACTTCAAGATTAGGTTCAAGGTCCAGTTCAATGTTCAAGGTATACAAACTTTAAGATTATGTTCAAGTTTCAGGTACAAGTTCAAGGTTAACACAGACGAAGATGAAAAGTAGTCATGAAATTACATAGTTAGTCTAGGCTTCGCTGGAACCGGAATTTTAGCGAATCAGGACACGCCCGACGAATCCCACCCGGGCCAGCCACGAAAAGGCCCACTCCATCAACGGTGCCCGAACGAGACTGTCATCGGAGACGAAGCGGCCACGCGTCGTCACCTGTAGCATGAACGCGTGCGACTTGTGCTGAGGACCAGGGAGGCCACCAACGCACAGGTACACACCAGGCGCCAGAAACAAGTAATCCGGACCAATGCAAGCCTGAACGCAGTCTAGACGATACTGCATCTGATTCACGCCGATCGTGTCTTCACATATTTCTGCGCGGCCAGCTGCACGACCAGAGCTGTTTAATTTTTCGGGTAAATGCCAACAGTGTGGACCACCCCACCCCGGCAGATGTGATTGGGACTTCAGTGTTGGCACGCACACGATACAGATCACCAACAGCAGCTTCTGAACACCTGTCCGGGATTCCGAGTGCATCAGCCGCGGGATCTAGAGCGCGAAAAGCACAACGGCCGTCGCGGGAAGCGCCCGTGGCCTAAGAGAACTTGCTCGGTCGTGAAAGAGTAAATTCAGCAAAAGTCATCGGGCCTCCAGTGGTCTTGTACTGATCAACAAGCTCGAGATGTTCAGCAAACCGTCTTCCTCGAGGAGCCAGTGAGGCTCCCAAGAAACCTCGGTTTTTTTCTGGTGCAGTTATGTACTCCACAACACATCTCGAGTTATCTGGGAGCCGAGCCGGTCGGTGATAGTCCAGAATGGCGTCGTCACAGCTTTACGAGACGCAGTTATCTTCCGTTGAACCTGATGCCTCAAGGACGATCGTGGCGCACACCCACCGGTTGACCGAGCCGCATTCTGCTTCGACTGTGCCATGACAGGCTCTCGAGGGGGCGAGCGGTTGCGCAGCCAAGAGCACAAGCGTAGCAGAACAGCGGACCCGACGAAGGTGGTGCGCGTTGATAGCTAACTGAGGGGTACCAAGGACATAGCAATGAATACCAAGGGATGCAAGCAAGGACAAGACGCGAGGACGACTAACGGACACATGAGGACGATCAACGGACCCAAGGCGACTTGAAACACTACGTACGAGGAATGCTTCAATTGATGGAGGGATGAGTGCATCAAGTAAGCTGTATGTGATGTTTTATTCATATTATATTTGAGATAGCTATTAATTAATACAGGAGCTCTCGCAACGAACTGTTTGGTTGCGAGCAGTTGGTCGGCGAGGTCAGCTCGCTTTGCGTTCGCCAGCCCCAAGACGCTCTTCCCCCTCCTCCCATACCAGTTTGATGTACTAAGCGATACGTGTTGCCAAGCAAAATGAGGATCGTTTCCGTTTGTGTTCGTCCCAGTATCTGGTTTAAACCACTGGAGTTTATTATCCTGGAAAAATGCTTTACAGCATGGCGCCACGTCGACTCCGCGAGAGGAGCTCACGATAGCGTGCATACGTACAATCTCAGTAAGGGGTTCCTTGTGGAAGAGCGTAAACATCAAGTACTGACTTACCTTCATACCCATGAACCTTCGCGTGTTTACTTCGAAGCCTCAACAGACAAACACCTTTGTCTATGGCGTGTTCGTATTACATTAGGTGGATAAAAAATTAAGGCAATCGAGGAACTGTATCAATTGCAACAGGCGCCAGCAAATACGGGCTCCAGTCAATAAAGCAAGCAAGCAAAAAACCTTAATCGAATTGATGTAGTCTGTATTATCACTGATCGTTTGTGTTTGTCAATATGGTATATCCGATAATCATGCACATCGAATCACAAGTTCAATATACCACGCCCGTACTTTCGATACGGCACAGCGTTCGCGTAAATGTTATTAAAATCAAACGACTGTGTAGGCGTCGCACCGATAAGCTTTGCGTTATACTCAAGGTCGACAACTCTATTAAGCTCCTTGACACCACTATCCACCTTCACTTTCCGGTTCGCCTCCTACAATTATGCCAGAAATTAACTCTAGTTACTACTTCACGAATAGGTAATGGGATGGAGAATGCAAAAGCCAACACGAATACTGCCGGCGGTCCCCACGACTGCTTCACGGATGCTCCACGGCTCCGCGGTCTCCATGGTAGCTTACCCTTCTCCACGGCAACTCAACATTTTCCATGGCTGTTCCACGGTTCCACTGCGCTTGGTCTCAATTCCCTTCAGTTATGCCCCCCCCCCCCCCCCCGAATTTTCGATTGATTTTCTAGATTCTGTCTGCTACACACACGATCGACAACTACTTGGCTCTATCCGCAGCTCTATTTTTCAACAGCATAACGCTTCTATACACGAATCCAGATTTACTCAGGCTTATATCGAAGCAGCGCGCATTAGGAAACTCAAGTGGCCCGCTAAAAGCCCTGGTTTAAACCCAATCGAGAACTTTTGGGGGCAATTATCTTGGTCTGTATACCAAGGTGGACGCCAGTTTAACACGGAGGAGGTATTAAAGGATCAGATGATCCACAGCTGGGCAGACATAAGCCAATCCTACCTACGTCACTTGACCAGCGGTATGTTTATGCGTATGGTACAGGTCGTGCTTAAAAATGGCGAAGCAGTTGACAAATGAGGCCAGTTTAGAACACCACCTACACCTTAGATTTTGGATTGTGCTAAATTTAACAACTAAATCTAGATTATATCTTTTGATATCGGTTTTGTATTGCTATGATATCAAGCAATATGGTATGAGTTCGAGTAGTTTTGGTTTACAACGAAAATGTTGTGTGCGCCTATCGTTTGTAGTAGCGCTGTATAGCTTTTTCTACTGCTACACTAAAAGTCCAATATTCAGAGAATCATCGTAACCAGACGTTACAGTTTATCCGCCAGGTAAGTGTGCACATATCCATTTTAGTAGTTAACTTTGAACAATCTTTGTGAGCTGGCGCAAGGCCGAGCTCCTAGAATTGTCAGCTTTAGTGGTAGTGAAGCCCCCCCTGAACTAGTGAACCCATTTTCGTTAAGAGTGACTACTGTTTTGTTTCAGCAGTTTGCTTTAAAATTTTGTACAGGTTGTGCGTCATGTAGGTCCAGTTAATTGTTGTCGCATTTAAGGAGAAACTTACGGCTGATATGCTATAGCGCACGGCATATCACCGCGTTAATACCACGCTTGATACCCATATCGACGTTGTATCACAGTAGTGAACCTTCCATTGTACAGTACACTTTCTTGACAACCCAACTTCGTAGCAAGTTGGGTACTTTCATTTAAAGCGACGCTCAACCATTTCGTGGTCGCCTGGGCAAATGTTACACATCCCCGCCCGTGTCGCAGAGATCGTTGAAAAACAACACCGGTCCCGCCGGTTCTTCACAAAGTCGGGCTCGGGGCGAAGCACTGCGCGTTTGGTCCAGTTCAGTAGGGAAGGGGGGGGGGGGGCAGAGTGCTTGTGTTGGGAGGGGAAGCATAGCTATCGTTCGAGGGGACAATTGCAGAAGATTGCAGATGCTATGGCTCATTTGATAGCAATTTGGTACCGCATTCCGCTTCATATTCGTTAATACGAGATCGCTTTCTTCTTTTGGCGACAAGTACACCTTTGGTGGATCTGTCCGGTGCTAGCCCAAAGTAAAACGGATTATTTAAAGAATAAATAAAATGGAAATTAAAAATTGTGAAATTGATTTCTAATCACAGATCAAAGCGGTACGTACCTTTTCCGGTGCTGTATTAAGCACCGTATTGATTATCCTTCATGTACTCAGTGGCCGCCACTGCTTGATGGCATTTGTTTCACCAGGCGGAGATTGTTACGCCTAGTAGCGCGCTCCAAAATCTCCATGCTGCCCTCTGCAATCTGTCCTAAATACGAGGTGGGGCGTGATTTTCCCGCGCCAAAGCGATATCCGCTTTAATGCGAACCTTGAGAATGCTGAAGCAACCCACAGTAGGGTTGTGCATCGGGGGATGCCAATCATTATTGGAGCGTAGTCGTCGGTAAAGCGTCTGAGAATGGAGCTAAAGTATTCTATCACGTCGACTCACTCGCTGGAGTATACGACTCGAAATCAGTGTTCGCTGTGTTGATTTAAAATTTAATCCCTCGATCCCAGAACAAGCTGAATGGCGTCCACCTCCTCGACAACACGTCGCTAAGCTAATTAGGTCGATTGGTGTGCTGCGCTATATTTTCAAGGTATAGAAATTCGTGGTGGAACACATGGCTACTTTGCTCCAGGACAACATGGATGGTTTGGTTCAGAGAACTTTATATGTGACCAAGGCATGACAGACAAGAGTTTTGGTGTTAAAATAACTCAAACATTTCCGTGCGGGATTCTTCAAATCAGCAGCGCAACAAACCAGACAAGTCCATCAAACTACTAGTTAGACAATTTATGTGTAGACAATACAACAACCGCACCACGCAGGCCACCAACACACAGTTGAAGATCGAGGGACGTTGGAGAGACCAACACTGCTGCAACTGTAGCTACCAGCAGCAAAGGCTACGAAGCATCACGTCCGCATTAAAGACCACTATCAAGGCTTCACAGAGCCGTACTAACGACACCAGGGTCATTGCCGTCCTGACGACTCGTTTGCCGTCGTGCCCTCTATATCCAACGTAAGTGCAACGACCATCAGCGACACTGGAGCTTGAACCAGCTAGCTTGTAGATCTCTGTGCTCTCATACTCCTTTATCCGGTTCTCGATTGTCCAATAGACTTAGCGTAGAATTGAGCTCTCGGATGTGTACTGGCGAATCAAGTTGATCGTCCGCAAACCCCATTTCACTTCAACATTACATTTACGCAACGTCAAACTCGGCATCCCATCGAAGACAATCGGCGGCGTTTGTTTTTTGTTTTCTCCGCACTTGATCTGCGTACGAAAAACTAGTAAAACATAGTTGGTGACTCAAACAACAGTCAAGATCCAGCCATTACTGCATAACCAAACTCACGCACGTTGTCTATCAAGTCGTCCGGGTTGGCGAATTTTTTGAACTTGCGCGCCCGCTCATACCCTTCTTCTTTCACCAATTTAACCACTTGTTCCGCCACTTCCGGCTGAAAGCCTGTAACGACTTTGGTATTCGTGGTTCCGTTTGTGTTCTCCCGGATGGCCGTCTCGAACCCTCAACGACGCCCGTCCATCCAGATCGTCGCCAGCGGGCGCAATTTGTACATGTGGATGGTGTCGTTGGTCGATTGTCTCAACAATCCGTCCAACTGGTTTCGGGTACAAAGTGTTTTTCCCAAACAGTGCGCAACCCCACGCCCGAAGAGTCTTGCTCACCTCTTTGAGGTACCGAATCCGCTCTTCGCGGAGCTTGCTGTCCTTCTGATCGATGATAGCGCCCTTATGCGCGATGGTAGCGTCCTTCTGTCTGAGATCCGTGTCCTTTTCTTCGATGATAGCGTCCTTTTGTTCGATGATAGCATCCTTCATTTTGAGGTCCGTGTCCTTCATTTTGAGGTCCGTGTTCTTCATTTTCAGGTCCGTGTCCTTCTTTTTAAGGTCCGCGACATTCATTTTGAGGTTCACGTGTTTCCCTTCGATGATAGCGTCCTTCTGTTATTGTAGCATGATGAGCTGCTCTTGTAGCGCGATGATCTTCGCTTCCGACATGGCCCTTAGCGCACTTCTCAGGCTTCTTTGGATTTTCCTCGTTTTACAAATGGAGAAAAATTCGCCTCCATAAAAGCGTACCTTTTTTGTACGTAAAAATGAAAAAACTTCAAGTGGCGCTAGCTCTTTGCGTCACAAACCAACACAATAGAGGCAGTGCAACGCAGTGTTCGGTTGAGCGTGCTGTCTAAGGACGGCGTCTTCCAACTTGCTACCGAATTTTGTTCTACAGTAGAATGATAAAAAGTGCATTGCGAACATTAACCGTGAGATTTCACATCATCAAAATTATTTGGAGAATTGTGCTACCCGTGCGCTAACAAGCTTCCTAATTTTGTTTTCTCTCCCTCGCTACACGTAATTAAGTAGTTGCGATGTGGTATCCCAGCCGTGTAGACCTTAGCCAGAAAACAAGCAATTAGATAGTGGACAATAATCATGTTCTCCCATCAGTTCACGTTGTAGCTAGGATGTCAAATTGACAGTCCCTACAAAAACGCTATACTTATACGAAAAACACAATAACACCTGTAGCGAAGATAAGCCAAGCTAACCAACAACTATTATCAGCGGTTTTTGCCTTTCTCGCACATGTACAGGTTTCGTATCTTTCCATCGCCCTCCCAAGGTGACCAAATTTCCATAAAGCTTACACACTGACTCACAACATGTACGTTCTGATAACATTGGTCAGCGCGCTTTCCAGAAGAAGCCGAAGAAGTTAAACGCTTCGTGGTATCACCTTCGTGATTTTCTGGTTCATTCAGCTTATTCAACTTGACGTGAACACGAGTACATGAATAACGCCTAGGCTGCTGATTAAGGGACCTACGAGTGCAACAATAAGCAAAGCATTTCAACAACACGATTATCTGGATAATAGCGACAGTATTAGCAGTCTGTAATACCTGCCATGCCTCTTTCAATAAGTCAGGTTTTCTTCTGAAAAAAGAAAACTAAATGAATCCCTACCGGACGCTAAACATTTCCCTGTCTTGATGCGTATTTCAGTCTACCGTTCTCTGCTGTTTGTACACTGTAGTAACACACTGTTCAGTGGACTGGTGGACTCGATGCATTTTTTGTTGTTGTACTATAGTTTGCTGTCCGATATCTTTAAGTTATATTGCTCTGAGGCGAGATTGATGCTGAAGCCATACTCCAAAAGCTTTTGCTTTTGAAAACGAATTCGTTTTTCGAATCGGTCCCAAAACACGAAAATGAAGAATGAGCAATTTGGAATGAATACCTCCTGGTGGGGCGAGTCAAAATTCAGTCTTGTCCCGACTGTAGGTGTTGTAGAAGCCACCGAAATCGGTTTCGGCCCATGATGTCGATACAGGGACTCGCATTTCTAAGCGAACATCATTCCGCCTTTAACGGAGCATCACTGAAATTGTCCCAAACCCTTTTCAATTTGCTTGAGATAATACTGAACGTTGAGATGCAACACGACATGCCTGAACTTGTACCCACCATCGGTGTGTATTACCTTGATTTTCAGGTCCTATTGGCGTTGGAATTCATTTGCAAACCTCGACCTTACGACGTGAGGATCACGCTTTGGTGTACTGGTAGCCGCTGATGTTTGTAATGGTTTCATATCTACCATTGCGAACTACTGATGAGTGCGGGAGGGTCAACCCACCTGCACGAGCTGAAGAAGTCTCGTGTTGTTATGTAGAGCAACCGTCAACTGAGTTGGCTTGACTAAGGATGCTGCGTCTGAGTCAGGGGCGTTGGGGTCTACGTCGGCCATTGAAGAAATTGTGTTTGACGTGTTGGATGAAAAGAAAGAAAGGGAATAGTGCACAGGCTCACATCAGAACAAAATGGATGTTAAGAAACCCCTAAGTAGTGGTTTCTAGTGTTCGCGGGAGTTTTGAATCAGCCCATATAAGTTGATAACCAGACTTGGTTGCACTTGATTCAGGTAACTCTGAATGGCTGCCTTCTAGCATTGTTTTATATAGTTCAGACCAAAATCGCCGACCGCACTAGAACTCTGGTACAATGATTTGGATGAATATCATTAAACCTCCGATCATACTTAACTTGTTGAGTTCACTAGAACAGCCAATCATATAATTTTATTATATTTAGACCAATCCAAACGCAACTATCTATTTTCAGAAAACGATGGAAGAATGCTTTGCAAGTCTGCTAAACAAGCATCTTCTAATCTGGATCGATGACCTGTTGCTCTACGCTGAAGACATTGACACTTACCTCGATAAATTAGCTGAACTGTTCTCTCTACTGAATCAGTTCGGTTTGAAACTGAGTCTCAAGAAGTCTAGTCTCTACCAAACCCAGGTGAAGTGGTGCGGTCGTATTCTAGACAGCAAAGGTGTCCGTCACGATCCTGAACGAATTGACTCTCTGCGTTCGATGCCGTATCCCCATACAGCCGCTGAGCCTCAGCAATTTGTTTGTGCGATTAATTGGATGCGCGAGAGTATTGTGGATTTTGCGAGACAAGTTGCACCATTACAAAAGCGACTTGATACCACTCTAGCTAATACAAAACGTACTCGTCGAGCTGCTTCAAGTATTGCAGTGGAGTTAGGTGAGGAAGAAAAACACTCCTTCGACAGTGTCAAGGAGCTGCTGGCATCTTCAGCTACTCTGGATTTCCCTGATGGCGAAGCTACTACTTGTCTTTTTAACGATGCCTCTGATGTAGGCTGGGCGTTAATCGTTACGCAAGCTCAAGATTTCGACTCGAAAAAGCCGGCTACAGAGCAACAGCACCGCTTAATTCACTGCATGAGTGGAACATTTGCTGGTAGTCAACTCCACTGGACTGTGATAGAAAAAGAAGCCTTTTCGATTGTTGTGGCTTGTGATAAGCTCGATTATCTGCTAAGCTATTCAGAATGTATTGCGATCATCGCAACCTCATTCAAGTTTTTGCCCCGCATGAGAGCCTAAAAAAACACGTAAAGGGCAAACTTCTACGCTGGGCAATGAAATTGATGAATTTCCGATACATTGTGGAGCATGTGCCGGGACCAACCAACGTATGGGCCGACATGATATCGCGCTGGACCGGCAATCATGTACCTGTCGCTTCACTGAAGCGTGTTCGAGCTGTACCACATGCTGAACCGACCGTCACCACTCAACCAACCAATTCCCTTCGACCACTGGACGATGAGCAGTTCATTTGGCCGACATTTGCTGAAATTGAAGCTACACAGGCTAAGCTCGAGGTACCAGCGTGACAGTGTCAAGGTTATTGATGGTCGAATATGGATACCTTCGGACGCTACGGATTTGATCCAACGCCTTTGCATTATTGCCCATTGTGGTCCACAAGGGCATAGAGGTGAACATGCAATGGTTGCACATTTGCGCAGGCTATTCTCAATAGACCATCTCTCGACGACAGTTTCTAAATTCCTGAAACAATGCAAGTTGTGTCTCCACTCTCGAGGGGGGAAAATGATACCAAGACCGTGGAGTGAATCGATCGAGTGCAACACGCGAAATGGTGTTCTGCACTATGACTTTCTTTTTCTCGGCGAAAGTTACGGTAACAGTCAATATCTATTGGTATTGAAGGACCACGCGACCCATTATTGCAAATTAGTAGTGGCTGACACTCCTGAGAGCCAAGTTGTGGTGGAAGCTCTGCTGTCGTGGCACGCCCGTTTCGGTATTCCTCCGCTTTGGGTTTCGGATCAAGGTTCACACTTCAAAAATGAAGTGGTTGCTGAAATAAGCCGCCGCCTCCGCACGCAGCAAACCTTTACTCCAGCTTACAGCCCCTGGATTAACGGGTCTATTGAGAGAGTCAACCGGGATATCCTTCAAGTGGTACGAACTATGATTTTGTCCTACAAGATCAGCTCTAAGGATTGGGTGTACCTCGTGCCAATGCTGCAAGCTAATTTGAATCACACTGCGGTGCCGTCGTTGGAAAACAAAGCCCCGGTGGAGTTATTTACTGGACTGCAATGCCCCTCCCCACTGCGTGAATTTTACCTACCTCAAGAAGATGACTTTCAACAGGTTCCTGAAAGTGAAGAAATTGATAGCTATCTAGCCGAATTTCGAGACAGTATCCAAACGATGCACTGTGCTGTCAAAGATCAGAGATTAAAGCAACGATTGTTGAACAAGAGACGCCAGCGAGGTGAAAATATGGTCAATTTCGCCGAAGGTGACTACGTTCTCCGGTCTCGAGTTGATGAACAGCGACATAATAAACTTCTTGTGACTTGGATTGGACCATATCGTAGTTCGGGTGGATACTCATTCATTTCGTGTTCAACATTTGGTAACCGGTGACGAGTCCGATGTCCACGGTTCCCGATTGAAGTTTTACGCTGACAGCAGTCTGGAGGTGACTGAAGAACTGCTGAAGCATGTAGCAGCCCAAGGAATAATTTTGGCTGTCGAACAATTAAAGTCTCATCGTTGGAATCCTGAGATCAATGCTCTCCACTATCACGTGGAGCGCCTGATGGCGCGGCGGTTGAAGCAACTCAGCTCTCCGCTTGTGACTCTAGTACCGTGGCGCCCAGCGAGCGTGCGAAAGACTCGCAAGTCGTCAGAGACCAGCTCGCTCAATACACCAACATTGACGAGACTGCTTTCAGTCAAGAGAATACGGCGTCTGCGTCCAGTCAAGAGAATACGACGTCTGCGTCCAGTCAAGAGCAAGCATCACTCGTGTCCAATCAAGACGACGTTCGTGGAGACGAAAGCTGTAACAGGGTTACACGTACAAGTGGTTACACCACTTGTAACTCTAACAGTTGCGCTAACTGTTAGAGGTTGGAAACGGACCTCAGGCCTTGGTGTGTGGAGCACACCAATGGATACATGGGCGGGCCATATCATTGGATGGCTCGCGTGCATTTACGCATGTTATTGGTAGAAAGCGAAGCATTTCTACCAATCAGTGCTCTTAGAAGAAATCAGAATTCTGTCAACCACACGTTGACAGAACCTTTAGAAACAGATAGCAATCAGATTTAGGAGGTCCATAATTGGCTTATGCCAAATTCAATAACAGTTCTCATTTTACGGTATTTTGCAGTCTTAATATTGTTATATTTAATTTTATTTACGGACGTAAGTATAATTAATATAAGTCTAACTAATTGCACGCTTCCTCATACACGTAAGCGCACGTGTACGCCACCTAATAGGCCTTAGTAGACCTATTACACCTGGTAGCACTTTGTAGTCCGTCCCACGACCGACTGCTGTTCGTTCGTATGGAGTCATACGAACGCGGGGTAGAGAACTCCCCCATGGATGAGGGGTCCACGGGGACCCCACACCAGTCCGTGACGCGCACGGACTGCCCCCACCTCTCGGATCCAGAGTGGGAGGCGCTCCAACGACTCTCACGAGTCATTGGTGAGGCAGCGGTAGCGGCGATGCTTCGCACGCTATCGCCGACAGAGCAACACGGTGTTGCTCTGGGGTACATTGTTAAGGAGCAACGCGATGTTGCTGCCTCGGTGGCTTCCCCGAAGCCACGCGTGGAGTCGTTGAAACTCCACGTGAGTACCTATGTGGGGAAGGAGGACGAGACCCTCCTTCGTTGGCTTGTCGAACTCGACATAGCCGTTGCGGCTCGACGTATCGTCGATCCGATGTCGAAGGTCGCGTTGGCCATGTCATGTTTGGGCGAACGCGCGAGGAGTTGGGCCTATGGGCGCCGACTCTCGGATCCTACGTGCTTCAGCACGTATGGAGGTTTTAAGGAGGAGCTCAAGCTTGCGTTTGAGCCCCCGAAGAACGAGTTCAGATCGAGGGCGGAGTTCCTCGATCTGCAGCAGGGCAAGGATGACGTGCATTCCTATGCCCAGCGTGCTCGATACTTGGTATCGAACATAGTGGCCAACCCGGTCGACGAGGCGACCAAGGTCGTCACGTTCATGAAGGGACTGAGAGACGGTCCCGTCAAGGCATACCTCTTTCGAGAGTATCCGAATACTCTCGAGGAAGCTATAAACCTTGCGATGCAAGAGGAGTTTAGCCGGCGTCAAGCTAAACTCCATGCGAACGCGCCGAAGCCGGCGCGTCCTGTACCGAAGGCGGGAGGTCCGGAGCCTATGGACCTCTCGAGTGCTACGACTGCTGGTCAACAGCAGCGTAAGGGGGTTCAAGGTACGATGTTACAAGTGTAGTAACATCGGTCACTTTGCACGCGAATGCACAGCGAGTGTGCATCCGGACGGGCGTTCAAAAAACGCCAAGGAACAGTAGGCGCGGGGCGTCCTACTGGTGATGCAGTCTCGCGTGTCGAACTTGGACACGCGACAATGAGGACTGCTGCCCCCAGCGAGAAGGTTTCTCGCTCCAAGTTGCAAGATGACAAGCCAAACCTTGTCATCCTGAATGTTATGTCGAAGAGAGTTAACTCTCTTGGTGCCCTGGTGGACTCGGGCGCGTCGAACAACTTTGTTCGACAGGGAAGTCTTCGAAGTATGGACTTCGAAGAGGCCGACACGCTTCGCGGCGTGTTGGAGGTGCGGTTGGCAACAGGTGCCACCGTGATGACCGAGAAGCGCGTGGTCCGTGTGCGCTTCTCGTACAAACGAAGGACGTTTGTGGAAGATCTTATCGTCTTGGATCTAGACGATAAGTTCGACTTGGTGTTAGGCATGCCGTGGCTTGCACGGCATGACCCGGTGATCAACTGGGAGAAGCGTACGGTCGTACGCTTCAACGGTATGAGCGCGACAGAGAGCGATGGCCCTGTCAGTGCTACGCATGCATCGGCTGATGCATGTGACTCCCCGGTTAAGGCAGCAGCGGCCGCCGCTGCCTCCGATCGCCGCCGGCGACGCTCGACGACTCAGATAGTCGTTGAGAGAAAGTGTGTGTCGGCTCAGATATCTGAGTCTGAGTCTGAGCCGAAGAGTCGCCTCAGAAATCAGGTGAATGTGAATCACCTGAGTGATGGTAACGTACCGGTATTACCGGTAGCCTTGGAGGTACTTCAAGCCCCCAAGGGTCGCGTCGACGATTGCGCGTCAGCCTTGATGGCTGACGAAGCCAATAGAATTCCGGTTCAAGGAACCGACGGACAGACGTCAGCTGCGATGGCTGACGTGACAGACGCGCGGCTAGTTCAAGGAACTAGCGATCGTACATCGGCTCCGGGAGCCGATGATGCAAGCAAAGGCCCGCTAGCCCACACGGCTAGCGAAGACACGCCGACTGCGATAGTCGACGATGTGGAGGCTCCACCAGCTCGCGGAGTTGATGGAGGCGTGGCGGCAGGAGCCGACCACGCGGCAGGAGGTGCTGGCGGTTGCAAACGTCCAGCACCAGAACAACCTGCGTGCTCACGTGCAGGAGGACTGCACGCGATGAGCGGCACTCAAGCAGTGGTTGATAGTGCGAGTCAGCGGAGCGAGTCCGCTGACGATTGCGAAGACGACCCGTCCAAGGGGCTCTGCCTTGGACGCGGAGCACCTGGAGCGCGGCTCCAGGGAAGACTTTCGCGGCGCAAGCCATTGAAGCTGCGCGAGCCTCAGCAGGAGACTGAGGCTGGTGTTTCTGCGCGGCAGACACCGAGTGTCGAGACGCTGAACGTCTTGACACGTACTGGTACTGGATTGCAGTACCAGAGGATGCGGTTGGAGAATCCGCCGACGAGTGCATCGGCGTTGACCGCGCTTCCAGTCATGAACTGGAAGGGCTTCGCGCGAGAGTTGTTCGATGGACGCATCGAACAAATTTGCATCCTCTCAGAGATTGAGAGGGTGGACCGCGAGGCCGAGGAGCTGAAGCAGCTCGTCGTCGATGGGATCACTGAGGGCGATGACACCCTCAGTGCGAAGACTAAGAAGCAGCGCTTCGAGGAGCAGAGTTGGGACTCGTTGAAGTCGAGCCCCTACTATGAGGTGCTGCGGGAGTACAAGGATGTACTCCCGGACGAGATTCCTTCGGAGCTTCCGAAGGACAAGGGCGTACAGCACGAGATTGATCTCGTGCCGGGCACGAAATATTGCGTTACACGGCAGTGGCCACTGCCGCGTGAACAAGTTAAAGCGATCGACGACTTCTTCGAGAGTCGTCGTCTTGCAGGTCAAGTGCGGGAGTCAAAGTCCCCGCACAGTGCCCCGACGTTCTGTGTCAAGAAGGCACAGGGCGGCTGGCGCATCGTTCATGCGTACAACAAGTTGAACGATGCGACGATACCGGCCGATACCGCGAAAAGATGTGATCATCGATTCGACGGCCTTGAGCACTGTCAGTGCTCTAGATCTGCGTGATGGATTCTATCAAATCCTCATGCGTGAGAGGGACATCCCTCTCACAGCGGTAAGCACTCCCAGCGGTATGCTGTGGGAGTGGCTCGCCATGCCGCAGGGACTTAAGAATGCCCCTGCGACGTTCAATAGATGTGTGACTCATCTATTGCGCTCGGTGCGCGACTTCGCACCGAGTTATTTCGACGACGTGTTCGTCCACAGCCGGGCTGTGAACGGGAAGACGGACATTGAGATGCACAAGGTGCATCTCCGGAAGCTGCTAGAGCTTATGAGGAAGCATAAGCTCTATGCGAACCTGAAGAAGTGTATCTTCGGGGCGAACGAGATACCCGTGCTGGGGTGTCTCGTGGGGAAAGACGGCGTGCGCCCTGACCCAGAGAAGGTCAGAGTGATCAATGAATGGCCCACGCCATCCAATGTGAAGGAACTGAGGCAGTTCCTTGGGCTTGCCACGTACTTGTGCAAGTACGTGGAGAACTACGCGGGCAAGATTCGCCCGCTGTGACAGCTTCTTAAGAAGGAAGCTGAGTGGATTTGGACGACCGAATGCCAGGGGGCGTTCGATGCAGTCAAGCAGGGCTTGACTGAGGCTCCGATCTTGGCCGTCGCCGACCAAGATCGTCCATTCCACGTAGTGTGTGATGCATCCGATTTCGCGATCGGATGTGCATTGATGCAACACGATCACGAGGGCCGTGATCGTGTGGTCTACTACCAGTCGCGTCAGCTGAAGCCAGCTGAGTGCAACTACCCTGTGCATGACAAGGAGCTCCTTGCCATGGAGTATGCACTCGCAAAGTTCCGAGTGTATTTACTTGGGAGTAGACCATTCGTGGTCTACACCGACCACGCATCACTGCGTACGGCGATTAAATCGCCGCACATCTCGCAACGTATGGCGAGATGGTTGTCCTTCTTCGCGGAGTACAACTTCCGGGTGGAGTACAAACCCGGAAGACTCAACGTAGTGGCCGACGCGTTATCGCGTCGACCTGATTATGCGGAGACGGTCGACGTCAACAGTGTTGGCGTCGTGAGGACAAGTGTGCCGTCGTCAACGTTGATTGACGACGTGAAGGACGCGTATGCAAGGGATGCAGACGCGAAGGAGCTGCTGGAGTTCCTCGCAGCACCTTCCGACGAGGCACGTCGGAAGCTAACTCCTCACCTTCGAGCTCGTGTACACCGCTATCGTGTACACGAAGGGCTACTGCTGTACAGTGCTGTAGACGACAATGTGGATCGCATTGTCGTTCCGAATGATCATGATCTGCGGCTGCGGATCATGTTCGAGTACCACGATGCCCCTACGGCAGGGCATCCGGGTCGTGAGAAGACATACACTCTTCTCACGCGTGACTTCTACTGGCACCACCAGTACAAGTGGGTACGCAAGTACGTTCGTGCTTGCGAGGTTTGCCAGCGCGTGAAGCCTGCGCTGTTTACGCAGGCTCCTCTTCAATCACTTCCGACTCCGTCGGAGTGTTGGCAGTCCATGTCCATGGACTTTGTCTTCGGTCTTCCGCCCGACAACAAGCGGAGGACAGGCATCGTTGTCTTTGTGGACCGATTCAGCAAGATGGTACATCTTGCTGCCGTCCCGGCTACTGTTACAGCCGCGCAGACTGCGCGACTGTTTGTTGACATGGTGTTCAAACACCATGGCATGCCGCTCGACATTGTGTCGGACCGTGATCCACGCTTCACAGCGCGGTTCTGGCAAGAAGTGTTTACACTTCTTGGTTCACAGTTATCAATGTCGACTGCGGATCATCCGCAGACGGACGGCCAGACTGAACGCGTCAACCGAGTACTGGTTGACGCGCTGAAGAGCTACGCACACTCGTTCCCGCATTGGAGCGAGTGTTTAACGATGGCCGAGTTTGTCATCAACAACTCGGTGCATGCCTCGACAGGGCATACACCGTTCTACGTGAATGCCATGCGGCATCCACGATTGCCGAGCATGCTCGGCGGGGTAGCTTCCTCCTTAAGTGGGGGAGGATCTACGGTTGCGTCTGAACAACCGCAGAGGACAGCTGATGACGTACTAACAGCTTCGGTGACGCGAGCTGCGTCTCGTTCGAGCAGGAACGAGCGCGAGATGTCTGTGCCGGGCACAGACATAGGGGATGATAGCGAGCAGGCAGGGCCTGCTGCGGATGAAGGCGACGAGCTGAAAGGGTTCAGCTCGAATACGCTAGGCTTTGTCCAGCGAAGACAAGCCGTAATACGGTTTGTGCAAGATGCTATCGCAGCTTCTGTCGATCGACAGAAGCTGAACGCAGACAACGTTGGTAGGGGCAACATTAATGAATTCAAAAAGGGTTCATTGGTTTTGTTAGCTACGCAAAACCTGCCTAAACATGCAGTGTCTGATTTTGGAGCAAGTAAGCTTGCTCCAAGGTTCATTGGGCCGTTCAAAGTCATTGAACGGCATGGCAATGCGTACCGGCTGGACATACCGTCCAGCATGAGACTCCATCCGACGTTCTACGTCGGGCGGTTGAAGCCGTACGTGCAGCACGAGTCATCTACGGGTGATGACTCGCCTGAGAGGCCTGGAAGGCCTTCTCGAGATCGCTCACGCGAGCGATCAGAGCGTTCAATCTCGTCCCGAGACCGGACGAGATGTTCGATGCAGTCTGCGCAGCCTGCGCAGCATCAGCACGGAGGACTCGAACCTCCTGCTTCAGAGCAGCCATCTCGGCGCTCTGAGACTGCTCGAGCGCCGAAACACGATCGTGCAGGGCACGATCGCCATGGTCATAGCGTTGACCATACGGAGGGAGTGTTTCCGCCCCCTCCGCCACCGTTGCGAGACGCGACTGGGTCGATCCGCTGGGTTGTTGAGCGGATCGTGGCTCATAAGAGAACGAACTCTCAAGAGGTTCGTTTTCGTATTCGTTGCAGAGGATTTCCTCCCCATCGAGACACATGGGAGCCACGGAACGTCCTGATGGAGGACGTTCCGGAAATGATGAGGGCGTACGAAGCCCACCATAACTTGCAGGCCTAAGGCTTGCACGAGGAGTGCTGCGGTCACCCACAGCACTCGGAGCTTCACGTGACTCAAGACGAGCACGGAGCTCCTTGATGTGATCGGGTACACGGGTCGTCGTGTACCCCAGTATATCACGGTCGGAGATACGTGTTGCCAGAGGTGGGCAACACGGACAGGGTGTGCCGAAGGGAACGGCACACAGGATCCCCGCTTCCATGCTTGCTTCATGGAGGCGTTCACACTTACCGCGCGGTCAGTGTAAGTGTAGTAGCGATCGCGAGCATGCTTGATACGCTCGCGATAGGCTTTCGGGTCTTTGTTAAAGTTTTCAACAAAGGCGTTCCACAACTAACAAAGTGCCTACCACTCTGGCACTTTGCTCTTGCGCGAAGTCTTCTTCGCGCTGAAGTATCGGAGCTCATGGAAGAGCCCGATGTAGTAGTCGCGTCTTTGAGTCGGGGACTCAAAGACAATGCCAACAGCGACTTCGTCGTCGGTGATACTGTTGTCGTGGTACAACAGTATCGGGTTCGGTGGTGAACTAGCACCGAACCGGTCATGGATCTCTGCCTCGGTAGGCATCCATGCAGCGCGCACTGGTGGTGGATTAGTGCGCGGAGAGATGAGCGCCCTCGAGATGGGGGACGCTAAGTCATCATTGCGCGGACGCTTCGACATGGAAGCGTCCGAGGCCTCTTCGCGGGGGCGTCGAGACCCCTTGGGTGGGTCGAGCGTGTCTTCGGACGAAGACACGTGGGCGGGATCTTCCTCTTCACGGAGCTCCCCATCTTCAGAATCCTCGTAGTCGAGAGGATACTCGTCGGAGTCGGCAGCGAAGTCAGACTTCTTCGCTGCATGCTTCTCCTTGAGGAGAGCATGGTACTCGGAGACAGAGAGTTTACTCTCTGTCGAACGACTGGAAGCAGCAGTGCTAGTGGGTACTGCCGCTGTTGTGCTTGCTGCAGAAGCAGCAGGCGAGGCTTGCGCGTCCGCGGCTGCGGACGTGGACTTGAGCGTTGGCGAGTTCATTCGGAAATGGACTCGTGGATTCTTCCTGTAACTTGACGGCCTTGTCAAGTTATGTCGGTTAACGTATCCGGATGGGTACGTTAAGTCTTAAGGGGGGGATGGTGTAACAGGGTTACACGTACAAGTGGTTACACCACTTGTAACTCTAACAGTTGCGCTAACTGTTAGAGGTTGGAAACGGACCTCAGGCCTTGGTGTGTGGAGCACACCAATGGATACATGGGCGGGTCATATCATTGGATGGCTCGCGTGCATTTACGCATGTTATTGGTAGAAAGCGAAGCATTTCTACCAATCAGTGCTCTTAGAAGAAATCAGAATTCTGTCAACCACACGTTGACAGAACCTTTAGAAACAGATAGCAATCAGATTTAGGAGGTCCATAATTGGCTTATGCCAAATTCAATAACAGTTCTCATTTTACGGTATTTTGCAGTCTTAATATTGTTATATTTAATTTTATTTACGGACGTAAGTATAATTAATTTAAGTCTAACTAATTGCACGCTTCCTCATACACGTAAGCGCACGTGTACGCCACCTAATAGGCCTTAGTAGACCTATTACAAAAGCGAAGAGAACGAAGATGAACCTCTCGACGACAGTAATGATGAGAACTGGAGCCCCGACGAAGGTCCTGACGACGTTGAAGTAGTCACTGGAGAAAGCGACGGAAGTGAAGTCGAGGAGGACGTAAGTATCAATTTGATTGACAACGATCTTCGCCAGTGCGTGGCTGACCGGATTACTGGAGACGAATGCGAGAAGGACTGTCTGAAGGGAAAGTCACGCGAGCTGGAATGGCTCACATGCTCGCTTCTCCAAATGATTAAGACGGAGAAGACGGCGTGCATCTTAACACTGTTACGGATACCGCAACTAGACGTCGTGGCATGGGCGAACGCGATAAGTTTCGCTACTACTTGCCGTTCGTCGGCCAAATTTGCCGATCAGCCTTCGCTCACTGCCTTGGTGCGAAGCTACTTACAATTCAGCGCTATAAGCGTCGCGCTCGAGAGGGGAATATTGCAGCTAAAGAACATGGCAACAAACTCAACAAGAATGCATCCACCATAGATGCGGTTTGGTTGGTCAAGTGGTTTGAAGAGTTTGCTGCTGCGGTAGGTGAGGTGGTACCAGTGCGGGTTCGCGCTCAGAAAACTAAAGACGCCGTGGTGAACAAGTACTATAGCCATGAAGACTACATCCTCTTACCGGCAACGTTTACCTGGGACGTCATGTACGACGAAATGCACAAGTTCGTGGCATTAGGCCTTCATGTGAACGAGCCTGCGCCTTCTACCTTCAGGAAGCTGCTGTCTATCCACTGTCCAAAGATCAAAATTCGGTTTGATCAGACGAACGTCTGCGACCTGTGCACAGTCTATCAAACTCGCATGCGTCATAACGCTACGGCCGACCAAACAAAGGAGCTGGACAAGCACATGGAGTCAGCTCGCTGGATGAGGTTCGTACACATAAGTATCATTTTAATTTACGTGTTGGATACTAATATCAATTTGTTTAACTGTGAACAACCAGACGTGAGTACAAGAAGGACCGAGCTTCCTTACACAGCGGGGATAAAGCCTCAAGTGATATCGCAGTCATTGTGATGGACGTCTCGCAAAAATTGACAATTCCTTCGGTGACATGCACCCCATCGCAGTGGTATTTCTACTCGTTGTTGGCAGTCAACGTCTTTGGGATATTTTTCGAGAACACTGGAACGCAAACAAACTACATGTACGATGAATTTACGAGCGTAAAGAGCAGTGACCAGATTAACTCGATGCTGCAACACTTTATTCACACGGTAGTGATTCCGTATAACACCTCGTTGTCTATGCGGACAATTGCACGGGGCAAAACAAGAATAATCACGTGATCAAGTTCTTCTTGGCTTTGATACACATTGGTGTTCTTGAGCGAGTGGACTACAAGTTCTTTGTGAAAGGTCACACGAAGAACACTTATGAGGTCAGGAAAAATAGCGAGATTGCCCCACGTTTGCTTATTCTGCCTGTCAGAACTCGTCTATTTTGTCTTCAGATAGCCCCTCATCGCTCAAGAGAGCTCGCTCTGCGGACTTGGCTTGCTTCAATAATGTGGCGAATGTAGCTTAGCTCTTGTATTCTATTCGACGAACGGGAGACGCCTGGGCCAACACCTCTCGTTCATGCGGACTAGTGTGAATGTGGTGTAGAGCGAAGACCAAAAACTGTTTTTAGAAGTAGTTCAATGGGTTTGGAGTAGTACCATGATTGAATAAAATAGCAGTTGGCCCTGCTTTAAAAAAAATGTTCATGCTCGCTTCATCACATCTACAAGCAAATAGAGGGTACCAAAGCCATTCGTGATTTCCATTTGCTCACGAGTAAACTGATCCAGCATTCAAACGTCACCACAAAGCTATTCGTATCGCTAGTTTTCCTCCGTCTCTGCCAACTTTAATCTCTGTGTCAGTGCCAGCTATCTCGTTTTTCGAAAAGCTTAAAATACTGCTGATCAGAGTTTAGTACCCGAGAGGACACAAAGTCGTCGTCGTTACTCCACTTCGCCGCCCGCTTGTTGTCACCTTTCGTGACGTTAAAGGTGGCCGAATAAGACCTGACTTCACGCACAGCGTACGTTATTTCCCTTACGATAGTGATACCATCGCAAGCGTCACTTTCAAGAAGAAGAACTCTCAGTTTCATTCCTCTGTTGTACTCTTTGTGAGCTATTCTTGTCTTTTCTCTCAGTCGTATCCGGTTCAGGTTCGGGCGCCCCACCCATCGAAATTTTCAAGAAAGCCGTACCGTTGGGACCAGTCCTCGGTACTGTACCACCTTTTAGCTTCCCTACGGCACTCAAACAAGATTGTCCGTAGTCTGTTGAGTCGGTTTCTTTGTCTTGCTTTTATTAAAATTCCCCGGCTTTAGCATCATCGTTGGCACTGGCATTATTATTTTATTTCCTTGTAGGGCTGCAACTTGGTTTGGTTTCCCTGTCTCAAATTGTTCGTCTTCATGACGCACCAGTTTACCACCGATGCGAGCAACCCTTTGTTGGGCTCGCTTGCACTTCTCCGGTTTACTTTCGCTGAAGCAATTCTTATTTATGTTGGCCAAGAACGGCTCGGGAATCTCGGATAGATGCACTGACGAACAGCGACTCTATCCAAACCATTTCTCAAACGCGAACAAAATCTGGTCAAAACATGGCCAATATCGGGTTAGTAAATGTACTTAAGGAATGCAAAACGGGTGTCCACACGTCTTATTGAATGTCACCGCATGCCGACACGAGAGCTGCATTGTATGGGAAACCTCGCAATCGCATTTCAGCTCTCCTTCTCGAGAATCTCCCTCTGATAGTAGCAGTAGTTCCGTTGTCATTGAATGGGTAGAAGTCGCAAATTGATGAGTCCATGACCACTTCGTACTCGGTTCCGATTGGGCCTTTCACCCAGTGCGTAGTCGTTCCCTAAGACGACGTTCAACTTCTCAGGGAATGCCACGCCGCGCAAAGACTCTGGTATTTCTACCTTGGACTAATAGGCGTCTTTGGTATTCAAAGAGGGCCAACAAACTGGTTTCATTGTCAGCTTGGCTCTCAACGTTAGCTTCAACTTCCAAAGAGACTTTCAACTTGGTTGTTGGCTTGATTACTAAGGGACGTAGATGCACACGATGCTCCATCACCCATATTTCTGAGAAATGCACAGTTCTTCTTGAAGGTTTCCCATAGTTCCTTCCTTCCGTCGATGCACGGCAAGTGTCCAAACTCCTCCTCTCGGTACGTTTCGTAGACAGCAACAGTCTGCGGATAGGTTCTGTTGTAGATAATGTACTTCATCTGCACGAGAACAGAATCTTAGAAGGGACCGTACTTCTTCGCGTTCCCCTTCGGATAGTGTTGTGTAGACATTCAATAACGTGAAATGACACAGCAGTATACGTGCCTCGGGAAATTTCTGGCGAATCACCTCGATCTCCTTTATGCCTTTGTCTACAAGTACAATCCTAACAAACAGTCAATGTTCGTTAACGCGTGCGGTGAAGCGAGAGGGTCAGTCGTCAGCGATTGATCGAGGGAGACATCATCGAGAAGGATGTGAAGTGATTATATGGAGCCTGAGTGGGACTATTCAGATCTGATACTGAGTCGAATCAGGTACCAACTTCTGGGTACCAATCAAGTGGATCGATATGGGTGCTATCATTTCGATACTGTATCCCGATCAAGAAAGTGGATCGACGGTGCAAACATTTCGGCACATTGTTGCGATCGAGAAAGTGGATCGACATGGTGCAATCATTTCGGGACGTCACCGCGATCGAGAATCTGGATCGACAATGGTGCAATCTTTTGGGACACTTCTAGATCGGCCGCGGTCGGGAATGACATGTACCGATTAATGGGTACATCGGACGAAGTTCAAGGTAGCCAGTCAGCTGCGAAGGAGGTGGGCAGATGATGAGAGGAAAGGGAACAGATAGGACAGATTTAAGATGGTTAACAGAGAGATATTTCCTTGTTGCACGCAAGTGGTTTCCCGCATTTCCAAGGCTGGGAAGTATATTGCCCCCCCCCCCCCCTTTACGAAGGAACCCCAAGACGCTCAAGGGCAAGACACGCACCGACCACTGGAAAGCTTGGCCAGGTCTACGCTTATTTCTCCCCCCCCCCCCCCCCCTCAACTCCACCGCTAACAGTAGGCGGTCCAGGCATCTACATTGGAAACACATTGGCCCCCATTTGGTACAACACAATCCCGAAGGACAACCCCCCAGAGTCGATCAAGTATATTCAAGCTTCGACCTACTCTGCCTACCGACGATCAAGTGAGATCGTCAACCGACTACCCCTGAGTGCCGTCCACGCTCCAGCTCAACCAAGAACCCAAAACCTTGATCTCCTCTAGGTCACCCAAGAAGAGCGTTAACCCCGCCAGGTCAACGGGTACACAAGGTGAGAAGATCTTCAGACCCCACGGTCGATCGGAGTACCCACTTCCGTTAGTTGGCAGCCCGGCCCCTCTGTGTGTGAGTGAACCCGCGTGGTGTCGCTTCGCAGTCCACTTCGCCACACGTGCTTGATGCGCCAATCAAAGTTTGGCTCCAGTCGAGAGTACTGAATCGGTTGGCCTCGTTTGAATCGTTCCATAGCAACCATGCTCGATAACGATTAGTTGTATCTTCTTACAAAATCAATTGATAACTGCAAATTACCTGGATATCATTATCCGTCGTCGCAGTAGGTTGTTGTTGGTCTCATGTATACAGTCGATCTGGGTCACTTCCGGAAAGTTGTCCATCATTGCGCGCATGTACCCGCTTGTGATTGGAATCACGGGTATTCCCGCGAGCATTTTCATTGACAGTAGACACGTTCTTCAGAGATCAAGATTGAAATCCAATATCACTTCAACAACTGCGTCGCTGTTGAATATACGCACCAACAAATAGATAACATAAGGTAATACAACGCTCAGGATGTCATAAACTTTGCGCTTCAAGCGCGTGAAATGATATCATCCATGGTACCTTGACGGTTGGGGTTGCTTCGAATGTAGTCATAGATGCTCGTAGTGCCGGCATGCATCTCCAGTAGCACTTCTACGCCAGAGACTAGTCACCGAAATCTGGCGAATACCTGGTTAATACCTATATGTATCCTCCCAGATCAAGTGGTTAAGTTGGTAAACCTCGCGCCTCATTACGGCGACCCACGATCCATCCAGTTTCTGCGTTAGCTGATCAAGTATCTGAAAGGAGCACTCCGTGACTATGTACTCATAAGGGGGCATTTGCACCCCCTTTATAAAATTATAACTAGAACCTCTCTAAGTGTGATAATATCACTTAGAATATTTTATCATTCCTATGGTTAAAATGTTAGTTACAGAACCTTTAACTATCTCTAATCAAAACAAGCCTTAAATGCATCTAATGTCACTAATTCATTCTCTAGAAGTCAATTCATGTCACGAAATTTCTTTATCATTCACAGGGTCTCTAAGATCCTCACATGCGAAGAAATGATTTACCACATACTTCAATAATGGGGCATTTGCACCCTTTCAACGAGAAGGAGTCTCACATACTATAGGAGAATTTTCAAAAAACTATTGTATGAAAAGTAAGTCTAATTAGAAAGATAAAATACTAAGTATAACTAACACGATGGATAAGTATCAGAACCTCGTTGCATACCTTGGTAATATCGATGACTATGTCGACACTGGGTTACGATTTAACTTTAGTCCAGGAACGGTTTCTCATAGGAAAACGGAAAATAAATGGAAAAAACCGATTTACACGAATGACTCATTCAAGAAGACTGAAATCCCCGAAATGATACAAGAGTGTCATTGCGGGACACCAATCAAGTGGAATCATTTAATAATGCATAAGATAACAGGAAAACTCGAGTTTGTTGGATCTGTTTGTATCAAACATTTCAACAGAATGAATCGCACCTGTATCGAATGCTATGAAGACAATAGAAAATGGACAAGACGATGTGGTTCGTGTCGTAAGTTCTGTGAGCTTCATAAAACTTATCATAATGATAATAAGATTCATGCGAAGCCCATAGTTATACCGAATTATGATTATTGCGATCAGCTATCGATTGACGACGATATCATTGACTACAACAAGCCTATCCGTCTAAGTTTTTCATCAAAATATGATGATCTTCAAACGATGCTCAAAGATGTAGACTACTGTAAATGGCTTATGAAACAAAGTTGGTTTCAGACTCGTTATGAGTTCAGAGAAGTGAGTCAGATGCTATTCATGTAAGTGAGCCTACAAAATATTTTTTTTTATCTTAAGCATTATCGCTACTAAGTATATAATCATCATGGCTTACTCTCCGGAAAAATACCAAGCGAATAAAGAACGTCTACTAGCTACCAAGAAGCGTTATTACTATAATCATCGTGAAAAGATTCTTGCTAAGCAAAAGGCGTACGATGATCAACATCGTGAACAAATCAATGAACGCCACAAGCGATACACCATAAATAAGAAATCTAGTCTTCCAGCAGCAATTGCTCTTGATTAAAAAATATTTTTTAATTTTTTCTAAATTGATACTTGGTATTATAATATAGTATTAAACACCAAGTATTTTTGATACTGATATAATATATTATAATATACTAAGTATAATATAATATTTTTATCACCAGGTCAATATAGTCATGCCGATCACTAAGAATCTCAAGAAGTCAATAAGTAAGCGTAGCGAATTATATGCTTTCATCAAGCGTAATGGTATTAAGAATGCTGATTGGAGATCATCTACTCATCAAATGGAGAGAGCCATCGCTGAATTCAAAAATTCAAAAGTCAGCACAATCACTAAGACGTTCCGTCTAGCTAAGACAAACAAGGACAAGACTTTGCTTAACGCAATCAACCAGACCTCAGGAAAGTTTGACCTAACGCTCAGTCGATTTAAGCGTATTCGTAAGGATATCGTTTCACCAGCAGACAGAAAACTTCTACTCCATATCAAGGATTCAAATGAAAAGATTGTTAAGACTTTTCATCTCAACGACCGAATCATGAATATTGACAATCTCTTCATCAACGAGGAGAACCAGTATAGCTCCGGAGCCGATATCGAGTTGAATATTATTCCTTCTTCTAAAGTTGCACTGGAATGGCTTCCAAACCCAAAACACTCGAAAAGCGAGCGTAAAAATTTCTTCAGATATTTAATGAAATCAGATTACTACAATCTTGATGCTTTTCAAGTATATTCAACTGACTTTTGGGTTGAGAACGATTATATCGACCATATATTTGCTTTTGAAAAAGATGAAGATTGGAAAGCACTGAATTATCCTTGTTTTCTATTCGCTCTCTACAAAGCTGGTCTCTCGGAAAACTATGTTAAGCAAATTTCTCAATTGATGTTCAATTCTGGCGCAACGGTTGATTTTATTCGCAAGACTGCACTTAATTTCGGTTTGACTATCAGTGTTAAGCAATACAAACTTAAAAAGGAAACTGGACGCGCTGATAATACCACAACCATTTATGGAAATAAGGATTCTGAAGCTATCGAGCTTGGGTCAGTTGGAGAGCATCTTTCTGCGATTTTGCCTACAAAGGTTACTAAAGCTGCTTTGGATAATCCTGAGTTAGTTGAAAAACATCAACGAGCTGACTTTATTGTTAAGAATGGAAAAGCTTCGTTTAAGAGCAATAGGATCAAATTGTTAGACAGCTACGAGGTCATTAGTTATCTATATCATAATCGCGAAAAATTGTTAACGCCGATCACTCAGAGAAACATGCCATATCTACTCAATAACAAGTATCAAGAGGTTCGTAAACTAACTAAAGATGATTTCAACGCTTTTCATTTCAAGGAGATGGGTCGTAAGAGTAATGATGAGGAAAAAATGATTTTTAAAGATGGTCGTTCGCCATTCAATTCGTATGATAAAGAAACGAATTCATACTTCGAAGTGAAAAAATATAATATCATTTACTTTGACTTCGAGACTCTAGTTAAAAATGGCATTCATGTTCCGTACGCATTATCGTATTGCATTGGCGAGGTGGATACCTCTGAAGGATTCGCTAAAACTTCATTCAGTGAAACACTTTGCATTTATGGATTTGACTGCGCTCAGCTTTTCTTAGACGGTCTTCCTTCGAAGAGCTTCAATCTCCTGTGGGCCTACAACGCTGGATTCGATTCCCGTTTCTTGATGAAACACATGTCATTTGGTTCGAAAAATATGAATATGATTGATTCGGGCAGTAAAGTGATTCAGCTTGAGGGATTCTACAGGAGCCGTGAGATTCTTATCAAGGATGCTATGAGCTTTCTCGCTGGCGGATTATCCAACCTCCCTAGAATGTTCAAAGGAGCTACTGATTCTATTTCATTGGAGAAAGAATCGTTTCCTCACAATCTCATTAATGCTGATAATTTCAAATCTTACTGGCCAATTGATTATCTTAACTCTTTTAAAGACAAAGATACGCTATTAGCTAATGCAGCAAAGATAGGCGCGATTAGAGATGGTAGATTTAATTGCGAGATGTATGCTACTCATTACTGTAATCGCGATGTAGACGTTCTAAAATCTTGCTTCGAAGCTTTCCGTAGGCTCGTATACGAAGAATTCCAACTTGATGTATACAGATTTTTAAGCATCTCATCGCTCAGTCTGGCGTATCAGCACAACGAAGGCTGTTTCGATGGTTGCTATGAAGTCAATTCGATTCTACTTGGTTTCATTCGCCAAGCGACTGTCGGAGGACGTGTGATGACTCGTGATAATCAGAAGCATCATATCAAGCATAAATTAGCCGATTTTGATGCTGTATCACTGTACCCAAGCGCTATGTCAGAATTAAATGGTTATATCAAAGGTAAACCAAAGCTATTTAAAGATGAAATTCCATCTGATGCTGATTTCTACATTGCAAGAGTTCGTATCGACTATATCGGAATCAAACGTCATTTCCCGCTTCAGAGCTATTTCGATAACGGATCGCGAAACTTCAGTAACGATCTCGTAGGAAGAACGATTATCATGGGCAAGCAAGCTCTAGAAGATTTAATTCATTTTCAAAACGCTAAATGCACTATTATTGAAGGCTGCTACTGGGATCAAGGATATAACGACCAGATCTGCACGACTATTTCAAAGATGTTCAACGCTCGTCTTAAATACAAGGCAGAAGGCAATCCACTTCAAAATGTTCTCAAACTGATGATGAACAGCTCTTACGGTAAATTACTTATGAAACCGATTGTGAAGGCCAAGAAAATCATCAGTAATAGTAGACGCAACCCTGACAATATTGAAGATTACACAAAAAAGAACATTCACAAGATGATCTCACGAACGCCTATCAGCGATAGAATGGCTTTGTTCGAAGAGCATAAACCTTTGACTTCTCACTATTCCTCAGCTCATCTAGGAGTTCAAATTCTCGACTCTAGTAAGCATATCATGAATCGCGTTATGTGCTTAGCAGAAGACATCTCGGCTGATATATGGTATCAGGACACCGATAGCCTACACATCGACTACAGCACCGTCCCTCGCCTTGCAGACGAATACAGAGAAAAATATGGAAAGGAACTCATTGGTAAGCAAATGGGTCAATTTCACGTAGATTTCTCTCTCCCAGGATCGAGTGGAGAAATATTTGCCTATGAATCGATATTCCTCGGTAAAAAGAGCTATCTTGATCTATTAGCTTGCGATGGCAACGATGTGAAGGGTAAGCATATCAGGTGCAAAGGCATTCCTGGAAAGCTTCTAGAGGTAGACACATATGACACTTACTTAAGGCTATTTAATGGAGAACGACTAGAATTTGATCTCTCTGATATATGTTCAATCAATATCAATAGCAAGACCCAGATTGTTTCTAAGAGAAGCGAATTCAAGCGCAATGTCTCTTTTAGATAAGCTATATTTTGATCCAAAGACAGGCTATACGAGCGCTGATAAGCTCTATCGTAAAGCAAAAGCTATTGATTCAACCATAACTAAGAAGAAAGTCAATGATTGGTATAAGGCAAATCAACACACTCAGCAATTTTCAGCGAAGAATCAGCATTATTCAGAGTTCAAAATAGCTTCAGACAATCCTAACGAATGGCAAATTGATTTAGCATTCTGGGAAATGCAGCCAATACTAATCGGAGTCAACATCAATTCTCGAATTGGCTTTGCTAAATTACTCCAAAATAAGCGATCTGAAACAATCCATAAGGCTATCCAAGGATTCATCGCGCAGCATGACGTTACAGCTGTTATGAGCGACAATGGGAGTGAATTTATCAATGGAAAAGTTGAAAAGTTATTCGAAAGCAATTCAATAACGCACGCCAATGCTTTTGTTGGTGATCACACAGTTCTCGGCAAGATTGATCGATTTATTAGAACGATTAAAGCTAGACTTACTAGAATGAAAGATATCATTCGTTTCAAGAAACTAACTCAGAAATTACTTAACGAAGCTATTGAAAATTACAATTCGTCTTATCACTCAGCAATCAAAGCAGCGCCTAATCAAATGGAAGGGAGAGTCATGTTCAACGAGCTTGAGCACAACAAGCGATTAGTTAAGAAAGTTCAAAAAGATTTTCCCAAAGGATCAAATGTTAGGTATCGCTTAAAGTCATCTAAGACCTTTAGCAAAGAAGGAGCTAAGTTCTCTAAATCTATTTATGAAATCGTAGGACTAGACGGTCTAAAGCTTAAAATAAAATCAAAGAACAACAATATTCTTTTCAAATCTCCAAATGACTTAAATATTGTAAGATCTAAGACCTCAAACGCAAACGAGCACTCTATGCAATTCTGGGAAGTAGAGAGAATATTGGATCATAAAAAAATGCGCAATGGTAAGAATAAATACCTTGTCAAGTGGAAAGACTATGAAGAACCTACGTGGGAGCCTCAAGAGCATCTTAGACTTGTGAATAAAACTAAAATTTCTGATTTAGAGAAAGCTTATTTAAATAATCTCTAGGTAGATATGCTTGATGTGATTTTCTACTAACAACTTCTTTCTTCATGCTGTTAATTTTCTTCAATCTTTCTTTTTCCATTTTCTCTAACTGCTCAGCTTCCTCAACGATTCTAGTATTGTCGTAGGGGATAGGATCAAAATCAAAATCGAGATACTCTGTGTCCATACTTCTTTTCGAACATTATAGTATACATAGATAACTTTTTTAAAACATGACATGCTTAGCAATTACGCAAACGAATAAGAGGTGTTCTAGAGAGGCTATATCTACCGGATATTGCAAGCAACACGAAAAAGACTATAAAATCGAAATGTTTAAAACTGAGCTAAAACGGATGCACGAAAAGATGCGAAAACTGTCTGAAAATCTGAAGAATTATCAATCAATGATCCATGATATTGATCGTTTAGACTACATCAAACGAGAGCTAAGTAATATCTCAAGCGATAGGTCGTTTAAATACACTATTGGTAATATCGTTCATAAAGAAAAGCTTGAATCGATTTTCGATTTGCCGTTCGACGAAATCATGCCATATTATGAAAGTCTATTAATTCGAAGAAACCAAATTTGCCACAGGTATACAATGGGATTATGGCAACAAAAACCGGATTTGATAAAATATCGGTCAAAATTTAAATAGGCTGATATAGAGCAGAGCTTACCAGAGTAATATGTTTCCTAATTTCACGAGTTTAGCTCAAAGAGAACAAAAACGTCTAGAACTACTAGGCAAAGCTCAAAGACGTCTTAAGCAGAGAGATGTAAAACGTGATATGTTTTCGACAGCTCTTTGGGCATCTGATTCTGTTAGTGATCATAGCTCGACCTTAGGCAGAGTATCAACTTCTACTCAAACAGAAATGGAAAATACCCATAAATTACCTAAAGCTACTTTTACAAAGTCGCCAGATGTAGTAGTAGAAGAACCAGTTGAACCTAAGTCGCCAGACGTAGTCGTAGAGACGGAAGCAGAGCCTAAGACACAAGACGTGAGTGGAGAAAGAGAATCAAAGAGATGGATTAAACAATTATTCAGATCTAATCCAAACTGGATCTCAATGAAAATTCATCCAATTAAGCTAGACGGAGCTATCGATCAGAAGCGATATATCGGCAAATATGGGAATTTGTACAAATATCCAAACGGTATAAAAAAGTCTACTTCCAACTTAATCGATTGGGTTAAAACGTCAGATATGATCAAATATATCCATTATGACGCTGAAAGCAACAGTATTGATGAAATTAGCCTAATGCAGCTAGAAGATTCTGACGCTTGGACTTACGCAAATGTATTAAGAAAACGCGTAGCTGATGAGCAAATTCATGGCGAAACCAAATTTCAAGCGTTTCCGTTGAGAGAAAAGGATTCAGAAAGTGATACTAAAATCGATGAGACCCGAGCTAAAGCAGCGTTGCATTTCATTCTTCATAACTATGGAGAAGCATTAAAAGCTAATAATATCACTCCAAGAGCATTTCTTAAAGATTCATCAGAACTAGAATTTGCTCGAGTTGTAATTGATCGCAATGACGAATTATCGATTAAAAATTTGAACACTGATCGACCTTTGAGAGGTAAGCTGCGCGATATCTCATGGGTTTTAACGCTCGGCTATCTAATGCACAAAATTGAAGAACGTGAACTAGGTCTAGAATTTGATCCTGTTGACAATGATAGACACATCTCTGCTGATCCATCTCGATTTAAGCCAGCTTCTAATGGTTTTTGGTATAAAGGCAAATCGTCTGGAGATGATATACCAATGTATAATTCTCCCAAATCAATGACCGCAACTGATTCTAAGAAGATTTTAGTTGACTATTACAAACTATCGATGACGGAGGGAAATGTATTTAAAATCGATTTAATTCCAATTATGCGGAATGGTAAAACTGATCCCAGCCAACGATACATAGGATGGTTTGCTAAAGGAAGTGGGAAAGGAGGTCTAAGAGCTTTTAGTAGACTAGGAGATGTGTATAGTCCTTCAAAAACGCAGCATCTATTTAATAATATCGACTGGTCAGAAACGCTACAAAGACTAATTAGATCGATCGAGGACCTTCAAGGATGGGTTGATTCAGATTCGGTATCAGTTACTGATAAAGAAGGAATCAGAAACGCCGATGCTTTACTACGATATATCCTTCTAAACCACGGAATTAAGCTAATAGAGCCTCAAACACCTACCTTAGCTGGAAGAGGATTGGTTGGAGCAGGATATCAAGCACTAGAAGGTGTGAAACGTCGTAAGAATCAACCGTTCAATCTGAATGACATTCAAGGAAAAGCCGTAGCCTCTGCGTACACCTACAAGCAAATTGGTAGCAAATACATTCGTTTGCCAGATTTAGATTCGAAAAAGCTCTGTCTCGTTCAACCAAATCGTCGCAAATGCGGTCCAATGATTGAAATTAGTGATGCTTTACAGCAAATGATCAAAGATTTACTATTCAAGCATGAATTAAACCAAGAGCGCTATGATAAGCTAACAATTGATGATAAAAAGTTATTTAAGGAAATCCTCGCAATTACTCATTTACAATACGATTTCTATGATCGACTGACTGATCCCCTAGAAGCTCTGAAAGCAGAATATGATAAACTTAGAGGAGAAATGGAGCTTGGTAACGATAATCCTTCGATTATTAAGCAGTTAAAGAGTCTATCCGTGGATATGTATTCGAATCAATTAATTAGTGATAAAGAATTCAAGGATATCATCGTTCGTTTATTATAGAGCAGAGCTTAGACGTAGGTAAAGTAAATGTTTTTTACTAATCCGAGAATCATCAAGCATTCAGGAGGGGTGTACGGGGATAATGCCGATCTCAATCTGGCTGAGTTGAAATCAATCATGAAGAACCTAATCATCCGTGATAGACCACAGAGCTCACAAGCCGCAGTATGGGCTACAGATTTAGATAAATCAATTAAGAAAGTTGAGGCTTCTACTCAGACGTCAGGAGGACGTGTATGGGCTTATCAGCCTAAACGAAAAAAAGAAGAAGTAAAGACATTCAGTCTCTGAGCAAGGCTCAGACGTAGGCAGAGTCAGTACTAAGCAAGACTTCTTTCAAATCAGCAATGTCTCTAATCATCTCTTGAATCATTCGCATATTGTAAACGGCTATTTTTGAATAATTAACGCTTAGCTGTACCCCTTTTGGTTCGTATAAGTCATCCGTCGATTCCTGAAGATTTAAGTCGGAATTTGGTACTTGTTCAACGAGATCAATAAATCCGCATTCAAGCAAATCCTGAGATATCAAACCAAGCTCTGGAAGCTTTTCTGGACTTTTTTTCCATCGATATCGTTTAACTTCAATTTCTTCGTATAACCCTTTTACTCTTCCAATCGGCACTGGTTCAATATCTTGCTTAAGACGTTTATCGGAATTCATAACCATAGCCTCACAATTAATGTAACCGTTAAAGTATGCTGATAGGTTCGTATACGTAATAGGAGCTGTTGCGCTCTCGGTGACCCCAGAGTCGGTACGAAGGCGATATATCGTATTAAGTGTACCAGCGCCCCAAGTGTAGCTATTATTGGTTGCAACGTGCATAGGACATGCAGGAGAGGTTGTGCCTACCCCAAGACGTCCTGCTGATGTTAAAACCATGCGATAGCCTCCTGAATACCAAAACATGCCGTTCGCTACGGTACTATGCGAGTTTCCACCTATTGCTATTTCCCATTGAGAAAAATTGCCACCGCGCATCACAATGCTGCATTTATCTGATCCTGCACCTAAATTGTTATTAAGCTCGAGAAGTGTCCCTTTGCCATATACCTCCAATCCACTATACGACGATGTACCATTAAAAGTGCATTGATACGTATCAGATGGGATAGTATCGTTGAAAGCATATCGTCCGTTATTATCGATCAATATATTACATCCACTCACAGCGTAAGTACTAGAAGAGTCATTACAGCAGATATTTAAAGCGGTATGATTCGTACTAATTTGTGCATAATCGTCAGTTCCCCATTGCTGTGTTGATAGAAGGTAACCTTCGTTAATAGACGTTGTATACAATAATGAATTGACTAGCTTATTGGTTAATACTAAACCAGCCCAGCTACCAGTACTACTAGTACCTGTACCTGGAGTAGCATATCCACTATAAATCCTCAGACCGAACGAGGCCTTGTCGATTGTTGGGATAATTGAACCAAGTGTGATGCCATTATCATCACTATCACGAAATAAATGGTATTGCTCTTTGTTGGGCTCATTTCCATAGAATTTAATTGAATTTGATCCAGTTGATCCTGAAGGAAATCGAATGATAGATGATGAATCGAGTACTAGAGCTTTGCTAGCTGTAGCGATACCAGGAGAGGTATCTACATAATTAAGTTCGCTTGCGCTAGCAGTAATTAGAGTACCTCCGAGGGATAATCCTTTAGTTGAACCGTCATGATCAATAATATTGATTGTTTTACATCCAATCGCTCCTAAACCACTTATATCATTGTTAGGACCAGATATCAGAGCACCTCCTGAAGATGCAATTCCAGGTGTTAATCCTGTTAAATACGATAAGCGATAGTCATTATTACTAACAAAAAGACTCTTAGCGTAGCTATACGTCAGAAACCCGCTCGCATCGAGTGAGAGATAGAACCATGGATTGTAAATGGGGCTAACAAAAATTGGATTTGGATAACTGAAGCCTCCAGACATTTTGTCGATTTCTATATAAGAAGCATTCAAACTAGTTATGAGCCTTATCCCAAATTTTGACGATGCGATTCCAGCAAAGTTCCGTGGAGCATCAGTTAAATCAATCAAAGAATTAGATATCAAGAGTCTGTTTAGAATGCTAATTTTAGGGCCATCTTACAGTGGGAAAACTAATTTAGTAATGTATATTCTCAAGCATTCTCCTCATGTATTTGCGCATTTACACATTATCGCTAGAAATCCAGATCAACCAATATATGACTACCTGCGCGAAAAGCTGGAGGGATTCATCACATTCTACGAAGAGCCTCCTAGTGTTGATCAAATCCGAAAGACCCCGAAAGCTAGCAAACGAGTCGAGTTGGTACTCATCGATGATTACTCGAGCGATAAAAATCTTCAAAAGAACATTTTCTCTCATTACTTCATCCGAGGTAGACATCATTATCTAAGTACTATATTTATTGCCCACAGCTACTTTGCGATAGATAAGATGCTACGTCTGAATTCAGAGTATGTAGCTATTCTAAAGGCTAACTCCAGACGAGATCTGACTATGGTTGTTAAAGATTTCAATATCCCAGGAGTAGGCGAGCGAGAGATGCTTATCGCTTATAACAGAGCTACAGCTCGACAAAAGGGTCAAATCCTATTCATCGATGGCGTCAAGACCCAATTAAGATATAATTTTGATCGAGTTATAGATACAAACGAATTATAATCCAATTCATATATGAACAGAACTTCGTAGACATGGCTTCCTTTATTAAATTGGATTCTACCAATCTCGTCCAAGATGGATACAACAGCTCTTGGAGATATAGTTTCCCAGGAAGTGCTGCTGATTTTCAAGATGTGACATGCGCTGTTCAAAGCATTAGTATGTACAACAGCGAGTATAATATCGATCAATTTCAGTTTTCGAATAATTCATTCAAAATTGAGGTTCCGACGGCTGGTACTACATCAACAGTGTCTGTAACGCTACAAGATGGTCTATACAGTTATAATGATATCAATCGTAGCATTCAAATCGCGTTAGTCAATGCTGGAGCATATCTAATCAATGCAAGCGGGAATCAAGTATTCTACATTCAGTTGAGTGAAAATAGCGTCTATAATGCTGCTCAATTTGATTTTAGCCCAACTCCAACTAGTTTGCCAGGAGGCTACACACGCCCTGCAACTGGTCTATATAGCTCTGGTGGATCTGGACTACCTACAACTAGTAGAGTCCCAAGACTAATAATCGATAACGTAGAGTTTGGCAAAGTAGTTGGCTTAATCGCTAGTACCTATCCAGCTTCATCTTCAACAGCTGCTAGCGCACAGCTAAGTAATATTATTCCTCAGATTCATCCAAGCTCTAGTTACGTCGTTCGATGCGATTTGATCAAGAATGATTATGTAGCTAGTGGAGATATTTTAAGCGCTTTTGATAGAGGTGATGCTCAAAGTGGCCAACTAATTGCTTATAGACCTAGTCAGTATGCTTGGATGAACTGCCAAAATGGATCTAGAGTATCAATTACCATAACTTTATTTAATCAAAATGATACTAGAATCAAACTTAGAGACACGAGCGTATCGATTATGCTATTATTAAGACCAAAAAAAATAAGCTAGGCTCTACAACTTTAGTTATCAGAATTGGGAGGTTACAATCTGAATGATGCCCCTTGTAGAGGCTTCTTTTTCATAGCTCTAAGTTTTGCCATATGTGCTTTTGCTTCTGGTGATCCTTTCACGAATTTGGGTGACTTAGCAATTCCAACACCGTATTTCTGCTTGATGCCAATACGTACAGATTTGATCATAGTCTCATGCTCTGGTTTGGTAGCTTTAGTAAGTAGATAACGCTCTCCCTCGTCAAGAGCATCTGTAATAACACCTTTTCGCTTAGCATAACTTAAAGCTGATTTAGCGGTTCTTTTAACATCAGCTAACGAGATACGTCCACCTTGTACGCCAACACCTGTAAGGGATTTAATTGCTCCTCTAACCGGAACAGCAGCTGATGGAGCTCCTAAAGCTGTGCTAAGGGCAGGAACAGCTGCATCGACAGCCTTACTTAGCAATCCTGTGTCTTTAGCAAATTTGAAACTGCTTTTGATTCCATCCCAAATTTTTCCAAAAATGCTAGCCCCATACATGCCCGAACCTTGCATATGCTTGAATGGATAACTAATCTCCTTCTTTGTGATGGAAAGGCGCGTTCCTTTACCTGCGTTACGGGCTTTAATAGCTTTAGTATACGATTCTGGATGGAGATGAAGCGTTGCTCCTGAACCGGCTAGCTCATCCTTTTTTAGCGATAGGATTCCAGTCTTGAATGCTCGCTTGAGCTTTGACTCGGGGATTTCAGATGAAACTGGTAGTTCTTTATACATTACTCTGGTAAAGGCGCAAGACTTTGCCTACGTCTAAAGTCTTACTTATATTACTTAATATTAAGCTATGCTCTATATTTCCTGAAAGAACTTAATAAAGAATACTTAAATTAAGATCCTCCATATTTTTGAGGATATCCATTTTGTGATGCTGCTTCGCGTATAACCATAACATGCACCATATGCCACAATACTGCCCGTAAGTACTTTGATATTGTTTCGTATTATATTTATCGATTCTAAACTTAGTTGGAGGACCTTCTCCCATGCTGTCAAAGTATTCTCCATTATGAATAGCAACCCAATGTCCTACGTCAGAATTATTTCTTAGTAAGACCAAATATGAGCCTCTTTTTCGGAGCGCGTTGATTTCACTCGACTCAAAAATGTTATCGAGATGGACGCCAATTATTTTTGCTAGTTCGATTAAATCATGGTCAGAAGTGATTCCTTTAATTAAATGAGCCATTTAATTAATTTTCGATAAAAGCTATATTAGATATGATATAGAACAACAATGTCGGAAACTCAACTAGCCGATCAATATTTGTATCAAAGCTCGCTTGCGTCAGATCCCGAAGTAAAGGTTTCTGCGGGGAAGCGCGTTCCTTTTGTAATCGACCTGAACCAAGGATCTTATCAGAACGGTGTGATTACGATTGATGCGACATCACAGCTAAATGGATCAGAAGGCTTCGCTTCTCTTCGTGACGCGTACATCATGCTTCCGTACAAGGTTAGCATGAAGAACGGCTCTGTGGCACAGAACAGCGCAGCTAATCGTCTCTGTCTCGCTTTGAAATGCGGAGTGTGAAATGTAATCGATTCAATGTCTTTAGAGTTAAACGGCAAAACTATTATCAGTATGGCTGATTATAAGCTCTTCTGGAACAATTTCCGAGCTCAAACAGGTTACAGCCAACAGTATGTAAGTAAGCATGGAGCTGAATCGTTCTTATTCCCTGACACTGTCGAGAGTATGCGATACTCGTCTGCTCCGTCCATTGGAGGCGATGGTTATAACAATAACATGACGCAAACTAGATCGACTCTGGCTGTAACCAATGCCCAAGGACTTGCCGCAAGCAATGAGGGATTCATTGCTCGGCTTATGTCAAACCCTCCTCAAGCTGGAATTGATAATTCTACATCTTGGCCTTCGTTAGGCGGAACGGCAGCTAGTACAACTATTGCAAACCAAATGGGACGTGGAGCCTTTGTGGCCGGCGGGACCGCTGCAAACGCTGTAATGGGTACTTGGAATCACATGCTGAAGATTAGATTAGTTGATCTTCATCCGATTTTCAAGGAACTCGATCTCATGGCTAATCCTCAGATCCGACTTCGTTTCCGCGTTAATCAAGGTCAGGCCGACATTGCTTTGGATTCGACCAGACAATTGTCTCTAAGTAATGTTACGCTCGCTTCGGGTACTACCTGTCCCATTATGATCGGATCCACGGGTGCTGGTAATATTTTGAATTCTGTTTTAAATTCATCTTCGACATTTTCTGTTGCTTGGGGAGCGGTTACGAACTCTCTTGAGCCTTTAATCGATGGGACGTACATGCCATTCACGACATCTCGTCTATATGTCCCATTTGTTCATTTAGAGAATCCCCAGGCGCTTATCAGCAAGCCCGTCAAAAAGGTTCGATACAATGACTGCTATGCCCAATGGTTTTACCAACGCGCCGGTATTGGCAAGCAATCTACTCAATTTAATGCTGCGTTTGATCTACAACTTTCAGCAAGTGTTAAAAACGCTAAATATGTAATCTTGATGCCATTCGCTGAACAGACAGGTAACTTCGCTACAGCGTCTTGTCAGCAATTCCAGAGTCCGTTTGACCCCTCTCCCTGGACCCTTCATCCTGGCTCATCGATCCGCAATTTCAACGTCCGTATTGGCTCTCAACAGGTATTCGATATCTCGAATGATTATGATTTTCATCAGTTTCATAACGAGCTCAGCAAGATCTCGGCAATTAATGGTGATTTAACACCTGAGCTGGTGAACGGGCTCCTTGATTACCGTACTTGGTCAACTACGAATCGAGTATTAGTAGCCGATGTATCACGCCTCACTGAGAGAGATGTCCCTCAGGCTATTCAAATTCAAGGTGTAAACGCAGGTTGCCAGGGAACAAACATGCTTGTCATTGTTGTTTCTGAGCAAGAGCTATCCTATAATAGACTTACCGGAGAGGTTTTAGATTATACAACCGCATAGGCTCAGACGTAGGCAGAGTCTTGCGACTCTACCAGAGTATTGAGCAAGGCTCAGACGTAGGCAGAGTCTTGCGACTCTACCAGAGTATTGGCATAACGCATAGTTTGTAAGTCCAAAAATGTATTCAATGAGCAAGGCTCAGACGTAGGCAGAGTCTTGCGACTCTACCAGAGTAATGAGCAAGGCTCAGACGTAGGCAGAGTCTTGCGACTCTACCAGAGTAATTAATTAATTAAATTTTTGAATAGATGTCTGGGCTATGTATATAGATACAATGGCAACTTTGAACTTTGGCAAGCATAAAGGTAAGACTATTGAAGAAGTATTTGCTTCTAACCCCGGATACTGTCGCTGGTTATCAAATCAAAAGACAATGTTTAGTGAAGACAGTGATATCGGGAAATTTCTTAAAAGCAAGTACCAAAATGACGATGGTTCTTACCTCATGACCTTTGGCAAGTACAAAGATAAAACTCTTAAACAGATTCAAGCCATCGATACTAGATATTTAGAATGGTTGAGTAAGAACGATTTTGTTCAAACTAAATGCTCTAAACTAAAGAGCGAATTAGATAAGCTTTTGGCTTAAGGTGCGTTATACTATTTTTTTGAAAATTCTCCTATAGTATGTGAGACTCCTTCTCGTTGAAAGGGTGCAAATGCCCCATTATTGAAGTATGTGGTAAATCATTTCTTCGCATGTGAGGATCTTAGAGACCCTGTGAATGATAAAGAAATTTCGTGACATGAATTGACTTCTAGAGAATGAATTAGTGACATTAGATGCATTTAAGGCTTGTTTTGATTAGAGATAGTTAAAGGTTCTGTAACTAACATTTTAACCATAGGAATGATAAAATATTCTAAGTGATATTATCACACTTAGAGAGGTTCTAGTTATAATTTTATAAAGGGGGTGCAAATGCCCCCTTATGAGTACATAGTTCCGTGTGTCGAAACGTGTGACGTTCGCTTTCCGGTAGGTCTTTTTCGCTCTGACCAACCTTGAGTACAAATGTACTTGCGCTGGAAGGGTTGCAGCTCCGAAGGGACAATGGTGATCCCGAGTCTGCCCGTCCATTGAATCAAGTTTGAGAGCGGAGTACAGCGTTGCATCGAGTCGTATGGATTACTTCCGTAATCACAATCTTCTGGTATGTTTTCTACATAAACTCAAGCAAGCTCACTCTGGGACTTGCCCAGGAGTTGTGCCCCTTCTTGAAGGCAAGTACCCATTTTCATCCTCCACATCCGAAAGTGATCGTTTCTTCCCCTTGCCCTCTCAACTTCAGAACCCATTTCTTCAATGTCTTATTCTTATTCAGTTTATTTTCTTGCCTTTCCTTTTTCAACTCCTTGCTCCTCTCTTCTTTATCTTCAGGGTCGATTATCTCAGCTACGTTTTTAGCTCCTGTAGTAAACCGGACAGCGGAATTGGTATTCTGACGGTCTCTTGCATTGTCCAATTGCGCCAGCTTTCTCGGTGCGTGTTTTCGTGCTTCAAACACAGCAATCTGCGCATCATCTCGCCGGCGAACTTCCTGTTCTTCGAGGCGAACCTTCTCCACCATCTGTGTCATGATCATGACAGCCTTGTGGGTCCATTCCGTGGCAAGGGGGAAGGGAGACAGCACTCGGGGTTCAGGAAGTTGCCACGCGGCTTGTTCTCCCAATCGTAGTTTGTGAGGCCAAATGAAAATTCTCTGGATATGCGATTGAAAACCGTCGACGATCCTCTATAAAATTTTAGGGTGCTATATTTGTAATTATTAAAAGAATAGTGGCTTGCAAGTGATAGGCTAAAAGGACGGATTATCTAATAAACTACGGTAAAGCATAAAAAGCACTGGTGAATGTCGTTCCAAGCCGCCTGGGTCAACATTCACGCTGTCTGGTTTTAGGTGGATGTTGCTCCAATATACGATACCACCGATGGTGCATGAAGGCTACATGATTTAAAGAAGGGGATAGATGAATACTAATGCCGAGGCCGTCTCGCGAAAATACCGTAATATCCAGAGCTTCACCAGGCTTAGCACAGCATTAGTTTCAGAAATATATTTCCATATCTGGACAAAACCTGTTTCGAAACTGGATTATCCCTGTTTGGAAATACCCGGACACTAAGCATGCCGGATATTGTATTCGGAACCTGCAGCACTTGTGTTATGTCAGTAATTATTTTTTCGGAGAAGTAGCGTTGTGAAGTAACGAAATAAAAAATAAAAAATCCTGATATAAACAACAAAATCAACCCACAGCGATCATACTACAAGATGCCAGCTCTAACGCAGCTCGTTGTGGGCGTCGTCGGCGCTCGTGACCTCCTCGTAGGGGACCTGAACGGCTCTAGCGACCCGTTCGTGCAGCTGACGGTGCTGGACGCCAAGGGAAACGCCCTAACCGCCGCTGGAACCTTCAAGACGTGCGTCTCGAAGCGAACCCTCGCCCCTGAATGGAACGAAACGTTCACGATCGGATCCAGAGACTTCGACCTGCGCCTGGCGACGTCTCTACGCTTCATGGTGTTCGACTTCGACGGACTTAAGCGGGACGACGTCCTGGGCGTCGTCGAAGTGCCGCTGGACCTCATAACGTGTGAGACGGAACCCATGGACGACTGGTACCGCATTATGAAAGTACCGGACGCTATGGCTTCAGACGCTAAAGGGGAACTCCATTTAACCTTTAGGAAACCTACTCCTACTACTCCAGTAGGTAGGGGGAAAGCCAAGTCTGTGGCTTTCCAAGGGGAGGACGAGAGCCCCAATTTACTTTATGTCACCATTGACTCCGGCAAAGATTTATTGCCAATGGATCGCAACCACAGTAGTGATCCTCTTGTAAAGCTGTCCGTTGTAGGTCAACGTCACCAGACAGAGACAGTGGCCAAGACCCTCAAGCCTCACTGGGACGAACGCTTTGCGTTCCTCTTGAAGGACCCACACACGACACTGGAGCTACTGGCGGAGGATGAAGATCGCACTATTAACGACTTCTTAGGACGAGCTCAACTGGTGCTGGCGGATGTCATCGTACCAAATGAGGAGAAAACAGTGACGGTCACTCTACTGGACAAGAAATTGCAGCATGACAAGGATCGCGGCACGCTCAAGCTGCGACTGCTGTGGGTGCACGACCCCAACGCTGAATCCATCACGAAGACGTCCAAGAAGAAGAAGGAAAAGTCCATTCTACAGTCCCTCAAGAAATCGATGCGTGTGACGAGCCCTGACGGTCCGTACAATTCCGACGATGAGTTGAACGACGAAGACGACGAGGTGCTGGACGTTGAGAGTGATGACGATGTTGATGTGGCTTCGCTGCCGCCTCCTCCTCCTGGAACGACGATCCTGAAGTTCGCCGTGGCTACAATTCACCGCGTGGAAGACCTTCCGCCCATGGACTCAATTCTGTTCGACAAGGGCGAGCGCCGTAAACACAGTGGAGGGATCGACGCTTATGTAGCTGCTGCTCTTTCCTCTGAGCCGGAGGATTTCGTGCGTACCCGTGTGCGGACCAAACAAGGACGTCGTGAACAGCTGAATGCCAATTTCCGAGAGAGTTTGATGCTTTTCCTACCGGATGAGAAGGATTCCAAGAGCCATGATGTGATGTTTAGCGTGATGGACTGGGATCCAGTGGGTGGAGATGAGATCGTGGGGAAATTTGAGCTCAAGAACGTCGAGGCTGTGGCGAAAATCCACGGGAATCAGCCGTTCTGGGTCAATCTATATGGCGCACCAGTAAAGGGCTGCAGCAACAACAGTCGAGCAGCGGAGCAGATGAACGACAACTCGGATCTGGCTTCTACGTATCGTGGGCGTGTGTTGCTGACGCTTCGTATCCGTACCAAGTCGTCCGAATCGTATGAGGCCAAACACCAGAAGCGGTTGGCTCGGAAGTTACCGATGGAAAAGTATCCGGAGAGCTGTGTGTACCGTATGCGAGCTCATTTCGTGCAGGCAGTTGGTTTACCGGCAGCTGTGTCCAACGGCAAGCCGAAGTTATCGCTGGTGCTTTCGTGTGGCCTCCGCCAGATCGCCTCTACGAGGAAGAAGGCGGTCAATGGGAGTATCAAGTGGAATGAGACCGAGGAAAGTGACAAGATGGTCTTCCCCGTAGACGTCAACCAGGTGCCAGACGTGTTCCTGTATTTGTGTGAGAAAGACGACGAGAAGCGCGTGGCGATCTGCTACAAGCGCTTCAAGGCGAAGGAACTGCTGATGTCTCAGTTCGAGCGGGAGATGGAGTGGATCCCGCTCATGGCGGACCGTGCAGTGGACAAGGCCAAGCCTCGAGACGAGTACACTGGCAAAGTGCTGGTGCGTCTTGGCTTCGGTCCTATCGAGACAGCTACAGCTCAGTCTTGGGACCAGCGGGCGATGCTGGAACACGTGAACCACCGGAAGTCGTACCAAGTCCGTGTCCGCGTGCACGAAGCTCGGAACTTGGTTTCGTTGCACGACAGCACTAAAACGATCGTCGCCAGTGCCACTATTCAGTGCTGGGATGGCGTCCTGAAGACGACGAAAAGTTCTGAGACGCAAGAGTCTTCGACCTCGCCCAAGTGGGCACAAACGTTCTGCATCGACGTGAATCTGCCGGATCTGCGCTACGCCCCTCACGTACTGATCCATGTTCGGAACGAGAAGCCTCGCGAGTACATTGGCACTGCAGCTCTGAAGCTTTCGGATGCAACCAACAGTGAAAACTCAGATGGGAGTGTGGTAGTGTGCACGTCACAGGACCTCAAGCAGAACGAGCGTCTGCACCAGCCGAAACCCAAGTGGCTGCCGGTTGTTTTCAACGGAGACGCAGAGGAGACGAGCCATGGCCAAATTCTCGCCTCGGTTGAGCTGGTTCAGAAAGCTTTTCCAGACGAAACTCTGCCAGAACCAAAAGTGCTGGAAAATGTCAACGTGGAGGAGTGAAAGTGACAGCAACACAGCGTCAAGTAGCTGGAAAAAAAAGTTAATACCTGAACAAAAAGTATTGGTAAGCAAGATTTGCAACGTGGTGGCGACTGATAACACCAGACCACGCAAGCCCCTTTCTTCGCGGCTGAGACGGCACTACCTGTACCCCGTCAACATACCACGACTGTACTCAGACGCTGCCATTGATCTCTATGTCCATGACAAACAGTGTAAATCATTCTGTAACTTAGCTTCCACTGCGCAAGACGACTCGGATCCATCATGGTACATGCAGACTCAGGCGTCGATGCACTCTACTCGCCACTGAAAACTCCTGATATCGAAGACAAGCGCAAGAGTTTTCATGATGAACGTCGCTTCTCCAACTACCTGGAAACCCCTCGGTCCTGCATCTTAGGGAACCTCTTGCAACTCTTGATCCTCGCAGCTATGGCTACATACACTTACGGTCAGCTCTTCTACCTCGACGCATATTCCGATCTCAGTTCTACGATCGGGTCGTGGTTTGGTGATCGCTTCGAGATGGTCCGTCCCACGTATTTCTTCCTCTTGTGCTTCCTTCCGATTGCAGCGTCGCTGGTTTTACTAGAGTTGCTCAAGCATTTCAACGTCCGTCGGATCACTTCGCACTACGTCCTCAGCTTCACTCGCGTTCTACGCCGCAAGCTTCGAATCTTCGGTTGGGTGGCACGGGTCAGTCTGGGCGAACTACTGTTCCTGGCGTTCCTGGTCGGTGGCAATTTCTACGTCTTCTACTTCTACTACGTGCACAGAGTGGAGAAGAACCGCGAACGAGGCCGGGAGTTCAACTTCGAGCTGTACCTGGAGATGGTCGCTCTAACCTTCGGCTTCGTCTGCGTCTACAACATGGCCTTCCTCTTCCTCCCCGCTACTCGCAACTGCGTGTGGATGGAATTCCTTAACATTTCGTACGCCAACGGCATCAAATACCACCGTTGGGTGGGAGTCATCACGGTCTTAACCGCTCTACTTCACTGCATCGGGTACTACTGGTCGTGGATCCGACAAGGAGAATGGACGAAGGAAGCTCTACCGTGTTTCAACTGTGCAGTGGGCAAGGAAGGCAAAGATCCGTGGATGAACACCTTTGGAACGGTCGCGTTGTTGGCCTTCTTGGCTATCGGCCTCACGTCCATTCCGTGGGTGAGACGCAAGATGTACGACACGTTCTACAATGTGCACCACCTCTTCCTTATCGGCACGATCTTCGCCGTTCTACATTGGAACCCGGTCCTCTCATGGATCTTCCCGTCCGTTATGCTGTACACGGTCAGCCGTGCAATCTCCAGCTCCAACGGGTTAACGCCAGTGGTAGTACGTGAGTTCACCACACTCTCCCATGACGTTGTAAAGGTAGTACTGGCTCGTTCTACCGCCCCTGCTGGCAACTACAAGGTCGGTCAGTTCGTCTACCTCAACGTCCCCGCCATCTCTAAACTGCAGTGGCACGCGTTCACGATCTCCTCATCGCCACGTACTAGTCCTGACACCCTCACGATTCTACTCAAGTCTCTTGGTGACTGGACGGAATACCTGGTCAAATACTCGGAGTTCTGTCAAAGGAACAACGTTCTACCTAAGATCTACATGGACGGATACTACGGTGGGTCGCTGGAGATGTACGAAGAGTATTCTACTGTGTGTCTGGTGGGTGGAGGCATCGGAGTGACCCCGTTGCTTTCGATCCTGGAGGACCTTGTGGCTAAGCTTCAAAGGGGGGAAACTCTACGTCAGAAGATCATTTTTATCTTCTCCTTCCGTGAATTGTCACTACTGGAAGAGATCCACCCTGTACTGGTGCAGATCAAGGAGACCCCCATCAGAACTTCTTCAGTCTTCACTTCAGTCTCACGCGTGCTCCAACAAGTGAACAACTGGAACTACCTATTGATCGTGAACGTCTTGCTGGGAAGCCTCACCTGAGTGCTACTAAGTACGACGCCACAGTGAAGTCCAAGGCCCCGAGAGCTTTCACTGAGCCTCTACGTACTCGAACCAGCAAAGTGGCGATGTTCGGTGCGTCGTTCTTGATCACGTTGATCGTCGTGATCCTCGTTAAGTACGGCAACAAAGTGCAGAAGGACAACAAGAACCTGTGGCCATTACGAGACACTCCAAGCAAAGTTTCAATCGTAGTCCGTCCGTTCGCGTCTCCGGCTGCCGACACTCCCTACGTGCCACTCCGCGCAGTTGTCTGAAACAACTTCTCCACATAAACTCGAGTTGCTTTGCTGCTGGCCAGTCTTGCTGGTCGTGGACAACTTGATTTCGGATCTGCCAGAGTAGTGTCCATGCGATACTACATGTGGCCCACCATATTCTCCTCATCGTGTCTTCTAATTCCGCCTGAAACTTACCACAATACTGGGAAAGTCGTTCCTTCATCTTTGCGCTTATCCGGGGTGCCACTCTGCCTGAGAGATGGTCTCGGTACGTGTCCACCTGGCCGTTCGTAATTTCGTGCCCGTACCAATGTTCTAGCCATTTTCGCCAGAACTGTTGAGCTCGTGTGCAGCTCCAGACGATGTGCGAGCTTGTCCGTTCTGATTCTCGGCATGCGGGGTCTTGAGGGCAGCCCAATGTCTGGTCTTTTCCAGCGTGGTAGAGATTTAACTGCTTCGACGCTAATCGATACGTGGTCCAGACTTGATAATCTGTAAGCATATTCTTATGTGCCCATAGCTGCTTGGGTGTTTGGCTCTGTTGGCCTCTCGCCCATGCGTCTGTTGCTGCCCATTTCGCTAGTTTGTCCGATACTGCTGTGAGATGCGGAGTTGCCGTTACTCTGAGCTCCTGCTTCGCCTGCCGCTTCAACTCTCGGTAAACCTTTGCGTTGGCCCTACTGTCTTTCACTGCCCACGGATACCCGTGGAACTGAGGGTTTGCGTCGAATATTATTCCTCCTGGGCACTTTTGGAGCCTTTTAGCGTCCTTGCGTGCATTCCGATGTCCCGTCACCGTCCAATGGATTCCATCATCTTGCTGCTCCAGCTGAATTGTCGCTTTTCCGCCCTTCGCCCACCCAATTACCGTTGACGTCGTCTCAGCCACTTGCCATTTGTAACTCTGTCGAAGTGCTGGGGAACGCCGTAGTGATATGGGAGGTGCTTGTCCGATTCGTTCACCAACCTTGATCCTTGGTGAGCTCAGTATGATAGCTAGTGCCCACCGTTCTATTTTCGCAATCGTATGTCCAAGTGCTCCCGCTGGTATTGGTGGATTTCGCATCGCATAGGTTGTTTCTCCTATCCGCTGAATTTGAAGATCCTTGATGGACATTGATTGAATTCCATCGAACTTACTGGTAGCCAGATATGGTGCTGTGCCGTCTGGAATCCAGGGGTTATCCGCCCAAGAGAAAACACCCCAAAAGGTTCTGATCTCCTGTGGAAGAGGTGGGGGTGCTTCTATCGCATCCAGGTTTGCCGTGATTTCCACCACCTCTCCTGTAGTAGGTTTTCTAGTCGCACTCCTGGGGTTGCCTGCCGCTACAGTTACCAAGCCCGGTAAGTGTGTTGATACGTAACGGCGTCTGCAATCTTGATCGCTTTGTGTTGGAGCTAACCGCCCTCCCAGTTCCTTTTCCAGAACCCGTCGCCGAGGCGTCCAGTGTGGTAATCCCGATCTTTGCCCCGGATGCCGAGGCGATACCGATGATAGTGGCCCTGTCAATCCGACCCACCGTTTCCACGATGCTGTGTACCTGTCTTCCTTCCCGATGAGCCATTGCATGTTGATTTTCACCCTTTGCGCTTGGATCGCTACCGGGATCGCTATTAATCCAAGCCCTCCAGCCTCCCTTGGGGTGAACACCAGATCCGGTGACATTTTATGTCTGCTTGGCTCATCCACGACCCTTCTCTTCCACAAATACTGTTTTTGCATGTTTACCAGTTGAGATAGTGCTTCTCGCGTAGGAGGGAAGATTTTTGCTGTGAACAGTATAGATGGGAGCACTATAGCATTAAGTAGATCCACGCGATCTTTGATTGATGTCGCCGCAGCCTCAGCTGTCACCATTCGTCTTTGCACACTCCGAATACGCTTCGCCCAATTAATCTTCGGCAGGTTTGCATGTCCAATATCGTGCCCCAAATATCGTATTGTTTGTCCTGACTGGAGCACCGGTATACCGAACCAGGTCTCTTCGGAAATGGCCAGGTTCAGGAACACAAATTTACTCTTGGCCGGTTGTACGCGAAGACCGGAGATCCGTCCAAATTCCTTCACAATCTTCATTACCTCCAGGAGTTGCTCACTGCGCTCCAAGAAGACTGTTGAATCGTCTACAAAGGCCGAGAATTTATGTTTCTCTGAGTTGTCCCCATTTTGAACCGAGAGCCCTTGGATATTCGGATTCTGTTCCACTGCTAGCCCCAACATTTCCGCTGCTAGAATAAACAGAAGAGGTGCTAAGGGGCAACCCTGTCGTATTCCGGATTTTACATTCAGAGGTGAAGATAATTCGCCATTCACCAGAAATTGAGATACGGTATTGACGTGGAGTCGTTCCATCAATGACACAAAGTCCGCTGAGAATTCGTAGTGCCGTAACACTTCCAGTAAATACACCCTGTCCACCGTATCGTAAGCTTTGGCGAAGTCAAGTAATAGAATACCTGAGCTTTTCGATGCCTCCAATTCTTCATCGGCTACTGCTGACTCCAATTGAGACATCATCATCACATTTGGCGCCCATGCACAAACCCTTGCTGGGAAGAGCCTACCAATCGTCCGAGAAATCCTTGGAGTCGAGTCGCTAGTACTTTAGCAAACAACTTGTAGCTGGTTTGAAGTAGAGAAATTGGCCTGTAATCCAAGGCATTTGATGAATCACCTTTCTTCCGTAACGGGACAACCACTGCCTGTAAGAACGATTCCGGAGGTGCTTGTCCCTGTAGAATCTCGTTGCATACCACAGCCAGTCGTGGCACCATCACAGGCGCGAGGTCAAGGTAGAAATCGTTATTGAGTCCGTCGGCCCCTGCTGCTTTGTGACGCTGAAGGCCATTAATCGCCTCCAGTAAATCATCCTCCGTGATTGCTGCCATCAGTTTACAATTGTCCTGTGTGGTCACTTTCCGTTCCGGGGGGATATAGGCGAAGGAAGCTACAGCTTCGCCCATATCGGTAGAGCTGATATCACTATGTCGCTGCCCCATTAGCGGCTCCCAGACCTTTACAAACCGTTCAGGAATAGTGTCAGCGTCGTTGAAAGTTGATCCTGGAGGCGGGTCGATCCGTGATACTGTCTGCTCTCGTTCCCAGATCGCTGTTTTCTTGAACAACCACCGAATATCTGATGGTGTGCGCTTTAAACGATCGCCGACTATCGCCTCATTGTGAGCTCTCAAGTCTTCTAGTAACGTTCGCATCAATTGAGCCCTGGAAGTCGTATTTTCACGCAGTTGACGTTGCCATCTCCTGGAGTTTCGACTGCGGCGCTTCCTGTCGCGATGTGTTACTTGTTTGATGATTTGCTTGCATGTCTTAACCCACCGATCCCAATGCTGCGTCCCGCCACTGGAGGGTGGGATAGCTTGATTGTTTAGCTCCCTGAGCAACTCGTCAATTAGCCGGTCTTGGTAAGCCCCTTTGATTGGATATACTGCGCACTTCACGCCCTTTGTCCGCCCTTGGGTGTTGGGGTCTCGAAGATGTAACGTCACCGCATCATGATCGGAAGGAATCGGCGGGAGTCGCACTTGAAGCCATAGTAGCCACTTGCTTCTACTATTCGCAATATAGAAACGGTCGAGTCTACTAGCTGCTTTGCCCTGCCAATGTGTAAAATGTTCACTGGGACTGAGTTCCAATTCGCTTAGAGCCGACCCGAGAAGAATACGAGCGTCCGAAAGTTGTCCGTCATGGATGAGGCGAGATAGTGCTTCGCTTTCCGTTCGCTCTGGTCTGTTGCCCCCCAATCTGTCTAAACTTGGCATCTCCACACAGTTAAAGTCCCCGGCCACAATTGGAAACGGGACTTGTGAAAGCTGCCAGTCGTCCAGGCGACCGTAGAAGGTTTCTCTGGCTTCAGGGCTCGAGGCAGGCGCATATACGTTCATAATGTGCATATCCATGAACGTCACTCCTATTACCCGAGTGCTCCACAAATGTTGATTCCACGGACAAACCGAATCTTGATACTCCGGCGATATAAGCACTGCCACTCCTGCTTGTCTTGTCGAGCCGACACTCCAAAATGATAACTTTGCCGCAGGTGGGTACCCCCACATACTATTCCATCGTCGTTCTAGTTCCCGTTTCTCTTCTTGGGACCCTACATGTGTCTCCTGTACCAGGATTACTGCAGGTCTCTCACGACGAGGAATGTTTCTCCATGCCGAGAGCCATTCCCACCGCTCCCTTTCCTTAAAACCGTGTACATTTTGGGTGAGTACTCGGAGGTCTGAGGGCCTCTCCTTGGGTTTCTGGTCCGGTTCGTCCTCCGTGTGAAAATCCAGCATTTCTGCCTGTACTATTCGGCTATACGCATCCACTTGACTAACAGCAATGTCCTCGTGTCCCCGTGCTATTTTCGACATGGAAGTGCCCTTAGTACTGGTGGGGAAGTGTTCCATCTAGCTGCTGGTCTTGTACGTCGCTGATGTCCTCCGCCAAGATTGCTGCCATATATTCCCCCATCTCGCCCCATTGAATAGCCGGCTTATTGTCCGCATCCACACACCGTTGATGGTACTGCTGCCGGGTCCGTATAGCATGCAAGTGCCTGTCCATCAAAAGGGTGATTGGGTCTGTCTCGTGGGGAATCGACCCTAGTAATACTGCAATTTTCTCCGCATACACATAGGCACAGAGCAAGTAGTGCCCTAATAGTAGTGCCCTCTGGGGCGCGCACAGGCGCAGAAGAGAGCTCCGGCCATATTTTTCATGCTTCTCGATGACCCATTCTTCAGTGCTGTTCATGAGGGCTTGCCGAAGTTGCTGTTGCTTGTCTGATGCTGGTACCAGTTCGATTCTCTGCTTCCACGCCTTTAAACGTGATTTTCGCTGGGGAAGCGCCGCCTCGTCATTTGCTGCCGTTTCCACCGCAGCCGCCCAGCATTGTTCCCTCCATCTCCCGGTTAGAATGCGAATGGCTGATCCTGGTATCCTCGCGATTATATCGTGAGGGTTACGGAAGTTTCGTAAGATGTGCAGTAACAGTTCTGGTGCCCCATGTGCGGCTTGTTTCCAGTCCTCCTCTGCTGCTCCCACCTCCGGGAATTTCACTTTGGTTCGTTGACTCCATAGAGATCCCTGAGCCGACCACAGCAGAGGCCAACTCGGCAGGACTCCTCGCTCATTCTCTGCTGGATGTGCTAGCTCCTCTGCAGCGTCATCGAAGTCGGCTCGTAGATTTTTCATCGTTGCGTCGTTGCTACGCTTCTTCATTGGAACTGCCTGGTTATGCATATTCACCACTTGGCCTGCTACTTCCTTCCTCTCTTCTGGTGTTGGCACGTGAGCTCTTTTAAGTCGTCCAGACGGTGTTTTGGCTGCTCGAGGAAGTATCTGGCGTGTTGGTTGCGGTGACGTCGGGGTGCCCAAAGATGAATCGCTGCTGTGTGAAGGGAGAAACTCGGACCCCGACGCTTGGGAAGGTTCTGGCCGTTCTCCCTCGCTTGCTTCTTTATCGTTGTCCCTTTCCGCCAGCAGGCAGTCCTTCCACTGTCTCAGTACAGGCTCTGCTACTTGATATTTTGTCATTAAGGCCTTGGTCTGTACTGGGTCCTGGATATCCATTGCCATCAGCTGTCCTTGGTCTCGGAGAGACATCTGTGATACTGTCGTGTCCAGGAAGTGAAGTAATTCGGTCGTTCTTTCACCTCCGTGGCGTATAATCATATCCACTTCGTGTTTAAGGGAATGATGTATCGTTGGGCCCTGCATTCGTCGCCGTAACTCCTCGATATCTCCATTCCACTGATGTGGATCCCAGGGGGATTGAGATCCATAGTCTCCCGTATATGACTGTGAGCTCGCCTCTGTTTTGCATTCTCCTTCGTTGTCATCACGGTCCATCCTACCAGACACGTCGCGAACCTCCATTTTTTCATACTCCGTGCTTTCGTGGCAATCCTGATTCGGGTCCAGCTCCAGCCCGTCGCCTATCATTTTATCGTCCTCGTAGTCGCTCTGATCACTGTCCACAGTAGCATCCCCGTCTTCCTGTGCATCCTCCGAGCCGTAACCTCGCATGGGCGTGTACATCCTGTGACCATGGACGTAGGCCTCGTAATGCCTGTCCTGGAAATGGAGCACCAGCGGTAGTCTTGCAGTGTCTACTCCGGCTGCACGCTTTAATGCCGCGATCTTCTCAATGCAGCCAACAGCGGACAGAACTCTTTCTCCACAGGTTGTGAAGGTGAAGGTCCGATTATTGCGCGTTACTTGTCGCGTCTCTGGCTCATAGTGGAGAGCGCCCCACTCGTTCTGATGAGAATCGTGACTGATCACTATGATATCCTTGTGCAGCATGGCACTGAAAGCTGCTAGCGTGTCGTTACTTCCCCACAAGTTGGCCGGTAGGAAATCCTCCACTGCTGACGGGCTTCTCCCGTAGTCGGTCAGGTATTGTCTGAAAGCTTGCTCTGACGCTTGCCTTCCCATCTTGGCATAGCCGCGTCCCAACTGATCCAAGGCATTCTTTCTGGCCGCATGTTGGTACTTTGCCCCAAAGTCGATCTGTGCTCGAGCGGCACCTCCTCGCTTCAGGGCTGCTGTCGCTTGCGCCAATTGACCTGAAAATCCAGTAAAACTACTGTTCGCGAGCGCCTGCACGACCGAGTACGCTTGGCAATTCCCTGTAGAAGGGGTCTGGACCTGTTGAAGGCCTAGGAATCCACTGGCCTCCTCCAGCGTCATTGGGGTTATATCCTCTACGTCGTACTTCCCATTGATTCGCTGTAAGCTTCCCTGTTGGTGGTTAACCTCCGAGAGCACTGCGAACAGCTCCCCTTTCGCTGTATCTTCTTCGACTAGAAGTTTCGTATTTTCGGACTGCTTGGCTTTAGCTGTTTGCCGCTGAGACGCTACATTCCCTGCGTTTGCAGCCGTGTTGTCCTGTGATTCCTGTTCCGGCGATGATTGGAAACTGTACGGGTTACCTGCGGACCCTTTAGCGGTTAAGTTAGGCTGTCCCGGACCTGTTTGGCCCGTTCTCGCAGAGAGGACTTCTTGGCCGGAATGAGTGTCCTCTCCAGTCGATACAGGCTTTGCTCGTCCTTGGCGCAAGGGTTGTCGGTTGGGATTTCGTGTACTCCCGCCATCGAACCATTTCCCTGTTATCTCGTCTGTCGTGACGGGGGCTTCTCGAGGTGGTAACGGGGCGGTCGTGCTAACCGTTCTGGCATTGGCCACGTGTTCTCCGATTGTGACGTCAGCTGCGCGGTGTTGCGTCTCGTACGCTGGCTGGCTTGGGGGAGCGGATTGATGTTCCTCGACAGTCCGTCGGAGCTCTTCAAAACTTGTGAATGTCGATTGAACCGTCGGCAGTTGTGCTAGGATTTCATCCGTTGCTACCAACGAGCCTGGACCTCTTAAAGCCACCTTCGACATCGTACATGTCCGCATTAAGTGTCCGATTCCTCCGCATTTCGAGCATTGTTGCCTTCCACGCATGTCTGGATGCTGTACCGTAATGATAGTGTCAAACCAGACAATTCGCACAACTCCAGCTAACTCCCTGGGACAACCATCCATTGTGAAACGTAGGGCCCATGCGGTGGAGGTGCTTGAATTCGGTCCCCCTTCGTCTAAGTCATCGAAACTAAACGTAACTCCAATGGATTTTTGAAGGAAAGCGAGGAACCGAGTGAGGTCTAGAGCTCTGGTGACATTTCGCAGGACGACGAGGTATTCGGTCGCCTGGGAGACGAGTGTCCCATCTTCATCGTACTGAAGTTCCCATGCCGACTTTCCTGCGTCGGCCGCCCGCTTGGAATGCACATTTCGCGTCACATGGGTCGTTTTGTGGAATGGAACTTCCAGATTTTCAAAACGTTCCGCCTCTGCCCTCGTGAAGAAGTGAAACCTCAGTTCATGGGTTGTAGGCGAGTAGCTGATGGTCTTCACCACCGCAAGCATTTGCCACACTGTTTTGATATTTTGGCTCGCGTGAATTCCCAGTCCCCTTGTTGAGATAGCCGTAGATATACTCTCCTGGAGGCTTCGAGTGTTCCAGAATGCGTCCCGGATCGGTAGTTCCCCTGCCATGTCCATCACTAAGCACCCTTCCACCTGTGCCCGTACAGTATTCACAATTTTAACTTTACTTTCTGGTGTCATGATGCGGTTGAAAAATTGCGGTAGTTGTCTGCAGATGATTGTTCCTTCCACAATACCCTTGACTATGGTCCACTCGTCATCCGTACACTTGCGGTACGCCGCAATGGCATGCTTGCCGTACGTGTGTTCACATATCTTCTTCAGATGACTGATTTCCTCTCCCGAATAGACATCCAGTCTGAAACGGAAGGGCTCAAATGCTGGTGCTTGTGCATGCATCTCCGTGGCTGTCTGACCTGTAACCTTCGCTGCCCATTGAGTCAATACAGGGGCATTGCTCATTGCCTCACGGATTGCTCTTTTTCCCAGATGTTTGCTGAGGATGTAGTCGAGCGATTGCCTGGACTTGTATACAAGTTGGCATGCCTCTTCCACCGTTTCCTTCCACACTCGCCACTCCTGCTGTTGAACTATGATGATGTCCTCAAACACGTCCACCAGCCTCTCTAACTCTCCTTTCTTTAACTGCGGCAATCGTTGGGCAGCTGGCGATAGAGCTGGCCGCTTGATAGTAGTCGGAGGGCATACTTGAGAAAAGAGCTCTTGGGCTAAGTCCAACCATGCTTGAAGACGTGGCTTCGTGACGCTAGCCTCTCTTAGAGCATTCCTTAATACAGAGGCTAGACGCTCAGGGCTTTCCGCTCGTTTCTCTTCCTTCTTCTCCTGCTGCCGGGCTTCGGCGCCTTGGGGTAGCCCTGCCGGGGGAGTCGGAGAACTGATCTCATCGGTTTCCTGATCAGGAGTCGTCACCTCGCATCCACCCTCCTTGAACTCTAAGCCTTCTCCGAGTTCATCTCCTTGCCCTGAGTGCTGAGTTTCAGGGACTATGTTCGGCTCAGCTTCGATCCCCTCGCCCGTACTGGGATCCTCGCCCTCGTCGTATCTCGCTGGCCCCTGTCCTCCAGGATCCGGCGAGTGGGGCGGCATTATGAAATGACTGGGTTTCAGTATTCCGTATCAGTCGTGGGCACGTGTTCACTCTCGATCCCAGGATCAACGCGTGCGAGTTGCTGGGGCCGTCGCAAAATCGAAAGTGCCTGTGGCCATTACAGAACTTCGTCGAGATCACGTTGCTCATTGCCGTGGGAGAAATGTTTAATTGTATACACGAACAGCATGTATACAAGATTGTAAAATTATTGTTGTGGATTATTTCGCAACAATAGTTATTTTGTATTATCGTTGCTGAATAATCCACAACAATAATTTTAGGATATCACCATAAATGATTGGATGCGGAATAACTAGATCGTCTGCGACTTACACTGGGAATACATGTTTTTAAAACGGGACTTGCTGTGATCGAGTTTCTTAATGTTTCTTTAGGTGTCGGAAAGCTAACATCAAGATGGCTAACTTTTTTTGACACGGTTGTTAGCATAATTGTTTGTAAATAGCAAAGTAGAATTAAAGGCAGGCAATGTTTTTGGTATCAACCAAAACTGCCAGCGCTTAGCTGGTTTTGCGTCTCTTCAGTGAAGATGAAGCTTGAACCTGACGTGAAGAGTATTCACGTCAGGTTCAAGCTTCATCGGAGGTTCCGTTGCGGTATCAGTTGCATCCGCTGATGTTGATTCAAACTGTATGGTCAATTTCCTTTATCCTTACGTACAGTTTGTCAAATCAAATAACAATTTGTTACTTTAACTCATTTTCCTTCATGTTTACGTAGAATCTTGTGCTAGATGTTGCTGGTACGTACGGTATATCCAACGGCGGCTGCACATGCATCTGCTCCAATTAGCTCAGTGGATGGACGAAAAGACGCTCAAAATACCATCATCTGCTTCTCCACTTCTTCTACTAACCTCGAAGCAACAGATTTATAAACCGAAAGAAAAACGTTAGCATTAGAGCAAGTACCAGTGGCAGTGCATCCATTTGGCCCAGTGGGTGGACGAGAAGAGACTCAACAAACCACCTTCCCTTGCCTCGAATCTACAAACAGAAAGAATAATGTGAGCATTAGAGCAAGCTAGTTAATAAATATCCCAGTCACTTATGCCGAATGAGGGACCGTTGTACGCTGGCTTAAGCTCTGTCGTATACATGTTGCTTGCGATCATGAAGAGAATTAGTCTTCGTCCGATAGGGACTTTCCACATTTTCCAGTATCAACTACTGCGCAGCCCATCACCTACGTTAACAGGACGTGCTGCTACAGCAATGCTGCTAGCTTTTTGCTTTTTCCAGTCTAATCACATACTAAGTACGATACTTTGGATGTTGTCCGAATGTTGACCCATTTACGTTACGCTCACGCAATTAATCCTGTTTGGGCTGTCCATTACTCATTCTGAGGTATTCCCAGTATAATATTTGGCACGTGTTGCTGCACCCAGATGAGAATCCTGAGACGAGACTCCTGTGCCCAAGCATGCCCATCTGACGCCCAAGCGTGCCCATCAGGCGCCCATAAAGCCCCCAAACGCAACCCAAATCAATAAAGCCAGTTAGGGCGTTATACACCCTCCATCGTATACCCGGATAGCACGGTTCCGTACTTAGGTGGGTCGATGGTGAGACTTAGCGTTGGAGACACTGAGCGCGCTGATACATGTACAAGAGTCGCAACGATCCCTTGTCAAAATTCAATTGTCGCTGGATGTCTTCTTCACTGTTTTCATAATAAAGCAGCACCATACCATAATTATCATAACAATCAGAAAAAATGTATTACGCTTAAACTTAGTCCATTTCCCTTGTTCAAGCTTGCATGCACAAGTGCAAGTATTTGTATCTCAAACACTGCAAAGTTTTTTGTCTAGGTGCTTGCAGATATTATGGTTGTGGATCACGCGAGCAGTAGTAATTCTCAAAATAAAGGTAGGAACAGATTCATCTTTTACTTGGGCACACGCGTTGATCTGTAATAGAAATAAATACAACAAAATGTCTTGTAAGCCCAAACCGAACATTCTAGCACCCAGTTCGCCCAACTGATGAGGTGCGTGCCCAACTCAAATCCATAACGCCCAACTCGGCTAAGATATCGTACCTGAGCACCACACTCCATTGCTCTCGATTGCAACCTCTTTCTCTCCCCTTTCCCTCGCGGCTTGTGCTTCCCAGAATGCGTGCAGATAAACGTTTTGCCATAGTTCTCCCACACGAATGGCAACAAGGGTTTCTTGGAAGACCGACGAGTGGACCTTGTTGTTCTGGAGGCAACCGTGTTGTTCGATCGAACGCGATAGTTCTGTACAGACAGTGGTGTTAGATCTGAAGTGCTTGGACTTCGACGTCTCGCAGCTTGTGGTGCTCAATACATCTGCTTAAGAACCTACCCATTCCTCGCCACTGGAGACGGTCGATGCACTGCACTCCGGGACACTACTCCCCATTCTTCTGCTGTGCTGCCGGATAGGTGTTCTCACTAGCGCCTTGACGCGCAGGGCGCGTGGCATTTTCTCCCCCTGCTCTTTCGAAATGAGTGGTGTTTGCGGAGTATACACGACAGTATACAGTACACCCTCTGGACGGATATCGAGAGAGCCAGTCGCGAAAATCTGATCCGGCATAACCCAAGCCCAGTTGGGCGCAGAACTCACTCTCATAATATTTTAATCAAAGAGCTCCTCCCACCGATGGTCCATCGGAGAACGAGGAAGGAAATAATGGGTGTTGGAGATCTGAAGTTACTTTTACACTGCTTTATGCATACGACTCGTATTACGAGTACTACATGTATGTAGAGGCTCGCGGGTGTAAAGGATGTTGGATTTGCTACGTCTGATTAATCGTAGAAAATGAACATCGTCCATCAGCGACCATCGAAAGACCACGTATCGATTAAACTACAGCTGTACCAAACGATAAAGTAATGAGAATTGCTGTTCGTACAGACTCTTCGGACAGTACAAAAGACCGTTTACTTGATCCCGTCTGCTAGGTACTTCGAAGTCTTTCGAGTCTACGTCGCGATTTGCAAGGGAATTCGTTTGGTACTTTCCTTTATCGACACACCGGCACTTCATTTTCAAACTTGCTTCCTTCCCCTCAGACCGCCACCCCTTTAAGTACGACAAACTCTCTTATGGTGTCCTCAACGTCCATTCTGGCTCTGGTTTCAGCTGTTGCCACTGTCGACTACGTTCAGGCTCACGGCTACATCGCCAAGCCTGAGCCTTCGTGGAAGGGTAAGAAGACCAGTGACTGGGTAGTCGAGATTGAGCCTCAGTGGAAAGGAGGCTGGGATGAATCTAAGGGTGACGAAGGTCTCCTCGCTACATTTAAGGAGCTGGCAGCTTCCAACAACTACAAAGACGTTCGCTCCATGATGGACGGCAATTCGGTCTACGGTGAGGACTGCGGCTTCACCGACCCAAACGGAACGCCCGTTGACCCACCCACGGACGGCACAGCGACCTTCTCCCGTGGTATTGTGCACGCCGGTCCGTGTGAGATCTGGCTCGATGACAAGATGGTCCTTCAGAACGACGATTGTCAGAGTGCGTACGGAGATGGTACGCAGGACACGATTTCAGTCTTCAAGCCTGTCGACTACTCCTCGTGCGCTTCGGGTGGCTGCATGCTGCGGTTCTACTGGCTTGGCTTGCAGCGTCTCGATGGGAAAACGGTCTGGCAGGCGTACAAGAACTGCATCCCCTTGACGGGGCCTGCTGGCGGAGGTGGCTCGCCGTCCACCGGTGACTCGAACTCCCCATCGAGTGGCAACTCGGACTCTCCATCCACCGATGACTCGGGTTCTCCGTCTAAGGGTGATGAGGCGGACGTGCAGACTACACCTGCCCCTGAATCGCCTTCGGTTGATACCCCTGAGGTGACGCCAGCTCCTAGTACCAAGTGCAACGGCCGTCGTCGCCGTCGTGACTAATCTCCGACACTGAGACCGGAACTGCATGTTGAGTTGGTTGTTTTTGGTCGAACTAGCCATAGCTAGAGTAAAAAACCAGTAGTGTATGCTGTTTCTTCAATCGCCGCCTTTCACATCTTCGAGCAATCGGAATTCTTCTTCATGGATCCATCTCTTCAGTGTAAACGTATCCACCACCAATTCCCCACTACTACATTCATGGGCGCTGTGGTCGATCAAGTCTCTTCGAAGTCCAAACCGACGACCACAACTGCCACAGCGAAACACTCCTGAAGCCAGACCAGCTGCATGTTCATAGTCGATTTCTTGGTACAGAATGCCGCGCTTGGCCTTCTCCATTGCGCGACGCAGCATGAGCTTCTTGACGAACTTCCGCTCCAACTGCTGCTTGCGTCCGAGCAGCCAAAAGAGCAGGCCGTGACTCTGAAGCAGTAAACCATCCAGACCTCGAGAGAGGAAATTCGTAGAAGCGGACGTTGATAACGTCGCTCGTGCGTGTTCTGCTGCCCACCAACGCTCAAACTCACTGCAAGTTATCCCACCGTTGCCATCACCATCCAGTTCAGCGAACAGGGTCCGAACCTGCGCGGTTGTGAGCTTCGGAGCTGCTTTCTTGGTCTTCTTCCCGCGTAAATACGACAGCATAAGCTGGAATTCATCTAGGTCTAGTGTTCCTGATCCATCCATATCAAAGACTTGAAAGCATTGCCGTAGTCTCATAATGACCGGATCCAGATCCACTTCAACACCGTCTGTCTTCTCCTGTGCTGCGCTTGTACGAGCTCCTACTCGCCATATAGCGACTTCTCTCTTCAGCATTTCCTTACCTAGTGGTGTGGCCAAGACAGCAGTAAACTCAAGGCGAGTATTATGGTCACTCGCTTCTAGAAGCGCCAGTTCATGCTTCATACCGTCCACATTAGCACTGCGTTTGGCTCGAAACCAGCAAATTGTCCACGTCTGATGAACAAACAGACTCACACGGGTTTTGGCCACCCACCGATTCAAATGCCTGGCCCGTTGAAGCTCTACCCAAAGCCTCGCCCTCCGAGCCAGATACAAAGCGGTAACGAGACGTGCAAGTAGCACACGGGACGCTACTAGTGTCAACCCCTGTCGTACCCAGGCTGCAACATTCCTCCAGACAAACGGACGTAAAAACTCAGCACGCCAACGAAGAAAGCGTCGATAGCATCGCTGAATCCGGATAGCTGCTCGTCTTCGGCGACGGAAACCTCGAACCAGAAGTGGAATACCGCGACGGCGAAGTACACGGATGGCAATGGCTACAACGCGGACGCGGGCCTTCAACGCCACACGAAACCAAGCTTTAATTACACAGCGACGGATACAGTTAGCAGACGCGTGCGCTTCCACTGAGTACGGGAATCTCGGTGCGGAATTAGTCTCTGGATTCGGAGGCTCTGTAGTAAACTGCACCGAACTGAGTGGGTGGCGTAGCTGTTCGGTTCTACTGCAAAACGTTGATGCACTAAGCGGCCTGGCGAGTCTCGAGCGGATTTCGTTCTCCCACAAACTACCTTTGATTTTCTCTTCCAGATGCGCTTGTAATTTCTCTCGCATCTGAATTTGTAAGAACATATTTGGGAGTTGTTTCGAGTTGTAGCTTTAATAAAACTCACTACTCACCTCGTTCGATAGCAGAGGCTCGATTTGAAGCGTTCGACTCTTCTTTCGCTTAGTTGATCTCCATTGATGGATATTACCCACTCCAGGCGAAGTTTTAACCGTAAAAACAGTCGAATTTGCGAGATCAGTCGCTCGTTCGTCTATCAGTTTTGCGACTTTCTCTTCCGATCGAGCGACAATTGGATTTAAGATAAGTTGCAGCCCTTCAACTGCAGATTGAGCCAAAGTTTCACTGGAAGTGGTGGCGAGAAACACCGAAGAAGACACGTGCAGCTCGTTGGCCTCGTGCATCCACTGTTTCCATTGCTCAATTGAAAAATTACCACTTCCCGTGTTCAGTGGACAGAGTCCTGTCACTCCCGGCTTGCGGTTACGTGGTCTTCGCTTCCTCGGCGAGGAAGCTACTGCCCCGAGCTTTGAAGGAGAGCCATAGACACCGTGCAGTTGAACCAGTTTGTCCATAAGAGCTTTTATTAGGCTTCAAAGTCTATTTTGGCCAAACTTTTTATACCCATTTGTTTAAAACATGATAAGATAATTTATTAAATTGGTAAATATAAAATATAACATTAGTAAAGCTGAATGCACAGGTACAAACGTAAAATTCCACCTTTTTCATGTATACACATGTATAATTTGCAAAGTCTAAATGCCGCGGGACTTCCGCGCTCTGCGACGGGCGAGTCTCCGCCCTGTGCTCTTCCTGCTGGCCTTCTTCTTCGTGCTTGTGCCTCTGGTCGTGTACCACTTCGTCACCTTCGATTTCCAGCGCGTGGCGTCCTTCGAGCGGCGTTTCCGGTCGTCCCCAGCGTCCATTTCCCTTCCAGTTTGTTTAAACGTCAACAGCTCGGAATTCCTGCGTTCAGACGCTACCAACACCCTAAAAGCACGTTGTGGAGTGCAATCACCCTTAATAACCAGTAAATTACGTCTTGTACACTTTGTAAATGTAGCGCTGGACGCCGTGCCGCTTTGGCCCGGGGAACAGCAGACAGACAGGGAACAGTTCACGTATCTGCAGTTCGCAGCGCTTCAATCCGCTCGTCGCGTCCTGAAACCGGATATGATGATGATGCACTACTTGGAGACCCCCCGGGGCGTCTGGTACACGCAGTGTCAGCGGCATTTGGGGCTGCATCAAGTTCTCCCACCGGTGTCGTTCGACCACATGAAGAAAGCAGGTCCCCCGTTCTTAAACCGACAAGAGAGAAGACGGATCGTTGAGGTGTTGGTGATGTTGAAGGCTCTGAAGAAGAACGGCGGGGTGGCCTTCTCTGATTTCAACACATTCCTAATGAGAGGGATCGGCGTGGACATGCAGGAGGAGCTGGTGGTGGCCAGTCAAACAGGAGATAAGCGGTTCGGTATCGGACTGCACGTCATGCAAGCGCCGCCTGGACATCCGTTCGTCGCGTTCCTAGAGCAGGAGATTATTAAGATGGTGGAGACGAACGATGTGAAGCTCCACCAGATGCCGCTGGATGAAGTTGTGGGGCAGCTCGTGCTGGAGAAATATCTCCAAGATCATGTACAAGACAGCAACGGCAATGACACGAGGCTGTCGACGTCTAAGAGCATCATGGATGGTGTGGCGATCGGCACTTCGAATCTGTTTGGGTTCGACGGACTGCATGAACTGTTAACGGAGAAGTTGTCACCGGATGTCGCTGGGAAGTTCCGGGGTGTTGCGGGGTTTCATGTAGATAAGTATGACTTCACAGAGCAGACGGATGGCACGGAGGATCTGAGGGAAGTTGCACGGATGCAGAAGGAATTGACCCTGGCGGGTGAGTGGCAAAGCCTTGAGACTCTTTTAGGGGCGGTGGTGAGACTAGCAGTCACCGCTAATACCACCGCTGAACTGGAGCCGCTTTTTACGTAAGAATTGGGTTGTTGAAGACGAAATGGAGACGAAAGTAGGTTAAACATGACACGCTGTGCCAACTGGGATCGAGGAAGCAGTTCCTGACTCCTTCGCGCTCTTGCGAACGAACGACGGGTTTGGAATCGCTATCGTTGGTCGCTGGAACGCAGAATAAAAATGTGATCATCGCAGCATTTTTCCATCTCGAACTCGCTAGTGCTATCCAACAGCTTAGGGGTGTACTGGGGTTCTTGGATTGATTCTCCACCGATTACAAGACACACAATTCCAGCTAGTGGTAACACAGTTGTGCTAAAGGGACGACAATACGGCCATTGCCCTAGCGATATGTTAAGAGCGGGTGTCGTCAAGTGATCAGGACGGCGGTTCTCACCCCGTTGGCAATAACGATACGTTCCTACAATGAGATGGCGACTAGCGAAGTGCCCGGCAGATCGCGATTGTTGAGGGATTCCGCTGTCTGCGTGGGGATAACGCTGGCCGCTCTCATGATGGATGTGCACGGAACCAAAGGACCATCGTCCTGGGAAACTACTTCCGATTTCAGTAGCTGCTCAAGTTCATTTCGGAATTTCCTCAGCTTTGATCAAGCGACTATCATCCATGAAGTTCTTCGCCCCCGTCCTCGCCGCTGTCTCTGTTGTGCTCGCTGTTGTTAGCGGAACCCCCATGATCCGTCAAGAAGCAGAGTCCAGTAGCTGTACACTCACTGGAACCTACACGAGCGGCACCGATGTGTCTTCGTGCAGTACCGTCACGATTAAATCGCTGACGGTTCCTGCTGGTGTTACACTGGACTTGAGTGACCTCAAGTCGGGCGCTAACGTTGTGTTCTCTGGTACGACTACGTTTGGCAAGAAGGTCAGTATTAACCCTTGAGTGTTGAACTGGTCAAGCGCTGTCTAACCGGTTATTTGTTCATGTACAGAAATGGTCAGGGCCTCTTGTCCTCCTTACAGGTACCAAACTGACTGTGAGTGGTTCCGGCACTCTTGATGGCCAAGGTGCTTGGTACTGGAAACAGGGTACGTCCATCACGCGCCCGGTCTTCTTCCGTATGAGCAAGGTCATTTCGTCCACTGTGAAGGGTTTCACCATCAAGAACTCGCCCTACCGCACCTTCAGTATCCTGAGCTCGCAGTCTACTACCGTCAGTGGACTAACCCTTGACTCCAGCGATGGAGACGGCACCGCCAAGAACACGGACGGCTTCGACCTGAGCAAGAACACTGGTGTTACCATCACGGGCTGCAAGGTCTACAACCAGGACGACTGTCTCGCCATGCAGTCGAGCACGAACACCGTGTTCTCTAGCAACACGTGCAGCGGTGGCCACGGTATTTCCATCGGTTCTATCGGTGGTTCTTCGATCACCTCTTCGGACACGGTCTCAGGCTTGACGGTTAAGAACAACAAGATCGTCGACAGTGTGAACGGTATCCGGATCAAGACCATTATCGATTTAACTGGCAAGGTGACGGACGTGACGTACACGGACAATACGCTGTCAAACGTGGAGAACGCCATCGTCATCCACGGCGACTACAGTAAGTCCAAGGGCGGGTACACTGGCACAGCCAGCAGTAAAGTTTACATCACGGACATCACGATTGATGGGCTTACGGGCTCGGCGGACCAGATCTACGACATCCTGGTGAACTCGAAGTACGTCTCTGGTTGGTCGTTCTCGGGTATTGACGTCACGGGATCCACGGGCAGCTGCAGTGGCGAGCCGAGCAGTGTAGACTGCTAAGTGGTGTGTTGTCTTACGGTTTAGTACAAGTTCAGCAGGTTATCGGAGAGTCAGCAGCTGAATACGATGTTCGTCTCCAATTCAACGTTCTTGAAGCAATAAACAACGACCTGGCACACAGAATTCCCACACTATCCTCAGCAGACCATACTGATGTGCTGCCAGTTCGCTATGTAGCGCCGCGCGTCTAGCGAAAACCCGCCTTTCCATGGCGAAAGCTTAAAGGAAATTCCGGGATGAGCTTTAAACGTAACAACGATTGATGTTTGAGTAAGTAGATGCAGCGAGACGAGTTGGTAAAATTGATTCTCATTAATGCATGCTGCTTTATTGGTTCCACCTGCGAACGTACAAATGTTTCGGTGGCCGCACTGTTGAACTGTTGGGCTCATTGTTCAACTAACTTCGCCTTGCTCATTTCCCTCAGGGATGGTTGTCAATTCTACCGACAACATGTTGAGCGTAGATGCATCGTCTGGTGGTGTGGAATGCCCCAAACTCGTGGGGTGACAGCGTTGCAGGAGTGTGGATGTGTCGCGTTGAGTAGGCGTGACAAATAGCTGGATGCCCGACCGATCTTCGGATCTCCAGCTGGTTACTGTGCGCAGCGTCACATATCGTTATATACAGGTTGCATTGATTTATTTCGCGCCGACCGTTGAGCCACTTTCTGTTTGGTAGAAATCACATTATCATATACCTCATAGTTATATCTACTTAAAGAGGTAATTTCCTGCGCATCAACATGACATTGAAGTGATTATCCGCTGAGACCGGACACTTGCTTCCGATACCCAAAGATCGACGGAAAAGCTTGGCGCCGCCAAGCCCCCTCCAATGGCGGGGGGTCCGCCACTTCACCTGGGCAACCAGTTCCGATGTCATTTTGGAATTTGCTTCCAACACCACAGCCAACCTCCTCCTACCCCTGCGTTCAACCATGAAGGTTTTAGCCCCCGTTCTCGCCACTATCGCTCTTATCGCTTCCACCACTATGGGGTCTCCTATGATCCGCCAAGTAAATGAATCATCCAGCAGCTGCACATTGTCGGGCACCTACACCAGCGGCACGGATGTTTCCTCGTGCAGCAAAATCACCATCGGTTCTCTGACGGTCCCGGCGGGTGTCACGTTAGACTTGAGCGACGTTGCGGACGGAACGACCATCGAGTTCACTGGCACGACGACGTTCGAGACGTCCAAGTGGGAGGGCCCACTCATTCTGCTTACAGGCACCGATCTTACTGTCGGTGGCACGGGGACACTCGACGGCCAGGGCGATTGGTACTGGCAACAAGGCACGTCCATCGACCGCCCCGTGTTCTTCCGCATGAGTAAAGTCATCTCGTCCACTGTATCGGACTTCACCATCAAAAACTCGCCGTACCGCACCTTCAGTGTCCTCAGCTGTGAGTCGACGACGATCAGCGGCCTCACGCTCGACTCGAGCGCCGGTGACGATGTAGCCAAGAACACGGACGGCTTCGACCTGAGCAAGAACACAGACGTGACGATCTCCGGTAACACCATCTACAACCAGGATGACTGTCTCGCCATGCAGTCCAGCACCAACACGGTCTTCTCTAGCAACACGTGCAGTGGTGGCCATGGTATTTCCATCGGTTCTATCGGCGGTTCATCCGTGAGCTCTTCCGACACGGTATCTGGCCTCACTGTAAAGAACAACAAGATCGTCGACAGTGTGAACGGCATCCGCATCAAGACCATCATCGACGACTACGGAGAGGTGACGGATGTGACGTACACCGACAACACGCTGTCGAACGTGGAGAACGCCATCGTGATCCACGGCGACTACAGCAAGTCGGAGGGAGGCTACACAGGTTCAGCTACCAGCAAGGTGACCATCACGGACATCACAATCGACGGGCTCACGGGCTCAGCTGACACAGTGTACGACATTCTGGTGAACCCGGACGTGGCTTCTGGATGGACGTTTTCGGGCATCGATGTGTCCGGGGACACGGGAAGTTGCAGTGGCGAGCCCAGCGGAATCAGTTGCTAAAGTGTTCTATGTCCTCTGCGTAGTAGATGTCGACAAGCCGCTGAAAGCGCGAATAAATACACTGGATGTTCTGCTTACATTGAAAATGTACCTGACAAACTCCTCGAGATAAAACCATTTAAAAGAGTGTATTTATCAGAGCATTTACCGCTCAAGCAACAGAAAATTATAAAGGAGTAACGAACGATACGCACGAATGAGGGATACACGGCACCAAGCAAGGTCATAGAGCCATGTGAAAGCATCACTGACGGACGGCTTAGCACTTGACTGTGCTGGGCTGACCGCTGCACTTGCCCGTCTTGGATGCCTTGACAGTGATGCCCGAGAACTTCCAGTTGGACACCACCTTGGAGTTCGCCACGATGTCGTACAGGTTGGTCGCCGTACCTGAGAGACCCGAGACGGTGATGCCCTTAATGGTCACTGCGCTCGAAGCCTTACCGGTGTAGCCTCCCTTGGACTTGCTGTAGTCCGAGTGGACCACGATGGCGTTCTTGACGTTGCTCAGCTTGTTGTCGGTGTACGTGACGTCGGACACAAGACCCTTAAGATCCACGATGGTCTTGATGCGGAGGCCGTTGGTGCTATTGACGATGGTGTTGCCCTTGACCGTGAGGCCCTGGACCGTGGAACCTTGGTTGACAGCGGTTCCACCGAGCGATCCGATGGAGATACCGTGACCGCCACTGCAGTAGTTGTTGCTGAAGACGGTGTTCGTACTGGACTGCATAGCCAAACAATCATCCTGGTTGTAGATCTTGTTGCCGGTGATCGTGATATGGTTGTTCTTAGTCAGGTCGAAGCCGTCCGTGTTCTTGGCCAGGCCGTTGCCAGCGCTCGAGTCGATCGTAAGGCCCGACAGTGTCGTGTCCTTGCAGGTGACAATGCTGAAGGTACGGAACGGCATGTTTTTGATGGTAAATCCAGAAACAGTTGAGCTGAGGACGTTCTGGAGACGGAAGAAGACTGGGCGTGTGATCGACTGGCCTTGCTTCCAGTACCAAGATCCCTGACCGTCAAGAGTACCGGATCCACTGACCTTGAGGTTGCTGCCACCGAGCAACACGAGCGGACCGGCCCACTTCTTCTGGCCGAACGTGACGGTACCGGAGATCTTGATGTTAGCGCCCGTCTTGGCCTTGCTCAGGTCCAGCGTGACACCGGCAGGTACACTCAGAGTGCCGATGGTGAGCGTGCTGCAGGACGAGATGTCGGTGCCGGACTTGTACGTGCCGGAGAGGGTACAGGTTGAGGCTTCTTCTGCCTGACGGATCATGGGTGTTCCGTTGACGGTGGTGGCTAGGAGCGCGAGGGCTGCGGTGACAGTGGAGAAGAGCTTCATGGTAGGTGTTGGAGGTCGGCAAGTGACTGTAAGAAGGCAAAAAGCAGAATGAGCTGGCGATTAATGCGATGCTCCTCGTGGGTTAATTTTTGTTGCAGGTGTGACGAACCCAATACGCCTGTTCGCTAGCGGATCGTATGCCGGACAGTACCTTGCCACGTCTGTCTCGCCGGGTTCTTGTTTTGTTTGTAGGGCTCTTCGCGATTTAACACTCAACACCAAATGGCTCAGTCACCTGCGCCGGAACGTCACCGTCCCTATTTATATTCAATATAGTGAGCTCGTGCTCTTTACGTTCGTTCGTTCCTCTGTTCCTTCGTCCAACAACGCTCTTGTTCGTTCAACTCGTTCACCTAGCAGACTCGCTCAAAGCAGCAGCACCACTGTCCTTGGATCCCACACCTGTAGTGTCGCCTCCAGCCCGCTAAAGACACAGTACCGTCGGTCCTTCGCTAGCCTGCGCACTCGATGTCGCCCAAAACCCAGTCGTTACAACCACCACTCTTCCGTCGTACAGGCTACCCGGTATTGTCCGCTATGACAGTCTTCCCTCGCGTTTCCGCAAGTGGTCAACCGTCCGCAATCTTCCACAATACTCGTCCACTACTCGTCCCTCAGTCCACAACTTCGTCGTCCGCAGCAATTCCACAAGTCCGTCGTCTCTCACTCGTTCTCTGCAACTTGCAGTCTGTCGTTGTTCCTTGGCAAATTGCACACTGTCGTCGTCCTTGGCAAATTTAAGACTGAACTCCGTTTCCTACTGAAGAGACTGGCTTCCGTATCGTCGCAGCCCACGATCTCAGCATAACCAACGCTCAAAGGTCGCCCACTGCTTCGAATCACAGCGCTTTTGTCGCCATAGTCTTCTTCCACCGTTTGCGATCGTCCATCCAACAGACGTCCATCACTATTCCACAGCTTTGATGGGTGCTCACAGCGATCTTCCGTCCATACGCCAACAACTGCCGTCTTCTCTTTACTGCCAGTTCTCATTCCGTTACACGCCTTCTCCTTCTCCAGAGTCTTCCACGACTCTGGCGGCCTGGAAAAACTGTTCATAATCTCGCATCGAAACCCAGAACGCACCGTCGTCTCGTCCTGCATGTTCCGCTGCTCGATGTTCGCTGACAGCTCTTCTCGGTCGCAGTTCCACCTCGAGTACATATTGCCCAGCTGCATTTCGCCTACGTCGTCGCCGAAGTTCCACCAGCATTCCACGTTGCTCCTCGGGTTCATCCGTACACGCATTTGTTCGTTCTGTTCGTTTCTGTACTCCTCGTGCCTTGACTTCACCAATTTGAGCCGTCGTTGTTTCACCAGCTTCTCGGTTCGTCGTTGTGCTCGATTCTTGCTCGAACATCCCTTCATCCTTCAGGTCCTCAATGATATCGTCACCAATCTTCTGCAACAACTGTCCGGGACGCTCGTACTTCACCAAAAACGAAACGTGAGCTATTATCAGCTCCCCTCGTCCATCCAAGTCTTCTCGTCGCAGTAGAAAGTTGTCATAACCAGCGGGTTCCACTATTTTCGTAGGTCCGATCCACGAATGTACAAATTTAGAGGCTTTGGGGCCTCGCGGAGGTCGAAACACCCAAACTCTGTCTCCTGGTTTGAAATCACTCATCTTCTTCGACTTCCGATTGTAGTACTTCGCTTGGCGATCTTGCTCACGTCGTCTTGCTTCTTCAGCGCACTCGTGACTTCTTTTCAACGTTCTCAGTAGCTTTTCATGGTACTCAGACAACTCGCCAGCTTCTGTCACGTGTGTTCGTCGTAGCAACTCGTTCGGCGTTCTCAACTTTCTTCCCATCATGAGCTCGTTAGGGGACAATGACACCGTCGAATGCCTTCCTGAGTTATATGAGTAGACCGCGAAATCCACCCAGTTGTCCCAATCACACTGTCTTTCGTCGCTCATGTAAGTCGCCACACAGTCCTTCCAAGTCCTGTGAAATCTCTCGACAAGGCCGATCATCTGAGGTCGGTACGGCACTGGATTCGTCTGTTGAGCTTGCAGCATGCTTACCAGTTCTTCTATCACCTTGCCCGTAAGCTCAGGAGCTCCATCCGTCAGCAATTCACGAAAAGGTCCGAATCTCAAGACTATCTCCTTCATAAGAAACTCCGCAACCTTGCTCGCTTCGTGGCTTTCTACTGTTGTCGCGACCGCGTACCTCGTTACATACTCCAAAGCCGCAATTACATATCGTTGTCCATGTTCTCCGACTGGTAGAGGTCCCGCTACGTCCAATGCCCAGCGATCTCCAACATCTCCGCCACGTAAACTTCGCAATGGAGGAACCACTTCCTTCGGCTTCGCTTTTCTGCTTCCGCATTCTTGGCATCCACGCACCCACCGTCTCACGTCTTCCATCAAGTTCGGCCACCAATATACTTGCGATATTCGTGCTTGAGTGTGTGTTGTTCGTAAATGACCAGCCCAGATAGAATCATGGCATTCCTTGAACGCTATCGCTCGTAGTACTGCCGGTAAGATCACTTTAATGCCGTTCGACGTCTCAATCACTGCTAATCCATAGCTCGTGGTGACACGCATTCCTCGGTATTCCCCGCTTTTCACCAGTTGCTGAACCATCTTGCTCTCTTCTTGTGCTTCACAGATTTCGGCGTCAGTCAGCTGCAACGTATCACCCTGCTCACGGATTCGTCGTCGTTCTGCTCGTGCCTGCTCATGTTCAGCATATTGTTGGCTTTGCGTCCTCGGATTCACCGTCGCACCCGATTCCGGTCCTCTTATAGGCCCAACACTCGTCTGCAACGCCGTTTCTCGTTCACTTCTGGCGCACGAGCTGTCATGCGTCTTCAATCGTCCGTCCAACTGCTTCGCACGTCCATCCAGCGGTTCCTGGGGCCTCGTTCGTCGCTTTGGCGTTGTTCGCGTCGTCATCGTCTCACTAGGTGTCGTCGATTCATCGTACATCCTTCGTACTTCCGCGCTTTCATCCGGAGTTCGTCGTAACGCCTCGCTTCTCGTCAATGGCTTCCTCGCACTCGTGGTATCGGTCACGGCCTTCCTTGCATTAGTAGTCACTCTTTTCTTCACTGGAGTCGTCGTTCCGACTGGTCTCACCGCCGAAAGTCCGTTCTTCTTCGACTGTTCGTTCATGGTCGGCTGTTTGGTCATCACCGACTCCAAGTTCGTCATCGACTGTGTACTCACTGCCGGTTGCTCGTTTCTCATTGTTCGTACGTCCATGGCCGCTTGCACGTTCACATCCTCCTGCCGGTCGTCCACGTTCGTCGACCTGTCTGAGTTTCGTATATTGAGTGCGTCGTCCCCAGCTACCGTCGCGTCACTCGTCAAAGTTCCTGCTGTTCTAGCCTTCCGACGTTTCCTTCGTCTTCGTCCAATGGCTGCCAACGTCCTGGATACTACCGGAGCTCTCGACAGTGCGTCCGCCACAACATTGGTGCTTCCTGGCCGATACTCAACCGTAAAGTCGTACTCCTGAAGCGTAAGGGCCCATCGGTGTAGTTTGCCCGTCAAGTTCGTACTCGTCATTAACCACTTCAGCGCAGCATGGTCCGTCACAATTACAAATCGTCGTCCATAGAGGTAAGGTCGGAATAGTTTAATGGCCCATACCACCGCAAGACATTCTAACTCCGTAATGCCATATTTCGCTTCAGCTTCACTGTTCACCTTGCTGGCGTACGCTACAGGTTGCCATCCGTTCCCGCCATCCTGCATCAAACTCGCGCCAAGGCCAATCGTAGAAGCATCGGTACATACTCGAAAAGGAAGACGAAAATCCGGATAACGCAATACCGGCTTGGTCGTTAATATTTTCTTCACTGCCATGAACGCTTCCTCTTGCGACTCACCCCATTTCCACTTCACTTTTTTCCGCAACAGCTTCGTGAGAGGCTCCATCATCGACCCAAATCCCGGCACAAACTTCCGGTAATAACCTGCGAGATGTACAAACCGTTTCACCTCAACAGCATCCGTCGGCTTCGGAAATTCACTCACTGCAGTCACCAACCGATTCAATGGCCGCACTCCTTCCTTTGACAACTCGTGGCCCAAGTATTCTATCGTCTCGGTAGCGAATTTGCATTTCTTCAACTTCAGGGTCAGTCCAGCCTGTGAGAGTCGCTCCAATACGCACGCTAGTTCGATCACGTGTCGTTCAATGCCTCCCTTAGTATAGATCACAATATCATCCAGATACACTAGGCAAGTCGTCCATGTCAATCCTCTCAGTACACCGTTCATCATGCGTTGAAACGTGGATGGTGCGTTCATTAGCCCAAACGGCATTCGTAGAAACTGATATAGCCCTTGTTTCGTCATGAAGGCCGTCTTCACTTTGTCCTTTAACGCCATCAATATTTGCCAGTAACCCGCTTTGAGGTCTAATGTCGAAAATAACAATGCACCACCTAAGGCTTCCAACGTTTCGTCAATACGCGGCAAAGGGTAAACATCTTTCCTTGTGATTTTGTTCAGAGCGCGATAATCTACGCAGAACCTGACCTCTCCGTCCTTCTTACGCACTAAGACCACAGGAAAACCCCATGCACCATTGCCTTCTTCAATCACCCCAGCAGCCAACATCTTCTTGACGTTCTCTTCAACAATCGCATCGTCCGTCTGCGCTTGTCGTCTCCGTTTCAACATGATAGGGGCAGCGTCTCCAGTGTCTATATGATGTTCTACAGGCAACGCCGTGGCTGGTGGGCAATCTCCCGTATTTTCCACCAAGTTACGATACGTCCTCAGTAGTTTCATGATCAATTCTCGGCTGTCTTTGTCTTCTACGCCGATCTTCACATCGTCTTCATGCTCCAGGGGCTTTTGGCTACTGATACCATCCACCCAGCTCTTCACCCGATCACGCTCAAGTTCGCCATTGATCTCCAGCACTTCCATGTCACTGTCGATCGGTACCCATATTCCAAGCTCTTTCTTCGAAGGCAGTCTCGTCATTCCTGGTGCAGCATTAATCATAGGAACTATCGCTTTACCATTGTGTGCCCTAGTGACAGTCGAGGCTAACATCACAGCTCCCGCGCATCGCGTTGGTACAAACATTCCAAGTTCTCCGTCTGACGCAGCTACTGACACTTCCACCGGCGTCACTGCATTCCCCGTCAACTGCGTCCTTCGCGTCATTCTAACTGCTGCTACCCGTGCTCTGGTGCTGTCATCTCCAGTGACCTCATCTGTTCGAAAGGGGATTATGATTCTGCGTTCGGGTTCTCGGTAAGTTAGCTCATTGCGCTCGAAGTCCAACTTCGCGCCGTGCTTCTTCAGAAAATTCACGCCCAGCAAAAACTCATCATCACAGCCCTTCACGATGCACGCGTCCGCGCATACTACTTCTCCAAACACCGTTCGGAACTTGAATCGCCATACGCCGACAACGTCCAACAAAAATCCGCCGATTCCTTCAACATAGTCCACAGGCGCTTCCACATCAAGTCGATCGCCAAATTGCATCCATGCCGTACCAGCTACCGTGAATCGTGCACAACTATCCAGTTTGATGTCTCGCCAGACTCGATCCACTCGTATTCTCGCTGTTGGTAGGCCGTCCGCAGAGCACACGTACTCTCCATCATCGTTGTTGGCCAGTGATGCTGTGTTCGTTCGATCTCGCAGTCGTTTCACTAGCTTCACAGGTATCGGGTCCTTTCGTTCTTGTCTTTCTGTCGTCGCAGGCGTCGTGTCTCGCTGGTGACGTCGTTCTTCGAGTTCTTTCAGTGCACGGTCAGCCTTCTTCTTTCGCTCAATTGACTTGTGATCCAACTTTTCTTCTTTATGGCGCTTAGCATGTTGCTGGGTCATGATTCGGTTCTGTCGGCGCCGTCGCGCTTCTCGCCGAGCCAGTCTTCGTTGATGTCTTCGTTCTGCCGTCACATGCCGTCGTCTTGCTGCACTTTCATCGTCACCAGTTTCCTCAGTCAACGCGCCTTCCCCAGTTTCAACTTCGTCGCTGTCATGTTGGTTCTGGTCGGCAGAAGGTCGCCCGCCTTCTCCAGCTTCCGAAACGTCCACGCTACTCGGTGTTCCTGTATCGTCGTCTCGGTTCCTTTCAAGTTCCAGCTGACGCACTTCCTCACTAGGACTGCCAGAGTCACCACGGTTCGTTTCAGTACCTTCCACAATCGACTGCTCCAGAGGTGCCTCTAACCGAATGCGCCGATACTTGTTAGTGATCATAGCTGGTCGTACTGTGGCCACGTAAATAGCTGCTCGTTCATCATCACGTTCGTTTTCATTTTTCTTCATCTCTTCGACGGTCTGCACTACTCCTTCATCTTGTAACGCCACTACCGAAGGTTTCGTCGTCTTCTGTTCACCGTCAGCAGCATCGTTCGTCTGTCGGAGAGTGTATTGTTGTTCCGGACGTCGTATCTCCGTCACTACGCCCGGGACTCGTTTTCCGCCGACTTCTTGGTTTCTTCCGCCTTTCGCTTCAGATACACTTCGTTTCGCTTCTTGGCGTCGGGATCAGTACAGTCTCTAGCGAAATGGCCTCGCTGATAGCACGCGTAACACTTCGGCTCGTTCGGACACTGTGACGCCCAGTGGTTGCGTTGTCCGCAGTGAAAACATGGCCGGTTAGGAGCATCACCGCGTTCTCGTTCTCCATAGGTTCTCTGCTGGACTTCCACGATCCGAGTGGTGCCATACGGTCGCTCGTCAGAGGTCATCATCTTCGTAGCCGCTGTCGCTGGTGCCGTTGCCGACTTGTGTCGCTTCTTCCGGGGTTCCTTGATCTCATCTTCACTACTGGAATCTGGTATTGTTCGTTTGGAGGTCTTCTTCACTTTGGGTGACGGCGCGTCCGTTTTGGTCTTCGCTGCAGCTTTCTTCTTTTCTGCTCGCTTCTTACCCGCGTTGCCAGGTGCTGCCCAAAATCGTCCGTTCCACTTTTGCCCTGGAGGAAGCTCGTAGACTCCAGCCGGCCAGTTGTACACCCCCTGCTGATTCGTACATATTGCAGGTGCATCTGGTTGTCCGGTCACAGTCGCACTTCCTTCCACCACATTCTCAGTTCCATCTGCAGGCAGAGCCAGCGTTCCAACACCCGGAATTATCACCATTCGACTTCCATCTCCAGTTGATAAGGGGTTGTTCTGAGTCACTTGCTGGTTCCCGAGTACGTAGTCCATTGGGTCATCGATCTCCACGGCCTTTTCTACTGCTTCTTCCAAGGTTGCGGGTACCGGCGGCTGCTTCACCAGTTGTCGCACTGTCCGGTCCAGACATCGATAGAATTGGGCGAGAAATACTCGTTCACTGACTTCATTCCGGTCTGCTGCTTCACGCAATCCAGCTGCAAAGTCTGCGTAGGGTTCATTCTTCAATCGGAATCGAGCGTTCACTCGAGCTTCCGCAGCAGACTTGTCAACCCGGGGTCCATATCTCCTCAATAGCGCCACTTTCAACTTCGTCCAAGTGCGGTCTCGTCGATGTAGTCTTCGGTCCATATTTACCCACCATCGGGCCGCGCTCTCCATCAATTTGTTGCCAAGGATAAAGTACAGCGAGCGATCCGACCATTCTCCACGTCCAGATTCCTTCGCGCCTTTCAATGCCAGATCAATTCGATCCACCCATGTTGATACAGAAGCTCGTGGCGTCGGTGTGAAGCTTGGAAGTTCGAGATCCTTGATGTTTCGCGTTCGATGTCGTCTTCCCCGCTCATCATGGTCCCGCTCCCCAGATCCTCCTCGGCGTCTTCGATATTCATGTCGTTCTCGTCGTACACGCCATCTCTCTCGTCTCGGTGATCTCCGTACGCGTTGCCGGCCCACTCGTACTTCAATACTGGATTCACGTTCGCTTCCCGTACCAGACTCATTGCTAGAACTGCTACTTCCGTCGCTGTCATTGCTGCTCCCTCGTGAACCTCTTCGACCTCCGTGAAAACTGTCGTCGCTGGAGCTCTCGTCTCCATCCGAGGGGTTTGAGTCTGGCGCGCCTCGTCGGGGTTGTCGTCTCCGTTCTCGACGTCGTCGTTCTCGTTGCTCTTGACGATTTTTTCCATCGCGATCCCGTCGTTCACGTTCTCTTCGATGCTCATGCCGTCGGTCTCGTCTCTGTGGTCGTCGTTCAGCATCTTCATCATCATCATACTGCCGTCGACGAGGTCGTGAGTGGGTACGTCTCTGTAGGGCTACTTCATCATCACTAATGTCCAGAGCTGGTGCTTCTCCGTCCTCAGACTCCACGTGTCGAGTTGGTGGCGGTTTGTCTTCATCGAGCAACGAGTCCTGCGTCTTCGAGGTTCCTGTCAGTCGCTGCAGATCAGTCGCCAGTTGCCTCATCCTGTCTGAGACGGTTGCTCCTCGTCCCGTATCAGCTTTGGTCATCAACCCACCAAGTCGTCTTATCGTTTGTTCCAAGACCCTTAGTTCAGCTTCAGCTGACTCCTGAACACCATCGGAGGCGTCTTCGTAAGGCTCGGTGGCAGCATCACTCGTAGGTTCGATCGTCCGTCCTTCAGTCGCCGTGTCATCCACTTCGACCGTCGATCTTGGTTCGAAACCTACTGTTGCATCTACCCTCTCTCCATCGTCATTGTCCTCGGTTTTCGTTTCGGCTTCAATTGGATTGGCTTTCCTGCTACGTGTCACTCTGCCGGTTGTCGTAGCAGCCATCAACGTCGCCGTCCGAGTGCCCATTGTGTTCTTCTGTGCCTTCCGCGATTCTCGTTTCTTCGCTAGTAGCCCCTGTATGACCACCATGTGACGAACCCAATACGCCTGTTCGCTAGCGGATCGTATGCCGGACAGTACCTTGCCACGTCTGTCTCGCCGGGTTCTTGTTTTGTTTGTAGGGCTCTTCGCGATTTAACACTCAACACCAAATGGCTCAGTCACCTGCGCCGGAACGTCACCGTCCCTATTTATATTCAATATAGTGAGCTCGTGCTCTTTACGTTCGTTCGTTCCTCTGTTCCTTCGTCCAACAACGCTCTTGTTCGTTCAACTCGTTCACCTAGCAGACTCGCTCAAAGCAGCAGCACCACTGTCCTTGGATCCCACACCTGTAGTGTCGCCTCCAGCCCGCTAAAGACACAGTACCGTCGGTCCTTCGCTAGCCTGCGCACTCGATGTCGCCCAAAACCCAGTCGTTACAACCACCACTCTTCCGTCGTACAGGCTACCCGGTATTGTCCGCTATGACAGTCTTCCCTCGCGTTTCCGCAAGTGGTCAACCGTCCGCAATCTTCCACAATACTCGTCCACTACTCGTCCCTCAGTCCACAACTTCGTCGTCCGCAGCAATTCCACAAGTCCGTCGTCTCTCACTCGTTCTCTGCAACTTGCAGTCTGTCGTTGTTCCTTGGCAAATTGCACACTGTCGTCGTCCTTGGCAAATTTAAGACTGAACTCCGTTTCCTACTGAAGAGACTGGCTTCCGTATCGTCGCAGCCCACGATCTCAGCATAACCAACGCTCAAAGGTCGCCCACTGCTTCGAATCACAGCGCTTTTGTCGCCATAGTCTTCTTCCACCGTTTGCGATCGTCCATCCAACAGACGTCCATCACTATTCCACAGCTTTGATGGGTGCTCACAGCGATCTTCCGTCCATACGCCAACAACTGCCGTCTTCTCTTTACTGCCAGTTCTCATTCCGTTACACAGGTGGTGCTGGTCTTACAGGTTGTTGTGTGATCCGCCAAGGAGTGTGGAGTTGTTAAATTATCAACGAAGAAAGTGGCATGCGTTGGCTTTTCACACATGAACTAGGCTCTGACATGGTACAGACTCGTACGAGCTGTAGGTGTTCTTCAACGATGCAGCGACGTATGATATCCCACCCGGCTTTCCTTCCGACCAGGTGTGAATCACGGCGTGGCGTCCGGTTCAAGCTTTCTTCGAGGAGCTCCTCACCTTTTGGCCTCAAGACATCAGGTCTGGATTACAGCATAATGTACTGTAATCAAAACCCGACGTACATACAGCAAAACTCTATCAAAGGTTCTCGTTGAAGCAGAATACGTCTGGCTCTGTCCATTGTGCGACTATCAAATCATCTCGCTAGTCGCCATATGATACGAGAAACCTGTCTCAAATCGATCTCCGAAGAGCGACATCGCGTGCTCTAGGATGTACTTTGTTGTTATAAGGAGGAATCTTATCGCCTTGTGGATGGATTTCCAATCGGCCGTCACAATCATCTCCTTTTTATCTTTTGAAGGCGCTCATAAAGCTGTTTTATCATAATAATCCGCTCTCACGTGACGTAAATCGTGTATATTCCGTCGTATTTGACTGACAGATAGTCCCTAGGTGCTGATTTGGATCCGAACTACGTAACTTAACTTAGTCGATTGCCTTAGCCGATCATGGAGACTAAAAGTTAGTCGGAGCAACTCGAAATAACTGGCGCCATCGTGGCGAGACGACTAGCAAATCTAGTCTCGTTTAGCTCTCGATGGCAAATATTTTCCATCCGGTGACAAAACTCCTTTTGCCCTGCGATCTCGCTCAGTAGTGTGTAATGATCAAATGCTTCAACGACATGACAGACTGGTATCAGCTCTGGCGCGATTAGCAGAAAGATGTGGCCTTCAGTAAATGCACAGCGTGAAAATGGTTGTTCGAGGCGAGATCCATTTGGAGCGCGTAATAGTCGCCGTATTGCCACATGGGGTGAGACCAGTGGTCACGTACCTGACCAGACTGTATCTGAATCGGAGCGAACAGCCCAACGACAAAGACGCACCAAAAAACAGCAAAAGGATCCCACGTCTCACCTCTACAGCTCACTTGGTGGTCAACTTGAGGACACGCTTACTGGACGGCTCAGTAATATCCACCACCGTGACGTTCTCTCCGTGAGCCAGTCCACACTCTCTTGAGTTCGTTGACTCTCGGTCTCCCGTCTCATTCTGCTTTTCACCTTCTTACAGTCACTTGCCGACCTCCAACACCTACCATGAAGCTCTTCTCCACTGCCATCGCAGCCCTCGCTCTCCTAGCCGCCACCGTCAGCGGATCGCCCATGATCCGTCAGGCAGAAGAAGCCTCAACCTGTACCCTCTCCGGCACGTACAAGTCCGGCACCGACATCTCGTCCTGCAGCACGCTCACCATCGGCACTCTGAATGTACCCGCCGGTGTCACGCTGGACCTGAGCAAGGCCAAGACGGGCGCTAACATCAAGATCTCCGGTACCGTCACGTTCGGCCAGAAGAAGTGGGCCGGTCCGCTCGTGTTGCTCGGTGGCAGCAACCTCAAGGTCAGTGGATCCGGTACTCTTGACGGTCAGGGATCTTGGTACTGGAAGCAGGGTACGTCGATCAGCCGTCCCGTTTTCTTCCGTCTGCACGCCGTCACGGGTTCCACGCTGTCGGGCTTCAAGATCAAGAACTCACCCTACCGCACCTTCAGCATCCTCAACTCGGAGAAAACCACCATTACTGGGCTCACACTCGACTCGAGCGCCGGCAATGGCCTGGCCAAGAACACGGACGGCTTCGACCTGAGCAAGAACAACTACGTGACCATCACCGGCAACAAGATCTACAACCAGGATGATTGTTTGGCTATGCAGTCCAGTACGAACACCGTCTTCAGCAACAACTACTGCAGTGGCGGTCACGGTATCTCCATCGGATCGCTCGGTGGAACCGCTGTCAACCAAGGTTCCACGGTCCAGGGCCTCACGGTCAAGGGCAACACCATCGTCAACAGCGTTAATGGTATCCGCATTAAGACCATCGTGGATCTCAAGGGTCTTGTGTCTGATGTCACGTACACCGACAACAAGCTGAGCAACGTCAAGAACGCCATCGTGATCCACTCGGACTACAGCAAGTCCAAGGGCGGATACACCGGTAAGGCTTCGAGCGCAGTGACCATTAAGGGCATCACCGTCTCGGGTCTCTCAGGTACGGCGACCAACCTGTACGACATCGTGGCCAACTCCAAGGTGGTGTCCAACTGGAAGTTCTCGGGCATCACTGTCAAGGCATCCAAGACGGGCAAGTGCAGCGGTCAGCCCAGCACCGTCAAGTGCTAAGTCGTCGCTTTCACATGGCCCTATGCCTTGCTTGGTGCCGTGTACCCCTAGGTTCCAAGAAACTTTCGTGCGTATCGTTGGTAGTTGCTTTAGCAGAAACACTCTGGTTAATACACTGCTTTAAATGGTTTCGACGAACGACCTGCCTGCTGGCTTGGGCATTGAGCCGATGGAACCACGCTCTTCCCATTAACAGCAGTATAAATGGTGTGCAGCAAGTATTAGCTTGTCGTATATTCTGATTTCACATGAATCACCGCTTTGCTGGAAACCTTTGCGTCTGCCGATTCGAAGCAAAGACTCACTATTTAACTTTTAACAAGTGATTCCAGCCGGCTGGCCCTTGCAGGAACCCTTCGCGCCGTTCACAGTAATTCCCTTGAACGTCCACCCTGACACTACACTTGGGTTGACTACGATGTCGTAAATCTGGCCAGCAGAACCTGTGAGGCCATCCACGGTGATGTCCGAGATCGTCACCAAACTGGTTGCAGCTCCCGTGTAAGCGCCGGTGGATCGGCTGTAGTCTGAGTGGATGGCGATGGCGTTCTTCACGTTATTGAGCTGGTTGTTGATGTATTTCACGTTGGTGACTAGCCCCTTCATTCCAATCAGCGTCTTGATACGGAGGCCATTGTCACTGTTGGTGATGGTGTTCCCCTGGACAGTGAGGCCAGACACCGTCGTAGTCTGGTCGACGGCAGCGCCACCAATCGAACCGACCGAGATACCGTGGCTTCCACTGCAGAGGTTGTTACTGAAGATCGTGTTGGTACTGGACTGCATGGCAAGACAGTCGTCCTGGTTGTAAATCTTGTTGCCAGTGATCGTCACGTGGTCGTTCTTGGTCATATCGAAGCCGTCCGTGTTTTGAGCAAGGCCGTTCCCAGCACTGGAGTCCAGCGTGAGCCCAGTGATGGTCGTTTGTTGGCAGGTAACGACGCTAAACGTACGAAAGGGAGAGTTCTTCACGGTGAAGCCCGAAATGTTCGAACCGACGACGTTTTGCAGCTTCACGAAGACAGGTCGGGTGATCGACTCGCCCTGCTTCCAGTACCA